>CM033643.1:204934662-204964342 GCA_019512145.1 Engystomops pustulosus
GTACTACGTATATTCTCGAATATAAGCCGAGGCCCCTGATTTGCCAGCTCAGCCAGCCCCTGCCCCAGTTGTCAGCCAGCCCCCTGCCACTGTAGTCAGCAAGCCCCTGCCCAGTAGTTAGCCAGCCCTGCCCAGTAGTCAGCAGGCCCTGCCCCAGTGTTAGCCAGCCCCTGCCCCAGAGTTAGCCAGCCCCCTTCCCAGTAGTTAGCCAGCCCCCTGCCCCAGTAGTAGCCAGCCCCTGCCCAGTAGTTAGCCAGCCCCCTTCCCCAGTAGTCAGCCAGCCCCCTGCCACTGTAGTCAGCCAGCCCCCTGCCCCAGTAGTTAGCTAGCCCCCTGCCCCAGTAGTCAGCCAGCCCCTTCCCCAGTAGTCAGCCAGCCCCCTGCCCCAGTAGTCAGCCAGCCCCTTGCCACTGCACTCAGCTAGCCCTTGTTTGCCCAATTCCTGAAAAAAAACTCACCTTTCCGGCGCCCTCGAAGGTCTTCTTTTCTTCGGTCCGGCAGCAGCAGGTCCGTGTGACACTGCTGACATCAGAGTGCGGGCCGGCCGGTAGACACAATATGATGACAGCGGCGGGTTGCGTCATAGTCTGCGCGGAAATGTGAGTTGTGACTTTATTTTTTTCTTGACTGAGTAGAAGGGTGCCGCCCCAGGGGCATTCTTGGACCGTCTTTTGATTGTTTTTATGGCCGGTGACACACGTGGCATTTTTGCTGCGTTTTATTCATTGCGTTTTTGCATCCTGAAAAATGCATTATATTGCATATTGGCTTTTTCAATGGGTTTTCGGTTAAGGGCGGTGTGGACACACGTGGCGTTTTTTTTTTGCGTTTTTTTTTCATGCGTTTTTGTTCCCTGAAAAAATGCATCATATTTGCATATATGGCTTTTTCAATGGGTTTTAGTTGAAGTATATTAACATGGCGTTTTCTCCCTGCCTTTTTTTTTTGTCTGCGTTTGCAAGGTGCGTGTTATTGTGTTGTCAAAGCGGTTGCATTTCTGCATGCTGGCTTTAATTGTTTCTCATGCCTACACTTGTAGAAATTCAGAAAGACAGGTTTAAACCAGCCAAACGCGTGGTAAACATACAAAACGCATGCGTTTTCAGTCCTTTTAAAAACGGTTCAAAAACGTGTGGCAGCACCCTTTGCCCAGTTTGAGGTTTTCAGCAATTTTTTTGTGCAGAAAAAATCGGCTTATACTAGAGTATATATTCAATTGTGAGCTCCTAGGTCCGCACCTGTGTAGGGGCTTTCCCTTACACTTTCGCTTTTGGGAGATTGTAACGGAAACAAAAAAACGGAAGGTGAACGGAAGCTCTTCTGATCACCCTCTGTTCCCCATAGACACTCACGTATGGAAGGTTATCTTCTGTTACACTTCTGTTATTTATGGCTGAAATAAGACACAAGTGTGAACTCGGCCTTAGCTCTACAGGAGCTGGGCATTCACTGTGTACTGGCTCCGAGGAGAGCTAGTATACAGCCAGCGATATTACACTGTATATTAGATTCTAAGGATCCATGTCCTATATATTAAAATGTTAGGCCCAAAGAGGTGGGCATTTTCTGTATCTCGAGTGTGAGCTCCTAGGAGCAAGGACATTATTAGACTGTGAGTCATTAGAGCAGGGAATGTACTACCGTATATATTGTCGCATATAAGCCGAGGCCCCCTAATTTTGCCACAAAAAGTAGTTAGCCAGCCTCCTGCCCCAGTAGTCCAAGCCAGCCCCCTGCCACTGTAGTCAGCCAGCCCCCTGCCAGTGTAGTCAGCCAGCACCCTGCCCCAGTAGTTAGCCAGCTCCCTGCCCAGTAGTCAGCCAGCCCCCTGCCACTGGAGTCAGCCAGCCCCCTGCCAGTGTAGTCAGCCAGCACCCTGCCCCAGTAGTTAGCCAGCCCCCTGCCCCAGTAGTCAGCCAGCCCCCTGCCAGTGTAGTCAGCCAGCACCCTGCCCCAGTAGTTAGCCAGCCCCCTGCCCCAGTAGTCAGCCAGCCCCCTGCCAGTGTAGTCAGCCAGCACCCTGCCCCAGTAGTTAGCCAGCCCCCTGCCCCAGTAGTCAGCCAGCCCCTGCCAGTGTAGTCAGCCAGCACCCTGCCCAGTAGTTAGCCAGCCCCCTGCCCCAGTAGTCAGCAGCCCCTGACATGTAGTCAGCCAGCCCCCTGTCCCAGTAGTTAGCAGCCCCCTGCAGTTAGTTAGCCAGCCACCTGCCCAATAGTTAGCCAGTCCCCTGCCCCAGTAGTTTTCCAGCGAGTGATATTAAACACCAAAGAGCTGGGCATTTCTGTATATTTGAGTGTGAGCTCCTAGGAGCGAGGACATTACACTGTGAGCTCATTAGAGCAGGGAATTTACTATATATATTCAATTGTGAGCTCCTAGGAGTAAAACACTTGGGTCCGCACCTGTGTAGGGGCTTTCCCTTACACTTTCCCTTTTGGGAGATTGTAACGGAAACAAAAAAACGGAAGGTGAACGGAAGCTCTTCTGATCCCCCTCTGTTCCCCATAGACACTCACGTATGGAAGGTTATCTTCTGTTACACTTCTGTTATTTATGGCTGAAAATAAAGACACAGGTGTGAACTCGGCCTAGCTCACAGGAGCTGGGCATTCACTGTGTACTGGCTCCGAGGAGAGCTAGTATACAGCCAGCGATATTACACTGTATATTAGATTCTAAGGATCCATGTTCTGTATATTAAAATGTTAGGCCCAAGAGCTGGGCATTTTCTGTATATCTGAGTGTGAGCTCCTAGGAGCAAGGACATTATTAGACTGTGAGCTCATTAGAGCAGGGAAGTGTACTACCGTATATATTGTCGCATATAAGCCGAGGCCCCCTATTTTGCCACAAAAGTAGTTAGCCAGCCTCCTGCCCCCAGTAGTCAGCCAGCCCCCTGCCCAATGGAGTCAGCCAGCCCCCTGCCAGTGTAGTCAGCCAGCACCTGCCCCAGTAGTTAGCCAGCCCCCTGTCCCAGTAGTCAGCCAGCCCCCTGCCAGTTAGTCAGCCAGCCCCTGTCCCAGTAGTCAGCCGCCCCCTGCCAGTGTAGTCAGTCAGCCCCTGACCCAGTAGTTAGCCAGCCCCCTGCCATTGTAGTCAGCCGGCCCCCTGCCCCAGTAGTTAGCCAGGCTCTGCCCCAGTAGTCAGCCAGCCCCCTGCCAGTGTAGTCAGCCAGCCCCTGCCCCAGTAGTTAGCCAGCCCCCTGCCACTGTAGTCAGCCAGGCCCCTGCCCCAGTAGTCAGCCAGCCCCCTGCCACTGTAGTTAGCCAGCCACCTGCCCAATAGTTAGCCAGTCCCCTGCCCCAGTAGTTTTCCAGCGAGTGATATTAAACACCAAAGAGCTGGGCATTTTCGTATATTTGAGTGTGAGCTCCTAGGAGCGAGGACATTACACTGTGAGCTCATAGAGCAGGGAATTACTATAATATTCAATTGTGAGCTCCTAGGAGTAAAACACTTGGGTCCGCACCTGTGTAGGGGCTTTCCCTTACACTTTCCCTTTTGGGAGATTGTAACGGAAACAAAAAGCGGAAGGTGAACGGAAGCTCTTCTGATCCCCCTCTGTTCCCCATAGACACTCACGTATGGAAGGTATCTTCTGTTACACTTCTGTTATTTATGGCTGAAATAAAGACACAGGTGTGAACTCGGCCTTAGCTCACAGGAGCTGGGCATTTACTGTGTATTAGCTCCTTGCGATGCTATACAGTAAAACGATATTTTGTCATGTATATTGGATTGTATTTGTATTTCCTTTTTTTTTTTTTCTCCCCGCACACATACAGCAATATGCAGCAGGACAGACCTGATCCAGGGACGTAGATCCGATCGCCGCATGTGGGGTCAGGAAGGAATTTTTTCCCCCTTAAGTATAAATCTCGGGAGGTTTCTTGCCTTCCTCTGGATCTTTGGGTCCAGTGGTTCTTGGGCCAGGGCAATGGGGACTGCAGCTCGTTCTGTGGTCTCCACCGGGCCTGACCCGAGAGTCACCGCGACCACTGTGTTATTTATTACAGGGCCAGTAATACTTTTATACAATGTTGCTTATTGCTCCAATAAAAGATCTGAAATGAAGATACAGGTGTTGTCTTTTTCCTGCGTCCTGCATTGTGACATGGATGAGGGGGATCGCTGCCGTCTCATGTTATAGGACCATATATAAAGTGTCACCACGCAAATCACAGGGCGGCAGCTTCTACGGTAGCAGCGACTATTGGAGACGCTAGAGAGTGAACGTTACATTAGCTGCACCCACAGGTGCGGCGTAATATCAACTCTGGGTGCCCTGCACATTACACACTTAGTCCCCGGTAGGGGCAAAACAATGTTGTTCCTTACTCAAAAAATACGATGGGAGACTGAAGACAGGGGCAGGAAGCGGAGCCCGAGAGGCAGTGATCCCGGAGGTTCTAATAAACACAGGGAACACGCAGAAGAGGCCTTGTTGTCTAGGGGTGGGACACATAGGTGGGAGTATGGTCTACAAGAACAACTGCTCTCTCACTGATGGGCGGAAGAAAGTTGTGCATGTGGACTATTACTCCATTAGAGCCAGGGATCAGCTACGGCGGTTATGGAGTATGAATAGCGCGGCCGGGAGCGCGGCCACACCTGCTGTCCTTCACAAGTTCGTATAGGACCCCCATTCTTCTTATACGTAAGTGTTTTGGCAGTTGCCCCCGCAGCGATCAACATGTTATTCCTGTGTATTGGCCAAATGGTGGTAAGTTAAAGGGGTTGTCCGTTCACTACAATTTTTCCCATATGCAGAGGATAGGGAATGGCTTGCAGACAGATAGGGGTCCTAGTAGAGGGACCCACTTTGTATCACAAGAACAGGGTTTCCATTTTGCCCCAATTAATAGAAAAGATGGGCGTCATGCGCTTTCCTCTCTATTATCTCAACGGCACTTACGGAGAAGGTTAACACTTTACACAAGATGGGGAACTGGCAAATATCCCTAGTTAATAGAGTGAAACTTATTTGTAATATAATATATGGGCAACAGAAAAAGTCATAAACTCTATAGCGTTACAGAAAAGTGTCCGCCATATCCTTTAGACTGTAGTAGTCAACATCGCGGATGCCCTCAAGACTTTTCTGGATGTGTGGCGTATCTGTATTCACCAAATGGGGCTCTCCAATAAGACACATCAGACTCCTCTATGGTGCTCACGGGCCTCTGCAATGACTCACTGAAGCCGGAGTAGTGCACCCTGGCCTTCTTTTCGCATCCACCACCAACAGTGTCCTATTGCAATATCCCTACCAGGGCTGACAGCAGGAACTAGAACCCAGAGTGGCCGGCTATGTTGGCGGCTAGGCCGGAGGTGTCCCGGAAGCCTGGGGTTCTGATGTAAGCTCCTCTTCCGCAGCCATCTGGGCCGGCAAGGTAAAGCTGGAAGAGGGGGAGGCCGCGTTGTAGAAGGTATCTTCGGCCGGCACTCCCGGTTTAGGTGTCCATCTCCTCCGGCAGTGATATTTATGAGATTCTTAAAAACAACTTTTAGCTGGTGATGGCTCCCGTTTTCAGGCTAGCAAGGCTGTAGGTGGTTGTTGGACCATAAAAAATGTTAGGTGGACCAGTGGTCAGCTTCACTGGGAAGAAATCCTTTGGAGCCAGATGGCTTGCTGCATTAGCAGAGACGACAATCGCCATACAATTTGGCAGTGTGTTCACAGCACAAATCTCAAGCCAAAGAACCAGAGCTCTAGACAGATCCTATATTTTAGGTTTGGCCTGTCTAGACACTCTGCACTCTGGGTTGGCAGCCTTTGAAAGCTTGTGAAAACCTAAGGAAGATAAATAATGAACAATCAACAACATAAAACTATAAGTTGTAAATCCAACTTGTAACCCTTGCAACTTACAGACATCTAAATAGATTCAAGTATAACCCATTTCAGCCACTGGCGGGGTAGTGTGGTAGTGGAATGCAGCTTACCCGGCAGCTCTTGGAAAAAATACACGTCACTCGATGTTTCGGAGTATATGGGTGCACAAGTAGGTTACTACACCATATTACAGAGGCCGTATAGGTCAAAAATGAGGAGAACTTATTTAATCTAGAATAAACAGTATAGCAATCCAACAAAAATTATTATTTTGCACGTTCGGTCTTATAAAATCAGACCGTCAGGCACGGATTGCAAGGTATAAGTAGAAATAGAGATGAGATGCGGTGCTATGACCGCTGGAGCGCAGGTGGAGAGGAGGAAAAGGGTGCTGCCTGCTGGAGAAATGAGCCCTCAACCAGCAGCTCTATGCTTATCTTGGTTTTCTATATGCAGGCAGGATGTATAGAGCAGGAGGGCTGGTGTGTTTACCACACGAGACTCAAAATATTGTGAACATTCAAGATGAATGCTAGAGGCGGGATCTTATCTACTGGACATCTAGGCTAATACGTGGATGTGCCTACCGTGCTGCATATGAAACCTTCATGGGTGCTGCAGAACGGTTGAGCGAGCAGAGGCTGCAGAACGGTGGAGAGAGCAAAACTGAATGGTGAACACGGCTGCAGGTACGCTAGCTACAACCATCTGCTGCAGTGTTGCCAGAGAGCTATGTCCCAAGCTGCGGACATGGTTGCTGGATAAAGGTACTGACTGGACACTTTCTGCTTACCTTTTAAAACCTTGTCAGCAATACCATGTGGCCTGCGGACCAGTGGCTTCGGTTCCTTACCCCATCTCCATATAATAACCCATAAGGCAACATATAATGCACCCTCTTTAATGCTACCCTCCCACTTTTATTGTGGCTCCCTGGCTCCTCTTTTTGATACAGCGCAGGACCTCCTGCAACACCATGACGTACCGTACCGTACGTGCCGTTCTTTACGGACTGATGCAGGGCACCTGCGCCATTCTAAGGATATCCACGTAGCTGGGCTCTTTATCAACTGTTATATGAATGCCATGTGCTACACCAGGAGGCGCTTCACCTGGGACAAGATGACCGCTGCAGTCTGCAGGATTATGAAATGACTATAAACAATAAAGAAGAAGAGAATGATACCATGGTGGAATCCCTTTCTTTCTTCTCATGCAAGGAGGATAACATCAGAGATAGCTACTCAACACACACCACCACACCACACAACAACAACACTGTAGAAGCACAAATCTCTATCTTAACTGCATAAACCAATGAGAGCAGGCAGGCAAACCATGTCCAACTTGATAGACCCCCTACTGTGAGCGGGATGATCCCCTGGAGCTCAGCAACTCCTCGGGGCGAGTCCCAGCACTGCCCCCTACCGGCTCCCACCGAAAGCCTGTCTTTTGGACTGTTTTGGACTTTGCAACGGGGATGTGGGTTTTGCATGAATTATGCTAATTGTGCAAACCAGGAAGTGGAAGATCAGCAACTTCCCCTTGCTAGTTTCCCCCGCCTGTGTGTCTGTATGTCAAAAAAAGCTTCAGGCCTGTGAACTCTGCACCCTCTCCCCTTTCCCCCACAGCCTTCCAAATTCACTAGGTGCTGTCTCCATAATTGAAATGTCGTGCTGTTGGTTGGCTACAGTGACCGCGTAGCCAGTGAACAAGTGTGCATGGTTAGTGGAGTGGCAGGGCCTGTGTGTGGTAGATGTGGACTTTACCGGATGGCTGCACTTAGTACAGATGCTGGACTTTGCTTAGATCCGGTGTTTTAGGAAACACGCCTGTGGTATATCTGGCAAAAACAAAAAAACCACTCACTCTTTGCTTGATTATGGGTAGCATACGTTATGCAAATGGACAAACCAGGAAGTGGACTTTGGCACTTTTCTTTCCTACTTTCTCTCCTTCTGTGTCTGTCTTTCTATAAAGCTTCAGGCAAGTGTACCCCACCCTCTCCCATTCACCCCACACCCTTTCCCGATCTTACACTGTGTCGTCACCGTCATTAAAATGCAGTGCCTGTTTAGTTAGCTTCAGTGAGCGAGCAGTGCGCTGTGTAGTGTTTCATGGCACAGGTGGAATTATACTCCTGTGTGCTTCAACACTAAGTGTCCATCTTAATTTATTGATATGTCGTGTTTTGGTCTTGGCGCTACACAGTATATGCTGTATGTATGTGCAATGGATGGAATTTTGACTTATGCTCTTTCAATAAAGCAAATGTGTGTAGTAGATGCTGTAGCTGCTCCTCCTCCTCCTTCTTCGGCGGCCTCATTCACACGTGCGGCACCGTACCACTCCGTACCCGTGAAAAGATAGGACTTGCCCTATCTTTCATGGCATACGGCGCCTTGCGCCATACACCTATGGAGAGGGGCGGGAGTGAGCAGCGCTCTCCCCTCCTCCTCTCCCGCGTGCTGCCGTGTGCCCGCAGTGCTACGGTACGGGCCGGCAACGGGTAGTGTGAATCAGCCTTCTTCTGAAGCTTCTCTAGTATCTTGTGACTGGAAGCTTTGCTTTGTTTTTGGTTTATTAGATATGTGGATATTAAAGGAACAAAAAGCCTTAAAAATTGTGTAGTTGAACCTGAGGCGCTCAAAGCAGGGCACAAGATGTTCAAAGATAAGCACACCTGCCAGAGGAGGCATACACCGGCATGGAAGTGTGCTGCTTTACAGTCCTTCATCTGGTGCTAGATGTCCTAAACAACAAACACAGTCACATATGCACAGTCACTTATTCCAAAACAGGGCCCCAACATTACCACAGACCAACAGACGGAACAGCCTCCCCGAGAAATGACAGATCCCACCCATGCCAACAAACACAACAGACAATCCTTTAATACAGCCACGCTACATGTCACAACCGTATCTGCTCCGACAAGACGGGCCTGGAAAATAATCACTCCTGGAGCTACCGCCTCAATTTCTCCACTTGGACTACCGACCACAAAAGTCACTGACAACCAAATGAGCAAAGCACCATCCGTCAGCAGAGACAAGTCCTAACATACAGAGACCCAAAAGGAGGCCTGAGGGCCCTAGTAGTCACCTGCAGCCCCATACCTGGAGCGCCCCAGTGCTATTGCCAGGGAACTCCAACCCATTCTTCATAAAGATAAAGGGCTAAAAGAAGAATTCCGGTCCTCCGTCTCCTTTCCTTCCAGTAACCATCAGAAAATGGCGCCTCATCCTGCCTGCAAAAACAGACGCGGAACGTGTCGGCGCATTCCCAGGGTGACCGTGTACCTGTACCACAAGCACAGCAGGTACATAAGATGACGGGGAATATTTTCCTGAATGTAGTCCAATGCCGTGCACCTTATTATGTGTGGCCAGTGGTCCACCACGGGCCTGTATGTGGGGGAGGAAGCCGGGAGACTTCCTCAGCGTGGACCTGCACCGATCCCATATTAAAAACAAAGGAAAGGAAGGGGCCGTACATTTCTCCAGAGAGGACCCGCCACGGGAGATCTGTGCAATATTGTTTAATGGACATTTCAAACACGGAGGGAAAAGGAAGAAGAGTAGAATGAAAGGAAGTACTCTGACCATTGGATATATGGTTGACCCAGTGGGAGTAACAATTAATTACAAAGATTTAACACACTTGCAAATCATATTTGGTTCTTCTTTGGGCCAGGAAGAGACCCGCAGGTGAAACAGACAGGGATAGGAGACACAAAGGTACAGCCCCAAATATCAACAGCAAAAGAGTAGGTTAATTTAAGTTCTTGGTTTTCTCGGTTACAACAAGAAGAAGAGAACTGAGATCAATGATGATTCGAGTGTGAATCAACAGGAAAGGGGGGGATTGGATGGGGGAGAAAGAACGAGGCGATATTCTCTATTGAGGATCTTCAGACGATGTCCTGTGGGGTCATGAGGGGATTTGAGATGACCCCCACCCGAGTCAGGCGTCCCCCCCGTGAGAGGGATAACGGGGGGGGTGGCGAGACTTCCTCGGTTTCCCTGAGAAGGCGCGGAGAGAATCAGGGGCCCCGCCAGGGGCAGAAATAGAAGGAGCTTGGACAAGTGGGGGAGTTGAACGAAATTAAGTCAAGGGAGGTTTAGGATTCCTTTTTTCCGTTCCTGCCGTCTCTTGATAATCAGAAAAAAGTTTTGTGAAGAGATATACTTATATGATAAACAATTGAATAAGAATCTGAGATAGCAGGGTAGTATAGCATTAGATAAAATAGATTTTCATTTCTACGTTCTCTTTAGGTTCGTCTGCTGGTTTTTTGTCTTGATCGCCTGATTTTTTTTCATTCTTTCTTTTAAGAGGTGTGAACGAGCTTGGGGACGATGAGGATATTTTTGGAACGATTACGGGGAGTTTTTCTTTTTCCGTCTTGCCTCTCTTCGGTGTGCGTCCTGCTTAGACGTCTTTCTTCGAGAGAAGGAGTTTCTTTTGCACGGAGAAAGAATAGGGGAATTTAACCGTGATGCGGGAGAGGATTGATTCTGGTTTTTCTGCCTTGGGAGATTAGGGGTCTGGCTTGTTTCGGGGCGAGGAGAGCATGTCTGTAATGAGGATTTTCTGGGCTCTCTTTTGAGTAGAAGATGGGCAATAAGGAAGGGACATTATTTTTTTTTTTTTGTCTAGGAGTTTCTTTTCTTTTTTCCCCGAGAAGAGGTGTGGGGATCTAGATAGAAAGAGGGAAATAAGAGAACAGGTCCTGCCGTTCGTGAAAGGGCGCGGATGAAGGGAGGGGGGCGGAGTGGAGTTAAAAAAAAAGGAAGAAGGAGAACAGGGAGAAGGATAAGAGGCGGTAAGCTTTTCTTATTGTAGTATTGATACGAGATAGTGAGATGAGAGAGAGAGACGAGAAAGAAATTGGGATAGAAGGGGGCGCTGAGGAGGCAGGGGCGGAGGAAATCATCACTGCCTGGTTTTCGGGGTTCGATTTAAATGAGACAAATGTGAGGCAACTGTAGTCATCTTCTCATCCATACAATTAAAACAAGGGTTGCACAACCTTATTCAACTCAGGGCCACAGTGTAATTTGTCAAGGGGGTCGCACTTGTAACCGCGAAAAGACATCAAATTCCACAGTGGAAATACAAAAACTCTTCCCAGAAACGCCATTTACTGCTCTGTGCCAAAAAATCCAGCATTGTATTCCATGTACCGATACTGGACAGACTATAGGAATGATTTTGTTTTAAGTGATTTTTTTTCCCTTATTTTGTTAAATTGATACAACAAACAGTGGTAGTGGTGGTGACACACGGACACATGACATCACAGACACCACTGACATCACAATGGGAATAGAATGTTGAGGCTTCTGCCCCGGAGACATATGCCGTCACTTGCACTCAACATCTTGAGAGGACGCATCCAGGTAAGTGGGGCTCCGCGGCGCGTTGGTCATGCACAGTTATAATTTGGGGGGGGGGGGAATGGTGCAATTAGAACCATTTACCCACAAATATCTCAGCAGAAAACTCTATGTCTTGCTGTGAGAACTGAGGACTGGATTTGATACCAATTTACAACTACAAATTGCTGCCAAAATCTCTCTCAGTTGAAGTCATCAATAGTATGTCGGATGAAATACCTCCAACCATTGGAGGGGCGGAGGAGGAACAAAAGTCATGGCGCATGTAGCACGCCGCTGAGATTTTTTCGCCCTTTGCCTTTTTGCCCCACCCCCAGCAGTCCCTCATAATGCGTCCCCCCCCCCCCAGCAGCAGCTCCCTCATACTGCGTTCCCCCCAGACAGAAGCTCCCCTCATGCGTTCCCCCCCAGCAGCAGCTCCCCTATACTGTGTCCCCCCAGCAGCAGCTCCCCTTATGGCCCCCCCAGCAGCAGCAGCAGCTCCCTCATACTGCGTCCCCCCCAGCAGACAGCAGAAGCTCCCCTCATACTGCGCCCCCCCAGCTGCAGCAGCAGCTCCCCTCATACTGCGTCCCCATAATCAGGGTCAGAAGACTGAGTTAGACCAGTATTTGACAGTGATCAGAGAATCTATGTTAAATACCACAGTGTAAATGGGATTTACTGTATATTAGATCTAGGAGCCATTATACATTTACTGTATATTATAGTGTGAGCTCCTAGGAGCGGGACGTAGATTATATATTAGACTGGGGTTAGGTTTTTGGGGGGGGGGTGTGTTACCCAATATAATGTACAGGATAGATGTTGGCCAAATGAGTAGACAGTTATGTAAGAAGACCGGGTCACTGGGGCACTTCTAGTTTTGGGCCTGCTTAGTCCAGTAGCTTCCAGGGGTCACCGCGATTCACGCAGTCTCTGGAAAACGCAATGTCCCGGAGGCCACTCATGGGCTGTAGCAGGTCCTGTGAACCACGGGAACTTGTCTGGCCAGGTCGACCCAATGTACCGCAGTACGAGCCGTGTGGCAAACGAGAGCAGGAGAGAGGTAAGTATTTGTTTTTTTTATATTCATGGAAAACTCCGTTTTAAGCTCTTAGGAGCAGGTCATCACCTGTATATGGATGTTAGATCCTGGGAGCAAGGCATTTACTGTATATTAGCTCCAAGAAAATAGTATACAGTAAAAGCTATTCCTTGTATTTATATTAGACGTTAGCTCATAGGTTCAACCATTTCAGGCGGGAGAGCATTTCTCCAGGCGTGCGGATCCCAGAGGAAGAGGAACTGACGACATCTGCAATCCCCTTCGTCCTCTTTGAAGCCACCCCAAAATAACCCTATGCATGCTTTTACCACTGGTCAAGGGGCATACGGTTTTTGGCCTTGCCTAACATCCTGCCCTTTTTGTATATTTGAGTGGTGAGCTCCTAGGAGCGAGGACATAGACTGTGAGCTCATTAGAGCAGGGAATTTCTATGTATATTCAATTGTGAGCTCCTAGGAGTAAAACACTTGGGTCCGAACATGTGTACGGGTCTTTCCCTTACACTTTCTTGGGAGATTGTAACGGAAACAAAAACCGGAAGGTGAAGGAAGCTCTTTGATCACACCTCTGTTCCCCATAGACACTCACGTATGGAAGGTTATCTTCTGTTACACTTCTGTTATTGTATGGCTGAAATAAAGACACAGGGAACTCGCCTTAGCTCACCAGGAGCTGGGCATTCACTGTGTAATGCTCCGAGAGAGCTAGTATGACAGCCAAGATTATTACACTGTATATTAGATTCTAAGGATCGCCGCTGTATAATAAAATGTTAGGCCCAAAGAGGTGGGAGTTCTGGTATATCTGAGTGTGACGCTCTAGGAGCAAGAATTAGACTTGAGCTCTTTGAGCAGGGAATGTACTACCGTATATTCTCGAATATAAGCCGAGGCCCCTGATTTTGACAGCCCTCAGCCAGCCCCTGCCCCAGTTGTCAGCCAGCCCCCTACACTGTAGTACAGCAAGCCCCCTGCCCCAGTAGTAGCCAGCCCGCCCCAGTAGTTCAGCCAGGGCCCCTGCCCAGTAGTTAGCCAGCCCCCTGCCCCCAGTAGTTAGCCAGCCCCTTCCCCAGTAGTTAGCCAGCCCCTGCCCCAGTAGTTAGCAAGCCCCTGCCCAGTAGTTGCCAGCCCCCTTGCCCCAGTAGTCAGCCAGCCCCCTGCCACTAGTAGTCAGCCAGCCCCTGGCCAAGTAGTTAGTAGCCCCCTGCCCCAGTAGTCAGCCAGCCCTTCAGACCCCCAGTAGTCAGGGTTAGTGGTGGTGACATCACAGGACACATGACATCACAGACACACATGACATCACAATGGGACATAGAATGTTGAGGCTTCTGCCCCGGAGACATTGCCGTCACTTGCACTCAACATCTTGAAGAGGACGCATCCAGGTAAGTGGGGCTCCGCGGCGCGTTGGTCATGCACAGTATAATTTGGGGGGGGGGGGAATGGTGCAATTAGAGACCATTTACCCAAAAATATCTCAGCAGAAAACATCTATGTTCTTGCGTGAGAAACTGAGGACTGGATTTGATACCAATTTACAATCTACAAATTGCTGCCAAAATCTCTCCAGTTGAAGTCAATAGTAGGCGGTGTGAATGAAATCTACACCCCAACCATTGGAGGGGCGGAGGAGGAACAAAAGTCATGGCGCATGTAGCACGCCGCTGAGATTTTTTGCCTTTGCCTTTTTGCCCCACCCCCAGCAGCTCCCCTCATACTGCGTCCCCCCCCCCCCAGCAGCAGCTCCATCATACTGCGTTCCCCCAGCAGCAGGTCCCCTCTACTGCGTTCCCCCCCAGCAGCAGCTCCCCTCATACTGTGTCCCCCCACAGCAGCAGCTCACCTCATACTGCGCCCCAGCAGCCAGCAGCTCCCCTCAACTGCGTCCCCCCCAGCAGCAGCAGAAGCTCCCTCATACTGCGCCCCCCCAGCTGCAGCAGAGCATCCCCTCATACTGCGTCCCCATAATCAGGGTCAGAAGACCGATTTAGACCCAGTATTTGACAGTGATCAGAGAATCTATGTAAATACCACAGTGTAAATGGGATTTACTGTATATAGATCCTAGGAGCCATATACATTTACTGTATATTATAGTGTGAGCTCCTAGGAGGGACGTAGATTATATATTAGACTGGTGGGTTAGGTTTTGGGGGGGGGGGTTACCCAAATATAATGTACAGGATAGATGTTGGCCAAATGAGTAGACAGTTATGTAAGAAGCCGGGTCACTGGGGCACTTTAGTTTTGGGCCTGCTTCTGTCCAGTAGCTCCAGGGAGTCACGCGATTCACTGCAGTCTCCTGGAAAACGCAATGTCCCAGGAGGCCACTCATGGGCTGTAGCAGGTCGTGAACCCACGGAACTTGGCCAGGTGCCGACCCATGTACCGCAGTACCAGAGCCGTGTGGCAACCGAGAGCAGGAGAGAGGTAAGTATTGTTTTTTTTATATTCATGGAAAACTCCGTTAAGCTCTTAGGAGCAGGTCACCCTGTATATTGGATTGTAGATCCTGGGAGCAAGGCATTTACTGTATATTAGCTCAAGAAAATAGTATACAGTAAACGCTATTCCTTGTACTTTATATTAGACTGTTAGTCATAGGTTCAACCATTTCAGAGGGGGGAGAGCATTTCTCCCAGGCGTGCGGATCCCAGAGGAAGAGGAACTGACGACATCTGCAATCCCCTTCGTCCTCTTGTAGCCCACCTCCAAAATTAACCCTATGCATGCTTTTACCACTGGTCAAAGCGGGATACGGTTTTTGGCCTTGCCTAACCTCTGCCTTTTCTGTATATTTGAGTGTGAGCTCCTAGGAGCGAGGACATTAGACTGTGAGCTCATTAGAGCAGGGAATTTACTATGTATATTCAATTGTGAGCTCCTAGGAGTAAAACACTTGGGTCCGCACTGTTGAGGGGCTTTCCCTTACACTTTCCCTTTTGGGAGATTGTAACGGAAACAAAAACCCGGAAGGTGAACGGAAGCTCTTCTGATCACCCTCTGTTCCCCATAGACACTCACGTATGGAAGGTTATCTTCTGTTACACTTCTGTATTTATGGCTGAAATAAAGACACAGGTGTGAACTCGGCCTTAGCTCACAGGAGCTGGGCATTCACTGTGTACTGGCTCCGAGGAGAGCTAGTATACAGCCACCGATATTACACTGTATATTAGATTCTAAGGATCCATGTCCTGTATAATAAAATGTTAGGCCCAAAGAGGTGGGCATTTTCTGTATATCTGAGTGTGAGCTCCTAGGAGCAAGGGACATTATTAGACTGTGAGCTCATTAGAGCAGGGAATGTACTACCGATATTCTCGAATATAAGCCGAGGCCCCTGATTTTGCCAGCCCTCAGCCAGCCCCCTGCCCCAGTTGTCAGCCAGCCCTGCCACTGTAGTCAGCAAGCCCCCTGCCCAGTAGTTAGCCAGCCCCTGCCCCAGTAGTCAGCCAGGCCCCTGCCCCAGTAGTTAGCCAGCCCCTGCCCCAGTAGTTAGCCAGCCCCCTTCCCCAGTAGTTAGCCAGCCCCTGCCCAGTATAGCCAGCCCCTGCCCCAGTAGTTAGCCAGCCCCCTTCCCCAGTAGTCAGCCAGCCCCCTGCCACTGTAGTCAGCCAGCCCCTGCCAGTAGTAGCAGCCCCCTGCCAGTAGTCAGCCAGCCCCTTCCCCAGTAGTCAGCCAGCCCCCTGCCCAGTAGTCAGCCAGCCCTTGCCACATGCACTCAGCTAGCCCTTGTTTGCCCAATTCCTGAAAAAAAAAAACTACCTTTCCGGCGCCTCGAAGGTCTTTCTTCGGTCCGGCAGCAGCAGGTCCGTGTGACACTGCTGACATCAGAGTGCGGGCCGGCCGGAGACACCAAATGATGACAGCGGCGGGTTGCGTCATAGTCGGCGCGGAAATGTGAGTTGTGACTTTATTTTTTTCCTTGACTTGAGTAGAAGGGTGCCGCCCCACGGGGCATTCTTGGACCGTCTTTGATTGTTTTTATGGCCGGTGACACACGTGGCATTTTTGCTGCGTTTTATTCATGCGTTTTTGCATCCTTGAAAAATGCATTATATTGCATATTGGCTTTCAATGGGTTTTCGGTGTAAGGGCGGTGACACACGTGGCGTTTTTTTTTTGGCGTTTTTTTTTTCTGCGTTTTGTATCCTGAAAAAATGCATCATATTGCATATATTGGCTTTTTCAATGGTTTTAGGTTGAAGTATATTAACATGGCGTTTTCTCCCCTGCCTTTTTTTTTTGTCTGCGTTTTGCAAGGTGCGTGTGTTCATGTGTTTGTCAAAGCGGTTGCATTTCTGCGCTGGCTTTAATCTGTTTCTCATCTGCCTACACTTGTGAAATCAGAAAGACAGGTTAAACCAGCCAAACGCGTGGTAAACATACAAACGCATCGTTTTCAGTCCTTTTAAAAACGGTTCAAAAACGTGTGGCAGCCACCCTTTGCCCAGTTTGAGGTTTTAGCAATTTTTTTGTGCAGAAAACTACGCTTATACTAGAGTATATATTCAATTGTGAGCTCCTAGGTCCGCACCTGTGTAGGGGCTTTCCCTTCACTTCGCTTTTGGGAGATTGTAACGGAAACAAAAAAACGGAAGGTGAACGGAAGCTCTTCTGATCACCCTCTGTTCCCCATAGACACTCACGTATGGAAGGTTATCTTCTGTTACACTTCTGTTATTTATGGCTGAAATAAAGACACAAGTGTGAACTCGGCCTTAGCTCACAGGAGCTGGGCATTCACTGTGTACTGGCTCCGAGGAGAGCAGTATAAGCCAGCGATATTACACTGTGATATAGATTCTAAGGATCCATGTCCTGTATATTAAAATGTTAGGCCCAAAGAGGTGGGCATTTTCTGTATATCTGAGTGTGAGCTCCTAGGAGCAAGGACATTATTAGACTGTGAGCTCATTAGAGCAGGGAATGTACTACCGTATATATTGTCGCATATAAGCCGAGGCCCCCTAATTTTGCCACAAAAGTAGTTAGCCAGCCTCCAGCCCAGTAGTCAGCCGCCCCCTGCCACTGTAGTCAGCCAGCCCCCTGCCAGTGTAGTCAGCCAGCACCCTGCACAGTAGTTAGCCAGATCCCTGCACCAGAGTCGCCAGCCCCTGCCAGTGTAGTCAGCAGCACCATCGCCCAGTAGTTAGCCAGCCCCCTGCCACAGTAGTAGCCAGCCCCCGCAGTGTAGTCAGCCGCACCCTGCCCCAGTAGTTAGCCAGCCCCTGCCCCAGTAGTCAGCCAGCCCCCTGCCAGTGTAGTCAGCCAGCACCCTGCCCCAGTAGTTAGCCAGCCCCCTGCCCAAGTAGTCAGCAGCCCCCCTGCCAGTGTAGTCAGCCAGCAGCACCCTGCCCAGTAGTTAGCCGCCCCTGCCCCGTAGTCAGCAGCCCCCTGCCAGTGTAGTCAGCCAGCCCCGTCCCAGTAGTTAGCCAGCCCCCTGCCGACAGTGTAGTTAGCCAGCCACCTGCCAATAGTTAGCCAGTCCCTGCCCCAGTAGTTTTCCAGCTGAGTGATATTAAACACCAAAGAGCTGGGCATTTTCTGTATATTTGAGTGTGAGCTCTAGGAGCGAGGACCATTACACTTGTGAGCTCATTAGAGCAGGAATTTACTATATATATTCAATTGTGAGCTCCAGGAGTAAAACAGTGGGTCCGACTGTGTAGGGGCTTTCCCTTACATTTCCCTTTTGGGAGGAGATTGTAACGGAAACAAAAAAAACGGAAGGTGAACGGAAGCTCTTTGACACCCTCTGTTCCCCATAGACACTCAGTAGATGGAAGTTATCTCGTACACTTCTGTTATTTATGGTGAAATAAAGACACCAGGGTGTGAACTCGGCCTTAGCTAACAGGAGCTGGGCATTCACTGTGTACTGGACTCGAGGAAGCTAGTATACAGCCAGGGATATTACACTGTATATTAGATTCTAAGGATCCATGTCCGTTATATTAAAATGTTAGGCCCAAAGAGCTGGGCATTTTTCTGTATATCTGAGTGTGAGCTCCTAGGAGCAAGGACCTATGACTGTGAGCTCATTAGAGACAGGGAATGTACTATCGTTATATTGTCGCATATAAGCCGAGGCCCCTATTTTGCCACAAAAGTAGTAGCCAGCCTCCTGCCCAGTAGTAGCCAGCCCCCTGCCAACTGAGTCAGCCAGCCCCCTGCAGTGTAGTCAGCCAGCACTGGCCCCAGTAGTTAGCCCTGTCCAGTAGTCCAGCAGCCCCTGGCCAGTTAGTCAGCAGCCCCCTGTCCAGAGTCAGCCAGCCCCTGCCAGTGTAGGCAGTCAGCCCCCTGACCAGAGTAGTTAGCCAGCCCCCTGCCATGTAGTCAGCGGCCCCCTGCCCCAGTAGTTAGGCCAGGCTCAGTGCCCAGTAGTCAGCCAGCCCCTGCCAGTGTGTCAGCCAGCACCCTGCCCCAGTAGGTAGCCAGGCACCCTGCCAACTGTAGTCAGCCAGGCCCTTGCCCCATATGTCAGCCAGCGCCCCTGCAACTGTAGTTACCAGCACCGGCCATAGTTAGCCAGTCACCTGCCCAGAGTTTTCCAGCGAGTGTATTTAAACAACAAAGAGTGGGCCATTTTTTTGTATATTTGAGTGTGAAGCTCCTAGGGACGAGGACAGTTACACTGTGAGCTCATCGAGCAGGGAGGGACTTACTATATATATTCAATTGTGAGCTCTAGGAGTAAAACACTGGGGTCCGCACCTGTGTAGGGGCTTTACTTTCCCTTACACTTTCCCTTTTGGGAGATTGTAACGGAAACAAAAAGCGGAAGGTGAACGGAAGCTCTTCTGATCCCCCTCTGTTCCCCATAGACACTCACGTATGGAAGGTTATCTTCTGTTACACTTCTGTTATTTATGGCTGAAATAAAGACACAGGTATGAACTCGGCCTTAGCTCACAGGAGCTGGGCATTTACTGTGTATTAGCTCCTTGCGATGCTATACAGTAAAACGATATTTTGTCATGTATATTGGATTGTATTTGTATTTCCTTTTTTTTTTTCTCCCCGCACACATACAGCAATATGCAGCAGGACAGACGTGATCCAGGGACGTAGATCCGATCGCCGCATGTGGGGTCAGGAAGGAATTTTTTTCCCCCCTTAAGTATAAATCTCGGGAGGTTTCTTTGCCTTCCTCTGGATCTTTGGGTCCAGTGGTTCTTGGGCCAGGGCAATGGGGACTGCAGCTCGTTCTGTGGTCTCCACCGGGCCTGACCCGAGAGTCACCGCGACCACTGTGTTATTTATTACAGGGCCAGTAATACTTTTATTACAATGTTGCTTATTGCTCCAATAAAAGATCTGAAATGAAGATACAGTTGTTTGTCTTTTTTCCTGCGTCCTGCATTGTGACATGGATGAGGGGGATCGCTGCCGTCTCATGTTATAGGACCATATAATAAAGTGTCACCACGCAAATCACAGGGCGGCAGCTTCTACGGTAGCAGCGACTATTGGAGACGCTAGAGAGTGAACGTTACATTAGCTGCACCCACAGGTGCGGCGTAATATCAACTCTGGGTGCCCTGCACATTACACACTTAGTCCCCGGTAGGGGCAAAACAATGTTGTTCCTTCTACTCAACAAACTACCTGATGGGAGACTGAAGACAGGGGCAGGAAGCGGAGCCCGAGAGGCAGTGATCCCCGGAGGTCTCTAATAAACACAGGGAACACGCAGAAGAGGCCTTGTTGTTCCTAGGGGTGGGACACATAGGTGGGAGTATGGTCTACAAGAACAACTGCTCTCTCACTGATGGAGCAGAAAGTTGTGCATGTGGACTATTACTCCATTAGAGCCCAGGGATCAGCTACCGGCGGTATGGAGTATGAATAGCGCGGCCGGGAGCGCGGCCACACCCTGCTGTCCATTCACAAGTTCGTATAGGACCCCCATTCTTCTTATACGTAAGTGTTTTGGCAGTCTGCCCCCGCAGCGATCAACATGTTATTCCTGTGTATTGGCCAAATGCTGGTAAGTTAAAGGGGTTGTCCGTTCACTACAATTTTTCCCATATGCAGAGGATAGGGAATGGCTTGCAGACAGATAGGGGTCCTAGTAGAGGGACCCACTTTGTATCACAAGAACAGGGTTTCCATTTTGCCCCAAATTAATAGAAAAGATGGGCGCTCATGCGCTTTCCTCTCTATTTATCTCAACGGCACTTACGGAGAAGGTTAATCACTTTACACAAGATGGGGAACTGGCAAATATCCCTAGTTAATAGAGTGAAACTTATTTGTAATATAATATATGGGCAACAGAAAAAGTCATAAACTCTTATAGCGTTACAGAAAAGTGTCCGCCATATCCTTTAGACTGTAGTAGTCAACATCGCGGATGCCCTCAAGACTTTTCTGGATGTGTGCGTATCTGTATTCACCAAATGGGGCTCTCCAATAAGACACATCAGACTCCTCTATGGTGCTCCACGGGCCTCTGCAATGACTCACTGAAGCCGGAGTAGTGCACCCTGGCCTTCTTTTCGCATCCACCACCAACAGTGTCCTATTGCAATATCCCTACCAGGGCTGACAGCAGGAACTAGAACCCAGAGTGGCCGGCTATGTTGGCGGCTAGGCCGGAGGTGTCCCGGAAGCCTGGGGTTCTGATGTAAGCTCCTCTTCCGCAGCCATCTGGGCCGGCAAGGTAAAGCTGGAAGAGGGGGAGGCCGCGTGTGTAGAAGGTATCTTCGGCCGGCACTCCCGGTTTAGGTGTCCATCTCCTCCGGCAGATGATATTTATGAGATTCTTAAACAACATCTTTTAGCTGGTGATGGCTCCCTTGTTTTCAGGCTAGCAAGGCTGTAGGTGGTCTGGCTGTGACCATAAAAAATGTTAGCGTGGACCAGTGGTCAGCTTCACTGGGAAGAATCTCCTTTGGAGCCAGATCGGCTCTGCTGCATTAGCAGCACGACAATCGCCATACAATTTGGCAGTGTGTTCACAGCACAAATCTCAAGCCAAAGAACCAGAGCTCTAGACAGATCCTATATTTTTAGGTTTGGCCTGTCTAGACACTCTGCACTCTGGGTTGGCAGCCTTTGAAAGCTTGTGAAAACCTAAGGAAGATACATAATGTAACAATCATACAACATAAAACTATAAGTTGTAAATCCAACTTGTAACCCTTGCAACTTACAGACATCTAAATAGATTCAAGTAATACCCCATTTCAGCCACTTGGCGGTAGTGTGGTAGTGGAATGCAGCTTACCCGGCAGCTCTTGGAAAAAATACACGTCACTCGATGTTTCGGAGTATATGGGTGCACAAGTAGGTTACTACACCATATATACAGAGGCCGTATAGGTCAAAAATTGAGGAGAACTTATTTAATCTAGAATAAACAGTATAGCAATCCAACAAAAATTATTATTTTGCAACGTTACGGTCTTATAAAATCAGACCTTCGTCAGGCACGGATTGCAAGGTATAAGTAGAAATAGAGATGAGATGCGGTGCTATGACCGCTGGAGCGCAGGTGGAGAGGAGGAAAAGCGGGTGCTGCCTGCTGGAGAAATGAGCCCTCAACCAGCAGCTCTATCTTGCTTATCTTGGTTTTCTATATGCAGGCAGGATGTTATAGAGCAGGAGGGCTGGTGTGTTTACCCACCGAGACTCAAAATATTGTGAACATTTCAAGATGAATGCCTAGAGGCGGGATCTTCATCTACTGGACATCTATGGCTAATACAGTGGATGTGCCTACCGTGCTGCATATGAAACCTTCATGGGTGCTGCAGAACGGTGTGAGCGAGCAGAGGCTGCAGAACGGTGGGAGCGAGCAAAACTGAATGGTGAACACGAGCTGCAGGTACGCTAGCTACAACCATCTGCTGCAGTGTTGCCAGAGAGCTATGTCCCAAAGCTGCGGACATGGTTGCTGGATAAAGGTACTGACTTGGACACTTTCTTGCTTACCTTTTAAAACCTTGTCAGCAATACCATGTGCCTGCGGACCAGTGGCTTCGGTTCCTTACCCCATCTCCATATAATAACCCATAAGGCAACATATAATGCACCCTCTTTAATGCTACCCTCCCACTTTTATTGTGGCTCCCTGGCTCCTCTTTTTGATACAGCGCAGGACCTCCTGCAACACCATGACGTACCGTACCGTACCGTGCCGTTCTTTACGGACTGATGCAGGGCACCTGCGCCATTCTAAGGATATCCACGTAGCTGGGCTCTTTATCAACTGTTATATGAATGCCATGTGCTACACCAGGAGGCGCTTCACCTGGGACAAGATGACCGCTGCAGTCTGCAGGATTATGAAATGACCTATAAACAATAAAGAAGAAGAGAATGATACCCATGGTGGAAATCCCTTTCTTTCTTCTCATGCAAGGAGGATAACATCAGAGATAGCTACTCAACCACCACCACCACCACCACCACCACCACCAACACCACCAACAACAACACTGTAGAAGCACAAATCTCTATCTTAACTGCATAAACCCAATGAGAGCAGGGCAAACCATGTCCAACTTGATAGACCCCCTACTGTGAGCAGGGATGATCCCCCTGGAGCTCAGCACCTTCCTCGGGGCGAGTCCCAGCACTGCCCCCTATCCGGCTCCCACCGAAAGCCTGTCTTTTGGACTCGTTTTGGACTTTTGCAACGGGGATTGTGGGTTTTGCATGAATTATGCTAATTGTGCAAACCAGGAAGTGGAAGATCAGCAACTTCCCCTTGCTAGTTTCCCCCGCCTGTGTGTCTGTATGTCAAAAAAAGCTTCAGGCCTGTGAACTCTGCACCCTCTCCCCTTTCTCCCCACAGCCTTCCCCAAATTCACTAGGTGCTGTCTCCATAATTGAAATGTCATGTGCTGTTGGTTGGCTACAGTGACCGCGTAGCCAGTGAACAAGTGTGCCATGGTTAGTGGAGGTGGCAGGGCCTGTGTGTGGTAGATGTGGACTTTACCGGATGGCTGCACTTTAGTACAAGATGCTGGACTTTGCTTAGATCCGGTGTTTTAGGAAACACGCCTGTGTATATCTGGCAAAAACAAAAAACCACTCACTCTTTGCTTGATTATGGGTTATGCATACGTTATGCAAATGGACCAAACCAGGAAGTGGACTTTTGGCACTTTTCTTTCCTTACTTTCTCTCCTTCTGTGTCTGTCTTTCTATAAAGCTTCAGGCAAGTGTTACCCCTACCCTCTCCCCATTCACCCCACACCCTTTCCCGATCTTACACTGTGTCGTCACCGTCATTAAAATGCAGTGCCTGTTTAGTTAGCTTCAGTGAGCGAGCAGTGCGCCTGTGTAGTGTTTCCATGGCACAGTTGAGAATTATACTCCTGTGTGCTGTCAACACTAAGTGTCCATCTTAATTTATTGTATATGTCGTGTTTTGGTCTTTGCTGCTACACAGTATATGCTGTATGTATGTGCAAATGGATGGAATTTTGACTTATGCTCTTTCAATAAAGCACATGTGTGTAGTAGATGCTGTAGCTGCTCCTCCTCCTCCTTCTTCGGCGGCCTCATTCACACGTGCGGCACCGTACCACTCCGTACCCCGTGAAAAGATAGGACTTGCCCTATCTTTTCATGGCATACGGCGCCTTGCGCCATACATCCCTATGGAGAGGGGCGGGAGTGAGCAGCGCTCTCCCCCTCCTCCTCTCCCCGCGTGCTGCCGTGTGCCCGCAGTGCTACGGTACGCCGGGCAACGGTAGTGTGAATCCAGCCTTCTTCTGAAGCTTCTCTAGTATCTTGTGACTGGAAGCTTTGCTTTGTTTTTGGTTTATTAGATATGTGAATATTTAAATGAACAAAAAGCCTTAAAAATTGTGTAGTTGAACCTGAGGCGCTCAAAGCAGGGCACAAGATGTTCAAAGATAAGCACACCCTGCCAGAGGAGGCATACACCGGCATGGAAGTGTGCTTGCTTTACAGTCCTTCATCCTGGTGCTAGATGTCCTAAACAACACAGTCACATATGCACAGTCATCTTATTCCAAAACAGGGCCCCAACATTACCACAGACCAACAGACGGAACAGCCTCCCCGAGAAATGACAGATCCCACCCATGCCACCAAACACACCAGACAATCCATTATATACAGCCACGCTACATGTCACAACCGTATCTGCTCAGACAAGACGGGCCTGGAAAATAATCACCTCCTGGAGCTACCGCCTCAATTTCTCCACTTGGACTACCGACCAAAAGTCACTGACAACCAAATGAGCAAAGCACCATCCGTCAGCAGAGACAGATTCCTAACATACAGAGACCCAAAAGGAGGCCTGAGTGCCCCTAGTAGTCACCTGCAGCCCATACCTGGAGCGCCCACGTGCTATTGCCAGGGAACTCCAACCCATTCTTCATAAAGATAAGAGGCTAAAAGAAGAATTCCCGGTCCTCCGTCTCCTTTCCTTCCAGTAACCATCAGAAAATGGCGCCTCATCCTGCCTGCAAAAACAGACGCGGAACGTGTCGGCGCATTCCCACGGGTGACCGTGTACCTGTACCACAAGCACAGCAGGTACATAAGATGACGGGGATATTTTCCTGAATGTAGTCCAATGCCGTGCACCTTATTATGTGTGGCCAGTGTCCCACCACGGGCCTGTATGTGGGGGAGAGAGCCGGGAGACTTCCTCAGCTTGGACCTGCACCGATCCCATATTAAAAACAAAAGGAAAGGAGCGGCCGTACATTTCTCCAGAGAGGACCACGCCACGGGAGATCTGTGCAATATTGTTTTAATGGGACATTTCAAAACACGGAGGGAAAGGAAAGAATACGAGTATAAATTAGGGATGTGTATAACCCGAGTGCGGGAGTATAAATTAATACAAAGATTTAACACCTTGCAAAGTGGTCTTAATAACCGCGTGCCAGCCTCATGATCCCCCCCCCCCCCCCCCATCCCATCTCTGACCCGGGGGCCACAAGCAGATAAGAGCCAGAGCTCTCTTGTCACACCTTACAGGTTTTTAGTCTGTTTCTTAACATCATATTGTAAATGAGATGTCTATGTATATATCATCCTGTTGTCTTAAAGGTTTTTTTTTAATGTCCTTTGCAGATCACTGTCTAGTGTGTATAAACTGCTGTAAATTTGTTTCGTGCATAACATCCTGTCTGACGGAAAGAACTAGTACTCTCCAAAGCTCACCATCAAATATAATCAGTGAGCCTCACAAGCGGTATCGCCTGATTTTTTTTCATTCTTCTTTTAAGATTGTAAATAGTGTCCTATCTGCAGGCAGCATGGTATAGAGCAGGCGGAGCAAAGAAAATTTGACACATTCTTGTATCTGCAGGCAGCATGTTATAGAGCAGAAGGAGGTGAGCAGATTGCACATAATGTGCCAAGTAGCAATAGCTTGGTTCAAGAAGAGTAAAAATACCCGTCTTACCTTTTCTGAGAAGTATTTTTAGCGGAGGAAGAGTATAACATTAGAATAAATAGGCCTATATATATATATACATAATGTTAATAAGTGGCTGATTATGCAGGTAAATCATCACTGCCTTGTTTTCGGTGCTTAAATAGCCAATCTAGGCAACTGTAGTCATCTTCCATCATACATTAAACAAGGGCTGCACAACCTTTATTCAACTCAGGGCCACAGTGTAATTTGTCAAGGGGGTCGCACTTGTAACCGCCGAAAAGACATCAAATTCCACAGTGAAATACAAAACTCCTTCCCAGAAACGCCATTTACTGCTGTGCCAAAAAATCCAGCATTGTATTCCATGTACCTGCTGTACTGGACAGACTATAGGAATGATTTTGTTTTAAGTGATTTTTTTTTCCCTTTATTTTGTTAAACTTGATACAACAACAGTGTTAGTGGTGGTGACATCACAGGACACATGACATCACAGACACCACATGACATCACAATGGGAATAGAATGTTGAGGCTTCTGCCCCGGAGACATCTGCCGTCACTTGCTTGGACCTGCACCGATCCCATATTAAAAACAAAAGGAAAGGAGCGGCCGTACATTTCTCCAGAGAGGACCACGCCACGGGAGATCTGTGCAATATTGTTTTAATGGGACATTTCAAAACACGGAGGGAAAGGAAAGAATACGAGTATAAATTAGGGATGTGTATAACCCGAGTGCGGGAGTATAAATTAATACAAAGATTTAACACCTTGCAAAGTGGTCTTAATAACCGCGTGCCAGCCTCATGATCCCCCTCCCCCCCCCCATCCCATCTCTGACCCGGGGGCCACAAGCAGATAAGAGCCAGAGCTCTCTTGTCACACCTTACAGGTTTTTAGTCTGTTTCTTAACATCATATTGTAAATGAGATGTCTATGTATATATCATCCTGTTGTCTTAAAGGTTTTTTTTTTAATGTCCTTTGCAGATCACTGTCTAGTGTGTATAAACTGCTGTAAATTTTCGGTTTCGTGCATAACATCCTGTCTGACGGAAAGAACTAGTACTCTCCAAAGCTCACCATCAAATATAATCAGTGAGCCTCACAAGCGGTATCGCCTGATTTTTTTTCATTCTTCTTTTAAGATTGTAAATAGTGTCCTATCTGCAGGCAGCATGGTATAGAGCAGGCGGAGCAAAGAAAATTTGACACATTCTTGTATCTGCAGGCAGCATGTTATAGAGCAGAAGGAGGTGAGCAGATTGCACACAATGTGCCAATAGCAATAGCTTGGTTCAAGAAGAGTAAAAATACCCGTCTTACCTTTTCTGAGAAGTATTTTTAGCGGAGGAAGAGTATAATATTAGAATAAATAGGCCTATATATCAGTGGTGGCGAACCTATGGCACGGGTGCCAGAGGCGGCACTCAGAGCCCTTTCTGTGGGCACCCGGGCCATCGCCCCAGCACACCAGACAAGACTCAAAGACTCTTCCTGCAGTTCCAAGCAACTTAAAAGGTGCTGCTTTCAGTCATATTTTGATACTTACTTCGCTACTTGGGACTGTAGGAAGAGGGAGAATGAGTAGACAGGGCCAAATTATCTTTGGAGGACCTCCTGCTGGCCCCACAATTCTCTGTACAGAGGGGGACACTGGAAAGAAGCTAAAATTTTCCATCTTTCTACTGTGTTGCTGTCCTCCGGAGGACAATATGATTGAAAGTTGTTGAACAGGGAGCAATAAGTTACTGCTTTAATTTTTGGTTGGCACCTCGCAATAAATAAGCAGGGTGTTGGGTTACAGTTTGGGCACTCGGCCGCTAAAAGGTTCGCCATCACTGCTATATATATACATAATGTTAATAAGTGGCTGATTATGCAGGTAAATCATCACTGCCTTGTTTTCGGTGCTTAAATAGCCAATCTAGGCAACTGTAGTCATCTTCCATCATACATTAAACAAGGGCTGCACAACCTTTATTCAACTCAGGGCCACAGTGTAATTTGTCAAGGGGGTCGCACTTGTAACCGCCGAAAAGACATCAAATTCCACAGTGAAATACAAAACTCCTTCCCAGAAACGCCATTTACTGCTGTGCCAAAAAATCCAGCATTGTATTCCATGTACCTGCTGTACTGGACAGACTATAGGAATGATTTTGTTTTAAGTGATTTTTTTTTTCCCTTTATTTTGTTAAACTTGATACAACAACAGTGTTAGTGGTGGTGACATCACAGGACACATGACATCACAGACACCACATGACATCACAATGGGAATAGAATGTTGAGGCTTCTGCCCCGGAGACATCTGCCGTCACTTGCACTCAACATCTTGAAGAGGACGCATCCAGGTAAGTGGGGCTCCGCGGCGCGTTGGTCATGCACAGTATAATTTGGGGGGGGGGGGGGAATGGTGCAATTTAGAACCATTTACCCACAAATAATCTCAGCAGAAAACATCTATGTTTCTTGCTGTGAGAACTGAGGACTGGATTTTGATACCAATTTACAATCTACAAATTGCTGCCAAAATCTCTCTCCAGTTGAAGTCAATAGTAGGCGGTGAAATCTACCTCCCAACCATTGGAGGGGCGGAGGAGGAACAAAAGTCATGGCGCATGTAGCACGCCGCTGAGATTTTTTCCCCCTTAGCCTTTTTGCCCCACCCCCAGCAGCTCCCCTCATACTGCGTCCCCCCCCCCAGCAGCAGCTCCCCTCATACTGCGTTCCCCCCCAGCAGCAGCTCCCCTCATACTGTGTCCCCCCCAGCAGCAGCTCCCCTCATACTGCGTCCCCCCCAGCAGCAGCAGCAGCTCCCCTCATACTGCGTCCCCCCCCAGCAGCAGCAGAAGCTCCCCTCATACTGCGCCCCCCCCAGCTGCAGCAGCAGCTCCCCTCATACTGCGTCCCCATAATCAGGGTCAGAAGACCTGATTTAGACCCAGTATTTGACAGTGATCAGAGAATCTACGTTAAATACCACAGTGTAAATGGGATTTACTGTATATTAGATCCTAGGAGCCATTATACATTTACTGTATATTATAGTGTGAGCTCCTAGGAGCGGGACGTAGATTATATATTAGACTGGTGGGTTAGGTTTTGGGGGGGGGGGGGTGTTACCCAATAATAATGTACAGGATAGATGTTGGCCAAATGAGTAGACAGTTATGTAAGAAGCCCGGGTCACTGGGGCACTTCTAGTTTTGGGCCTGCTTCTGTCCAGTAGCTCCAGGGAGTCACGCGATTCACTGCAGTCTCCTGGAAAACGCAATGTCCCAGGAGGCCACTCATGGGCTGTAGCAGGTCCTGTGAACCCACGGAACTTCTGGCCAGGTGCCGACCCATGTACCGGCAGTACCAGAGCCGTGTGGCAACCGAGAGCAGGAGAGAGGTAAGTATTTGTTTTTTTTATATTCATGGAAAACTCCGTTAAGCTCTTAGGAGCAGGTCATCACCTGTATATTGGATTGTTAGATCCTGGGAGCAAGGCATTTACTGTATATTAGCTCCAAGAAAATAGTATACAGTAAACGCTATTCCTTGTACTTTATATTAGACTGTTAGCTCATAGGTTCAACCATTTCAGGCGGGAGAGCATTTCTCCCAGGCGTGCGGATCCCAGAGGAAGAGGAACTGACGACATCTGCAATCCCCTTCGTCCTCTTGCAGCCCACCTCCAAAATTAACCCTATGCATGCTTTTACCACTGGTCAAAGCGGGCATACGGTTTTTGGCCTTGCACCTTCCATACGTGGAGGTCTATGGGGAACAGAGGGTGATCAGAAGAGCTTCCGTTACTCGGGTTTTTGTTTCCGTTACAATCTCCCAAAAGGGAAAGTGTAAGGGAAGCCCCTACACAGGTGCGGACCCAAGTTTTTACTCCTAGGAGCTCACAATTGAATATAAATAGTAAATTCCCTGCTCTAATGAGTCACAGTGTAATGTCCTCGCTCCTAGGAGCTCACACTCAAATATACAGAAAAGGCAGGAGGTAGGGA
>CM033643.1:204964578-205037004 GCA_019512145.1 Engystomops pustulosus
GCATTTTCTGTATATCTGAGTGTGAGCTCCTAGGAGCAAGGACATTAGACTGTGAGCTCATTAGAGCAGGGAATGTACTACCGTATATTCTCGAATATAAGCCGAGGCCCCTGATTTTGCCAGCCCTCAGCCAGCCCCCTGCCCCAGTTGTCAGCCAGCCCCCTGCCACTGTAGTCAGCAATCCCCCTGCCCTAGTAGTTAGCCAGCCCCCTGCCCCAGTAGTCAGCCAGCCCCTTGCCACTGCACTCAGCTAGCCCTTGTTTGCCCAATTCCTGAAAAAAAAAACTCACCTTTCCGGCGCCCTCGAAGGTCTTCTTTTCTTCGGTCCGGCAGCAGCAGGTCCGTGTGACACTGCTGACATCAGAGTGCGGGCCGGCCGGCAGACACAATATGATGACAGCGGCGGGTTGCGTCATAGTCTGCGCGGAAATGTGAGTTGTGACTTTATTTTTTTCCTTGACTTGAGTAGAAGGGTGCCGCCCCACGGGGCATTCTTGGACCGTCTTTTGATTGTTTTTATGGCCGGTGACACACGTGGCATTTTTGCTGCGTTTTATTCATTGCGTTTTTGCATCCTTGAAAAATGCATTATATTTGCATATTGGCTTTTTCAATGGGTTTTCGGTTAAGGGCGGTGACACACGTGGCGTTTTTTTTTTTGCGTTTTTGTATCCCTGAAAAAATGCATCATATTTGCATATATTGGCTTTTTCAATGGGTTTTAGGTTGAAGTATATTAACATGGCGTTTTCTCCCCTGCCTTTTTTTTTTTTGTCTGCGTTTTGCAAGGTGCGTGTTCATTGTGTTTGTCAAAGCGGTTGCATTTCTGCATGCTGGCTTTAATCTGTTTCTCATCTGCCTACACTTGTAGAAATTCAGAAAGACAGGTTTAAACCAGCCAAACGCGTGGTAAACATACAAAACGCATGCGTTTTCAGTCCTTTTAAAAACGGTTCAAAAACGTGTGGCAGCACCCTTTGCCCAGTTTGAGGTTTTCAGCAATTTTTTTTGTGCAGAAAAACTCGGCTTATACTAGAGTATATATTCAATTGTGAGCTCCTAGGTCCGCACCTGTGTAGGGGCTTTCCCTTACACTTCCCTTTTGGGAGATTGTAACGGAAACAAAAAAACGGAGAGGTGAACGGGAAGTCTTCTGATCCCCCTCTGTTCCCCATAGACACTCACGTATGGAAGGTTATCTTCTGTTACACTTCTGTTATTTATGGCTGAAATAAAGACACAAGTGTGAACTGGCCTTAGCTCACAGGAGCTGGGCATTCACTGTGTACTGGCTCCGAGGAGAGCTAGTATACAGCCAGCGATATTACACTGTATATTAGATTCTAAGGATCCATGTCCTATATTATAAATGTTAGGCCAAAGAGGTGGGCATTTTCTGTAATCTGAGTGTGAGCTCCTAGGAGCAGGACATTATTAGACTGTGAGCTCATTAGAGCAGGGAATGTACTACCGTATATATTGTCGCATATAAGCCGAGGCCCCAATTTGCCACAAAATAGTTAGCAGCCTCCGCCCAGTAGTCAGCCAGCCCCCTGCCACTTTAGTCAGCCAGCACCCCTGCCAGTGTAGTCGACAGCACCCTGCCCCATAGTAGTTGCCAGCTCCCTGCCCCAGTAGTCAGCCAGCCCCCTGCCACTGGAGTCAGCAGCCCCTGCCAGTGTGTTCAGCCAGCCACCCTGCCCCAGTAGCTTCAGCCAGCCCCCTGCCCAGTAGTTAGGCCCCCGCCAGGCAGCAAGCCCCTGCCAGTGTAGTCAGCCAGCACCTGCCCAGTAGTTAGCCAGCCCCTTGCCCCAGTAGTCAGCAAGCCCCCTGCCAGTGTAGTCAGCCAGCACCCTGCCCCAGTAGTAGCCAGCCCCCTGCCCCAGTAGTCAGCCAGCCCCCTGCCAGTGTGTCAGCCACGCACCCTGCCCCAGTAGTAGCCAGCCCCCTGCCAAGTATAGACATATTCAGCCAGCCACCGGCCCCAGAGAATCAGCAGAGCCCCCACTAGGTGCCCCGCCCTAGCAGGTAGTAAGCCACAGTACCGCTCACAGGTTAGCAGCCCTGCCCCGGAGTAGTCAGCCAGCCCTGCAGGAGTAGGCCCGTCCAGAGTTAGCCACAGCCCCTGGCCAGTAGTAGAGACTGAACGTAGCCAGCCCCACTGACCGTAGTAGAGCACCTCCCAATAGTTAGCCCGTCCCTGCCAGTCGTGTTCAGCGGTGATATAAACACCAAAGACGCTTGGCATTTTCGAGTATATTTGGAGTGTGAGCTCCTAGGAGGCACTGCTGAGGACATTCCTGTGCGGTCATTTAGAGCGGAAATTTTACATATAATTATTCATGTGTGCTCCTAGAGGAGTAGAAACAACTTGGGTCCGCACCTGTGTAGGGCTTTCCTTACACTTCCCTTTGGGAGATGTACGGAAACAAAAAAACGGAAGGTAGACTGGAGGTCTTTCTGATCACCTCTGTTCCCCATAGACACTCCGTATGGACGGTTATCTCTGTTTACACTTGTTAGTTATGGCTGAATAAAGAACACAGGTTGTGAACTCGGCCTTAGCTACAGAGTGGGCATTCACTGTGTGTCGGCTCCGAGGAAGTAGTTACGCCAGCGATATACACTGTATATTAGAGTCTAAGGATCCATGCCTTGTATTTAAAATGTTAGGCCCAAAGGAGCTGGGCATTTCTGTATATCTGAGGTGAGCTCCTAGGAGCCAAGGACCTTATTAGACGTGAGCTCATTAGAGCAGGGATGTTACCGTATATTGTCGCAATAAGCCGAGGCCCCTATTTTGCCACAAAAGTAAGTGTAGCCCGCTCCTGACCCGAGTCAGCCGCACGAGTCAGCCACGCCCCCTGCACAGTTGTAGTCAGCGCAGCCTGCCCCAGTAGTAGCCAGCCCCCTGTCCAGTTAGTCAGCCAGCCCCTGCCCTAGTAGCCCGCCCCAGTCACAGTAGTAAGCCCAGCCCTGCCAGTGTAGGTCAGCAGCCCCCGTCCCAGTAGTCAGCCAGCCCCCTGCCATTTGTTCAGCGGCCCCCTGCCCACCAGTAGTTAGCACAGGCTTCGGCCCCTTAGTAGGCAGCCAGCCCCTGCCAGTAGTCAGCCAGGCCCCTGCCCCAGTAGTAGCCAGCCCCTGACACTGTAGTAGCCAGGCCCCTGCCCAGTAGTCGCCAGCCCCCTGCACTGTTAGTTAGCCAGCCACCTGCCCAAATGTAGCCAGTCCCCTGCCCAGTAGTTTTCAGCGACGAGTGATATTAAACACCCAAAGGCTGGGCATTTTCGTATATTTGAGTGTGAGCTACTAGGAGCGAGGAATTAAGTTCACTTGTGAGCTTCATGGTTTTGGGCAGGAGACATTACAATATATATATTAATTGTGAGCTCCTAGGAGTAAAACACTTGGGTCCGCACCTGTGTAGGGGCTTTCCCTTACACTTTCCCTTTTGGGAGATTGTAACGGAAACAAAAAAACGGAAGGTGAACGGAAGCTCTTCTGATCACCCTCTGTTCCCCATAGACACTCACGTATGGAAGGTTATCTTCTGTTACACTTCTGTTATTTATGGCTGAAATAAAGACACAGGTGAACTCGGCCTTAGCTCACAGGAGCTGGGCATTCACTGTGTACTGGCTCCGAGGAGAGCTAGTATACAGCCATGGGCATTCACTGTGTACTGGCTCCGAGGAGAGCTAGTATACAGCCAGCGATATTACACTGTATATTAGATTCTAAGGATCCATGTCCTGTATATTAAAATGTTAGGCCCAAAGAGCTGGGCATTTCTGTATATCTGAGTGTGAGCTCCTAGGAGCAAGGACATTATTAGACTGTGAGCTCATTAGAGCAGGGAATGTACTACTAGTATATGTCGCATATAAGCCGAGGCCCCTAATTTTGCACAAAAGTAGTTAGCCAGCCTCCTCCCCAGCATACCCGCCCTGTAGTCAGGCCAGCCCCCTCAGTGTAGTCAGCAGCACCTGCCCCGTAGTGCCCTCCCTGCCCAGTATCAGCCAGCCCCTGCCACTGGAGTCAGCCAGCCCCCTGCCCAGTATGTTCAGCCAGCCCCTGCCCCAGTAGTAGCGCTGGCCCCTGCCCAGTAGTCAGCCAGCAGCCGCCCCTGCCAGTGTAGTCAGCCAACCCTGCCCCAGTAGTTAGCCAGCCCCTGCCCCAGTAGTCAGCCAGCCCCTGCCAGTGTAGTCAGCCAGCACCCTGCCCCAGTAGTTAGCCAGCCCCAGTTTCCCCAGTATCTAGCCACCCGCCGTGTAGTCAGCCAGCACCCTGCCCCAGTAATTAGCCAGCCCCCTGCCCCAGTAGTAGCCAGCCCCCTGCCAGTGTAGTCAGCCAGCAACCATGTATCGGAGTCAAGTTTGCCCCCCCAGTAGTTAGCCAGCCCCCTGTCCCAGTAGTCAGCCAGCCCCCTGCCAGTGTAGTCAGCCAGCCCCCTGCCCCAGTAGTCAGCCAGCCCCCTGCCAGTGTAGTCAGTCAGCCCCTGAACCAGTAGTTAGCCGCCCCCCCTGCCAGTGTAGTAGGCCAGCCACCTGCCCAATAGTTAGCCAGTCCCCTGCCCCAGTAGTTTTCAGCGAGTGATATTAACACCAAAGAGCTGGGCATTTTCTGTATATTGAGTGTGAGCTCCTAGGAGCGAGGACATTACACTGTGAGCTCATTAGAGCAGGGAATTTACTATATATTTCAATTGTGAGCTCCTAGGAGTAAAAACAACTTGGGTCCCGCACTGTGTAGGGGCTTTCCCTACACTTTCCTTTTGGGAGATTGTAAGGAAACAAAAAAACGGAAGGTGAACGGAAGCTCTTTGATCCCCATGTTCCCCATAAGACACTCACGTATGGAAGGTTATCTTCTGTTACACTTCTGGTTATTTATGGTCTGAATAAAGACACAGGTTGGTGAACTCGGCCTAGCTCACAGGAGCTGGGCATTCACTGTGTACTGGCTCCGAGGAGAGCTAGTATACAGCCAGCGATATTACACTGTATATAGATTCTAAGGATCCATGTCCTTGTATATTAAAATGTTAGGCCCCAAAGAGCTGGCATTTCTTTATTCTGAGTGTGAGCTCCTAGGAGCAAGGACATTATTAGACCTGTGAGCTCATTAGAGCAGGGAATGTACTACCTGTAATTATTGTCGATATAAGCCGAGGCCCCCATTTTTGCACAAAAGTAGTTAGCCAGCTCCTGCCCCAGTAGCAGCCAGCCCCCTCACTGGAGTCAGCCAGCCCCCTGCCAGTGTGTCAGCCAGCACCTGCCCTAGTAGCCACCCCTTCCCAGTGTCAGCCGACCCCCTGCCAGTTAGTCAGCCAGCCCCCTGCCCAGTAGTCAGCCAGCACCCCTGCCAGTGTAGTCAGCAGCCCCCTGACCAGTAGTTAGCCAGCCCCTGCCATGTAGTCAGCCGCCCCTGCCCCTGTAGTAGCCAGCTCCTTGCCCCAAGTCAGTCGCCAGACCCCCTGCCAGTGTAGTCAGCCAGCTCCCATGTCCCAGCCTATTAGCCAGCCCACCCTGCCCATGTCGCCCTCCAGCCAGCCCCTGCCCTGAGTAGCCAGCCCCTGCCCAATAGTTAGCCCGTCCCCTGCCCCAGTAGTTTCCAGCGAGTGATATTAAACACCAAAGAGCTGGGCATTTTCGTATATTTGAGTGTGAGCTCTAGGAGCGGGACCCATTACACTGTGTAGCTCATTAGAGCAGGGAAATTTACTATATATATTCATTTGTGAGCTCTAGGAGTAAAAACCTTGGGGTCCGACCTGTGTAGGGTCTTTCCCTTACACTTTCCCTTTGGGAGATTGTAACGGAAACAAAAAAGCGGAAGGTGAACGGAAGCTTTCTGATCCCACCTCTGTTCCCCATAGACACTCAGTATGGAAGGGTTTATCTTCTGTTACACTTCTGTTATTTATGGCTGAAATAAGACACAGGTGTGAACTCGGCCTTAGCCAAGGAGCTGGGATTTACTGTGTATAGCTCCTTGCGATGCTATACGGTAAAACGAGTTTTGTCATCATTATATTGGATTGTATTTGTATTTCCTTTTTTTTTTTTCTCCCCGCACACATACAGCAATATGCAGCGGACAGACCTGATCCAGGACGTAGATCCGATCGCCGCATGTGGGGTCAGGAAGGAATTTTTTCACCCCTTAAGTATAAATCTCGGGAGGTTTCTTGCCTTCCTCTGGACTCTTGTGGGTCCAGTGGTTTCTGGGCCAGGGCAATGGGGACGGCAGCTCGTTCTGTGGTCTCCACCGGGCCTGACCCGAGAGTCCACCGCGACCACTGTGTTTATTTTACAGGGCCAGTAATACTTATTATTACAATGTGCTTATTGCTCCAATAAAGATCTGAAATGAAGAACAGTTGTTTGTCTTTTTCCTGCGTCCTGCATGTGACATGGATGAGGGGATCGACATCGCCGTCTCATGTTATAGGACACATATAATAAAGTGTCACCACGCAAATCACAGGCGGCAGCTTCTACGTAGCAGCGAACTATTGGAGACGCAGAGAGTTGAACGTTACATTAGCTGCACCCACAGGTGCGGCATAATATCAACTCGGGGTGCCTGCACATTACACACTTAGTCCCCGGTAGGGGCCAAAACAATTTGTTCCTTCTTACTCAACAACTACCTGATGGGGAGACTGAAGAAGGGGCAGGAAGCGGAGCCCGAGAGGCCAGTGATCCCCGGAGGTCTCTAATAAAACACAGGGAAACACGCTAGAAGAGGCCTTGTGTTCCTAGGGGTGGACACATAGGTTGAGTATGGTCTACAAGAACAATGCTCTCTCACTGATGGAGCAGAAAGGTTGTGCATGTGGACTATTACTCCATTAGAGCCCAGGGATCAGCTACCGGGCGGATGGAGTATGAAATAGCCGCGGCGGGCGGAGTCGCGGCCACACCCTGCTGTCCATTCACAGTTCGTATAGGACCCCATTCTTTTATACGTAAGTGTTTTGGCAGTCTGCCCCCGCAGCGATCAACATGTTATTCCTGTGTATGGCCAAATGCTGGTAAGTTAAGTGGGTTGTCCGTTCAACTACAATGTTTCCCATATGTCAGAGGATAGGGAATGGCTTGCAGACAGATAGGGGTCCTAGTAGAGGGACCCCTTTGTAATCACAAGAACAGGGTTTCCATTTGTTGCCCAAATTAATAGAAAAGATGGGCGCTCATGCGCTTCTCTCTATTTATCTCAACGGCACTTACGGAGAAGTTAATCCCTTTACACAAGATGGGGAACTGGCAAATATCCCTAGTTAATAGAGTGAAACTTATTTGTAATAATATATGGGCAACAGAAAAAGTCATAAAACTCTATAGCGTTACAGAAAGTGTCCGCATTACCTTGAGGCTTAGTAGTCAACATCGCGGATGCCCTCAAGACTTTTCTGGATGTGTGCGTATCTGTATTCACCAGATGGAGCTCTCCATAAGACACTCAGACTCCTCTATGGTTCTCCACGGCCTCTGCAATACTCACTGAAGCCGGAGTAGTTGCACCATGGCCTCTTTCTTTTCGTCATCCACCACAACCATTGTCCTATTGCAATATCCCTACCAGGGCTGACAGCAGGAACCTAGAAACCCCGAGGGGGCCGGCATGTTGTCGGCTAATGCCAGGTGTCCCGGAAGTCCTGGGTTCTGATGTAGCTCCTCTTCCGCAGGCCATCTGGGCGCAAGGTAAAGCTGGCAGAGGGGGAGGCCGCGTGTGTAGAAGGTATCTTCGGGCCGGCAACTCCCAGTTTAGGGTGTCCCATCTCCTCCGGAGATGATAATTAATGAGATGCTAAACAATCTTTTAAGCTGAGTGATGGCTCCCTGTTTCAGCTAAGCAAGGTCTGTAGGTGTCTGGGCTGTGACCATAAAAAATGTTAGCGTTGGACCATGGTCAGCTCACTGGAATAATCTCCTTTGGAGCAGATCGGCTGCTGCTGCATTAGCAGCACACAGCGCCATAATACACTTTGTGGCAGTGTGTTTCAAGCACAAATCTCAAGCCAAAACCAGAGCTTCTATACAATCCTATATTTTTAGGTTTGGCTGTCTCGACACTCTCGCACTCTGGGTTTGGCAGCCTTGAAAGCTTGTGAAAACCTAAGGAAGATACATAATGTACAATCATACAACATAAACTATAATGTAAATCCAACTTGTAAACCCTTGCAACTTACAGACATCTCAATAGATTCAAGTATACCCCATTTCAGCCACTTGGCGGAGTGTGGTAGTGGACTGGCAGCTTACCCGGCAGCTCTTGGAAAAACACGTCCACTCGTGTTTCGGATATATGGGTGCACACGTAGGTTACTACACCATATATACAGGAGGCCGTATAGGTCAAAAATTGAGGAGTAACTTATTATAATAATCTAGAATAAACAGTATAGCAATCCAACAAAATTATATTTTGCACGTTTTACGGTCTTATAAAATCAGACCTCGTCAGGCAACGGATTGCAAGGTATAAGTAGAAATGAGATGAGATGGCGGTGCTATGACTGCTGGTAGCGCATGTGGAGAGGAGGAAACAGCGGGTGCTGCCTGCTGGAGAAATGGCCCTCAACCAGCAGCTCTATCTGCTTATCTTGTTTTCTTATGCGGTCAGGATGTATAGAGCAGGATAGGGCTGGGTTTGTGTACCCACCGAGACTCAAATATTGTGAACATTTCAAGATGAATCCTAGAGGCGGGATCTTCAATCTACTGGACATCTAATGGCATACAGTGGATGTGCCTACCGTGCTGCATATTGAAACCCTTCATGTGCTGCAGAACGGTGTGAGCGTCATAGGCGTGCAGAAACGGTGCGAGCGAGCAAGACTGAATGGTGTAACCGAACGAGCTGCAGGTACGCTAGCTACACACCATCTTCTGCAGTGTTGGCCAGAGGCTCTATGTCCCAAAGCTGCTGACATGGTTGCCTGGTAAGGTACTTGACTTGGACACTTTTCTTGCTTACCTTTTGAAACCTTGTCAAGGCAATAACCATGTTGCCTGCGCCATGCTTCGTTCCTTACCACCCCTCCCATATTCCATATAATACAACCCATAAGGCAACAGATTAATGGCACCCTCTTAATGCTACCCCCCACTTTTATTGTGGCTCCCTGGCTCCTCTTTTGATACAAATCGCAGACCACTCCTGCAACACCATGAGTACCGTACGTTCTTTATACGGACTGATGCAGGGCAAACCTGCGCTCATTCTAAGTCTAGCCCTAGCTGGCTCTTTTAATCAACTGTTATTGATTGCCATCTGCTACCCAGGCAGGCGCTTTCACCTGGGACAAGATGACCGCATGCGTCTGTCAACACAATTATGAAATGTGACCTAATAACCAATAAGAAAGAAGAGAATGATACCCCTTGTGGAAAGCCTTTTCTTTCTTCTCATGCAGGAGGATAACATCAGAGATAGCTACTACCAACCCCCACCACCTACCAACAACACTGTAGAAATCACAAGTTCTCTATCTTAACTGCATAAACCCAATGAGAGCAGGGCAGACCATTCCAACTTGATAGACCCCCTACTGTGAGCAGGGATGATCCCCTGGAGCTCAGCACCTTCCTCGGGGCAGTCCCAGCACTGCCCCCTATCCCGGCTCCCACCGAAGCCTGTCTTTTGGACTCGTTTTTGACTTTTGCCAACGGGATTGTGGCGTTTGGCATCACTTATGCTAATTGTGCAAACCAGAAGTGGAATATCAGCAACTTCCCCTTGCTAGTTTCCCCCGCCCTGTGTGGTCTGGAATGTCAAAAAAAGCTTCAGGGCCTGGTGAACTCTGCACCCTCTCCCCTTCTCCCTACAGCCTTGCCCCAAATTTCACTAGGTGCTGTCTCCATAATTGAATTGTCAATGTGTGCTGTTGGTTGGCTCAGTGACCGCTTAGCTCAGTGAACGAAGTGTGCCATGGTTTTAGTGGAAGTGGCAGGGCCTGTGTGTGGTAGATGTGGACTTTACCACCCGGAGGCTTGCACTTTAGTACAAGATGCTGGACCTTGCATAGATCCGGTGTTTTGAAACATGCCTGTGTTATCTGGCACAAACAAAAAACCACTCACTTCTTTGCTTGATTATGGTTATGCATACATTATGCAATGGACCAAACCAGGAAGTGGACTTTTGGCACTTTTCCTTCCTTTACTTTCTCATCCTTCTGTGTCTGTCTTTCAATCAAGCTTCAGGCAAGTGTACCCCTACCCTCTCCCCATTCACCCCACACCCGTTCCCGATCTTAACACTGTTGTCGTCACCTGTCTTAAAATGCAGTGCCTGTTTAGTTGCTCAGTGAGCGAGCACTGCGCCTGTGTAGTGTTTTTCCATGGCACATTGAGAATTATACTCCTGTGTGCTGTCAACACTAAGTGTGCATCATTTAATTTATTGTATATGTCGTTCGTTTTTGATCTGTTGCTGGCCAAACACATATACTGCTGTCCGTATGTGCCAATGGATGGAATTTTGACTTATCTCTTTCAATAAGCACATGTGTGTAGTATATGCTGGACGCTGCTCCTCCGCCTCCTCCTTCGTCGGTTCGGGCGGCCTCATTCACACGTGCTGCACCGTACCACTCCGTACCGCCGTTAAAAGATATGACTGTGCCTATCTTTTCATGGCATACGGCGCCTTGCGCCATACATCCTATGGAGAGGGGCGGGAGTGAGCAGCGCTCTCCCCCCTCTCCTCTCCCCTCGTGCTGGCCGTGTGCCCGCAGTGCTACTGTACGGCCGGGCACGTGTGTAATCCACCTTCCTTCTAAGGCTTCTCTAGTATCTTGGGTGACTGAAGCTTTGCTTTTGTTTTTGGTTTTTATGATATGTGAATATTTTAAAGGAACAAAAAGCCTTAAAAATTGTGTAGTTGAACCTGATGCGCTCAAAGCAGGGCAACCAGATTTTCAAGAATAAGCACACCCTGGCCAGGGAGGCATACACCTGCATGGAAGTTGTTTTCCTTGCTTTAACAGTCCTTCATTCCTGGTGCTAGATGTCCTAAACACCAACACAGTCACATGTGCACAGTCATCTTATTCCAAACAGCCCCAACAATTACCACAGACCAACAGAGACGGACTAACAGCCTCCCCGAGAATGACATCTACCCCCCCATCCACCAAACCTCACCAGACAATCATTATATACAGCCAGCTACACTCACAACCGTATCTGCTTCCGACAAGACGGGCTGGAAAATAATCACCTCCTGGAGCTAACTCGCCTCAATCTCTCCACTTGACTACCGACCAAAATTCACTGCCAACCATAATGAGCAAGCACCATCCGTCAGCAGAGACAGATTTCCCTCACAATACAGAGAACCCAAAACGGAGGCCTGAGTGCCCCCTAGTGTCATCCTGCATAGCCCATACCTGGAGCGCCCACGTGCTATTGCCAGGGAACTCCCAACCCATTCTTCATAAAGATAAGAGGCCTAAAAGAGAATTCCCTGTCCTCCGTCTCTCTTTCCTTCCAGTACCCATCAAAATGGCGCCCTCATCACTGCCTGCAAACACAGACGCTGAACGTGTCGGCGCATTACCAAACGGGTACCGTGGTACCTGTACCACACCAAAGCAGGACATAAGATGACGGGGATATTTTCTGAATGTAGTCCCATGCGTGCACTTATATGTTTGGCTCATTGTCCCCCACGGGCCTGTTATGTGGGGGAGAGAGCCGGGAGACTTCTCAGCGCTTGGAAACCTGCACCGATCCCATTTAAAAACAAAAGGAAAGGTAGCGGCCGTAACATTTCCTCCAGAGAGGACCATGCCACGTGGAGACTTGCAATATTGTTTTAAGGGACATTTCAAAACATCGAGGGAAGGAAAGAAACGATATAAATTAGGGATGTGTATAACCCGAGTGCGGGAGTATAATTAATACAAATTTACCACCACCTTGCAAAGTGGTCTTATAACCGCGTGCCTCCTCATGATCCCCCCCCCCATCCCATCTCTGGAAACCCTGGGCACACAGATAAAAAAAAAGGCCCGAAGCTCTCCTTGGTCCACACCTTATCAGGTTTTTAGGTCTGTTTCTAACATCATATTGTAATGAATGTCTATGTATAGATCATCCTTTTTGTCTTAAAGGGTTTTTTTTTTTAATGTCCTTTGCAGATCACTGTCTAAGTGTGTATAAACTGCTGTAAATTTTCGGTTTTCGTCGTGCATAACATCCGGTCTGACGGAAAGAACTATACTCTCCCAAAGCTCACATCAATATAATCAGTGAGCCTCACATGCAAGTATCGCCTGATTTTTTTTACTTCTTCGTTAAGATTGTAAATAGTGTCCTATCTCAGGCAGCATGGTATAGAGGCAGGCGGAGCCAAGAAATGTGACACATTCTTGTATCTGCAGGCAGCAATTTTATATGGGCAGAGGAGTGAGCAGATTATTGCACATAATTTGCCAATAGCAATAGGCTTGGTTCAAGAAGAGTAAAATACCCCGTCTTACCTTTTCTGAGAAGTATCTTTAGCGGACGGAAGACCTATATATTAGAATAAATAGGCCTATATAATCTGGTGGCGAACCTATGGCACGGGTGCCAAGAGGCGGCACTCAGGCCCTTTCTGTGGGACCCGGTCCATCGCCCCACCACCATACCAGACTCAAAGACTCTTCCTGCATTCCAGCAACTAAAAGGTGCGCTTTCAGTCATATTTTGATACGTACTCGGCTACTTGGACTGTAGGAACAGGAGAATGAGTTACAGGGCCAAATTATCTTTGGAGCGACCTCCCTGCTGGCCCCACAATTTCTCTGTACAAGGGGACACTGGAAGAAGCTAAAATTTTGCCATCTTTCTATACTGTGTTGCTGTCCCCGGAGGACAATATATTGAAAGTTTGTTTGAACAGGGAGCATAAGTTACTGCTTAATTTTTGGTTGGCACCTTTCGCAATATAAGCAGGGTGTTGGTTACAGTTTGGGCACTTCGGCCGCGTAAAAGTCGCCATCACTGCCTATATAGTACATAATGTTTATCAGTGGCTGATTATGCAGTGTAATCATCACTGCCTGTCCATTACTCTGGTTCTTAAATTAGCCCACTCTAGGCAACTGTAAGTCAATCTCTCCATCATACATTAACAAGGGCTGCACAACCTTATATTCAACCGGTGGGCCACAGTTTAATTTGTCCAGGGGGTCCGCACTTGAACCGCCGAAAGACATCAAATTCCACAGTGATATACAAACCCTCCTTCCCAAGAAACTCCATTATACGTGCTGTGCCAAAAATCCAGCATTGTATTCCATGTCCCTGCTTTACTGACAGACTATAGGAATGATTTTGTTTTAAGTGATTTTTTTTTTTTTTTTTCCTTTATTTGTTAAACTTGATACACCAACAAAACAGTGTTAGTGGTGGTCGACATCAACAGGACACATGAACATCACAGCACAGACAACCACATGCCATCACAATGGGAATAGATGTTGAGGCTTCTGACCCGGCACAACATCTGCCGTCACTTGCCTTCAAACTCAACATCTTGAGAGACGCATCCAGGTAAGTGGGGCTCCGCGGCGCGTGTCATGACGTAGAATTTGGGGGGGGGGGGATGGTTGCATTTAGAACCATTTCCCACAAATAATCCAGCATAAAACATCTATGTTTCTTGCTGTGGAGAACTGAGACTGGATTTTGATACCAATTTACATCTACAAATTGGCAAAATCTCTCTCCAGTTGAAGTCATAGTAGGCGGTGAATCACCTCCAACCATTGGAGGGGCGGAGGCGGGACATCAAAGTCATGGCGCATTTAGCACGCCGCTGAGATTTTTTCCCCTTTAGCCTTTTTGCCCCACCCCCAGCACTCCCCTCTACGGCGTCCCCCCCCCAGCGCAGCTCCCCTCTTACGGCGTTCACCCCGCCAGCGCAGCTCCCCTCATCCCTGATTTCCCCCCCCAGCGCATCTCTCCGCTCATACTGCGTTTTTCCCCCCCCAGCAGCAGCAGCCGCTCCCTCATATCTGCGTCCCGCCCAGCAGCAGCAGAAGCTCCCTCATACTGCGGCGGCCCCCCCCCAGCTGCAGCAGCAGCTCCCCTCAACTGCTTCCCCATGAATCAGGGTCGAAGACCTTTTAGACCCAGTATTTGCAGATGATCAGAGAAGTCTATGTTAAATAACCACAGTGTAAATGGATTACTTATTCGATCCTAGGAGCCTTATCCATTTACTGTATATTATAGTGGGTGAGCTCCTAGGAGCGGGACGTAGACTATATTTAACTGGTGGGTTAGGTTTTTGGGGGGGGGGGGTGTTACCCAATAATAATGTCAGGATAGATGTTTTGGCCAAATGAGAGACAGTTATTAAGAAGCCGGGTCACTGGGGCCCTTCTAGTTTTTGGGCCTGCTTCTGTCCAGTAGCTCCATGGAAGTCAGCGATTCCACTGCATCGCCTGGAAACGCAATGTCCCAGGAGGCCACTCATGGGCCTTTAGCAGGTCCTGTGAACCCACACGGAAACTTCTGGGCCAGTGGCGACCCATGTACTCAGCAGTACCAGGAGGCACCAACGAGCCGGGGGCCGAACCGAGAGTCATGAGATGAGGTAAGTATTTGTTTTTTTTATTTCATGGAAACTCCCCTCCGTTAGCTCTTAGGACAGTCCTCACCTGTATACTTGGCATTGTTAGATCCTGGGCAAGCATTACTGTATCTTCGCTCCAAGAAATAGTATACGTAAACGCTATTCCGTATTACTTTATATTCGACTGTTGCTCTAGTTCAACCATTTCAGGCGGGAGGCGTTTTCCAGGCGGTCACGGATCCCAGAGGAAAGGAACTGACGACATCTGCAATCCCCATTCGTCCCTTGTATGCCCCGTCTCAAAAGTGACCATAGCATCTTGTTACCACTGTCAAGCGGGCATAACGGTTTTTGGCCTTGCCTAACTCCCCTGCCCCGTTTCTGTATATTTATTTGAGTGTAGCTCCCCTAGGATCCGAGGAACATTACACTGTGAGCTCCATTAGAGCAGGGGAAGTTTACTAGGTATATTCAATCCTGTGAGCTCCTATGGATAAAACACTTGGGGTCCAGGGGGTGTTGGTGTTTTGTTTGTTGTTGGCGGGTGCAGCACCTGTGTAGGGGCTTTTCCTACACTTGTCCCGTGGACGGGAGATTGTAACGAAACAAAAAACCGGAGGTGAACGGAAGCTCTTCTGATCACTCCTCTGTTCCCCATAACATCACGTATGGAAGGTTATCTTCTGTTACACTTCTGTTTTTTATGGCTGAAAGTAAAAGACACAGGTGTGAACTCGGCCCTTAGCCATCAGGAGCTGGCATTCACTGTGTACTTGGCCCCAGGAGAGCTAGTATACAGCCCCGATATTACACTGTCTATTAGATTCGAAGGAGCCTGTCCTGTATAATTAAAATGTTGTCAGGCCCAAATAGGATGGCATTTTCTGTATTTCTGAGTGATGCCTCCTAGGAGCAAGCGACATTATAGAACTGTGAGCTCATTAGAGCAGGGATGACTACCTGTATATTCCTCGATATAAGCCGATGCCTCCTGATTTTGCCAGCCCTCAGACCAGCACCCCCCCCTGCCCAGTTGTCAGCCAGCCCCCCTGCCACTGTATCAGCAAGCCCCCTGCCCCAAGATAAGTTAGCCTAGCCCCCTGCCCCAGTTTGTCAGCCAGCCCCCTGCCCCAGTAGTTAGCAGGCCCCCTGCCCAGTAGTAGCCAGCTCCCCTGCCCTGCCCCAGTAGTTACCATCCCCCCTTGCCCCAGTAGTTAGCCCCCCCCCCCCCCCCCACCCCCCCCCCCCCCCCCCCCCCCCCCCCCCCCCCCCCCCCCCCCCCCCCCCCCCCCCTCCCACCACGCCCCCCCACCCCCCCCCCCCCCCCCCCCCCCCCCCTCCCCCCCCCCCCCCCCCCCCCCCCCCCCCCCCCCCCCACCCCCCCCCCCCCCCCCCCCCCCCTACCCCCCCCACCCTCCCCCCCCCCCCCCCCCCCCCCACCCCCCCCCCCCCCCCACCCCCCCCCCCCCCCCCCCCCCCCCCCCCCCCCCCCCCCCCCCCTCCCCCCCCCCCCCCCCCCCCCCCCCCCCCCCCCCCCCCCCCCCCCCCCACCCCCCCCCCCCCCCCCCCCCCCCCCCCCCCCCCCCCCCCCCCCCTCCCCCCCCCCCCCCCCCCCCCCCCCCCCCCCCCCCCCCCCTCTTCGTCCCACCCCCCCCCCCCCCCCCCCCAAAGAGCCCCCTTCCCCCGTAGTCAGCCACCCCTGCCACTGTAGTCCAGCCAGCCCCCTGCCCCATAGTCAGCCAGCCCTGCCCCATTATGTCACGCCATGCCCCCTTCCCCAGTGTCAGTCAGCCCCCTTCCCCCGTAGTCCAGCCGCCCCTGCCCCATAAGTCATCCAGCCCCTTGTGCCACTAGCACTCAGCTAGCCCTTGTTTGCCCATTCCTGAAAAAAAAACTCACCTTTCCGCGCCCTCGAAGGTCTTCTTTTCTTCGGTCCGGCAGCAGCAGGTCCGTTTGCACTGCTGACATCCAGAGATGCGGGCCCGGCCGGCAGACACACAATAATGATGACAGCGTGCGGGTTGCTTCATAGTCTCGCGGAATGTGATTTGTGTAGACTTTATTTTTTTTCCTTGACTTGAGTAGAATAGGTGCCGCCCTCCGGGCATTTACGTGGATCCGGTCTTTGATTGTTTTTATGGCCGGTGACACACTGATGGCATTTTATTGCTCGCTTTTATTCATTGCGTTTTTGCATCCTTGGACAAATGCTTATTTTGCATATTGGCTTTTTTCATGGTTTTCGGTTAATAGGGCGTTGACCCACTTACACTTAGTGGCTTTTTTTTTTTGCGTTTGGTATCCGAAACAAAGCATCATATTTAATATTGTGGCTTTTGCAATGGGGTTGTAGTTGAAGAATAATTATACATGGCGTGTTTCTCCCCGCCCTTTTTTTTATGGTCTGGCGTTTTGCAAGGTGGCTGCATTTCATGTGTTTGTCTAAAGAAGCGGTTGCATCTTTCTGCATGCTTGCTTTAACTTCTTTGCCATCATGCCTACACTGAAGAATGATCAAGAAAGAAGGTTTTTAAACCAGCCAAGAGCGTGGGTACAACTAAAAACGCATGCTTTTTCATTTCAGTCCTTTTAAAACTTTCAAAAACGTGTTGGCATAGAACCCCTTTGCCCAGTTTGAGGTTTTCAGCAATGTTTTTTGTGAACGAGAAAAACTCGGTTATACTAGAGTGTATAGTTCAAGTGAGCCTCCTAGGTCCGCACTGTGTACGTGGGCTTTTCCCCTACACTTTCCTTTGGGAGATTGTAACGGAAACGCAAAAACTGGAGGTGAAGCGGAAGCTCTTCTGATCCACCTCTGGTTCCCCTAACAATCGTATGGAAGGTTATCTTCTGTTAACAACTTCTGTTATTTATGGCTGAAATAAAGACCAAGCGTGAACTCGGCCCTTGGGCATCCGGCTAGCTGGGCATTCACATGTGTACTGGCCCGAGGAGAGCTAGTTATACAGCAGCATCAATTACCACTGGTAATATAGATCCTACAGGATCCATGTCCTATCCATTTATCACAATAAGTTAGGCCCAAAGAAAGGGTGTGCCATTTTCTGTATAGTCTGAGTGTGAGATCCCTAGGAGCAAGGACTTATTAGACGTGAGCTCCATTAGAGCGGGGAATGTATACCGTATATCATTGTCGTCATATAAGACCCGAGGACCCACAATTTGCCACAAAAGTAGCTTACCACCTCTGCCCCAGTGTTCAGCCAGCCCCTGCCACGTAGTCAGCACTCCCCTGCCAGTGGGTAAGCGCCAGCACCCTGGCCAGCAGTAGTTATCCAGCTCCCTGCCCCAGTAGTCAGAGCTCAGCCCCTGCCATTGGATCACCAAGCCCCCTGCATGTTCAGCCAGCCCCCGCCCATAGTCAGCCCAGCTCCTCTCCGCATAGTACGTCCCAATGCCAGCCGAGTGAAGTCAGCCAAGCACACCTGCCACCGTAGTATTAGCCAGCCCCGCTGCCCAGTAGTCAGCAGGTCGCCCCCGCCAGTGTAGCTCCCACCCTGCCCAGGTAGAGCCGCCCCCTTCCCCAGAGTTACCAGCCCCCCTGCGTGTAGGTCAGCAAGTACCCTGCCAGATTCAGTACCTCAGCAAGCCCCCTGCCTATCGGCAGCCCTGCCAGTATAGGCCAGCCCCCCTGCGCCCAGTAGTCGAGCCAGACCAACCCTCGCCATAGTAGACACTACCAGTCCCCAGCCCCCTGCCATGTAGTCCACTGTCCAGTAGTTAGCAGCCACCAGGCCACTGCCAGGTAGTCAGATCTCACCCCCTGAACCAGTAGTTAGCAGCCCCCCTGCCAGGTAGTTAGCATCCACCTGCCCAATAGTTCGCCAGTCCCCTGCCCCCGTAGTTTCCAGCGAGCTGATTATTAAACACCAAGTGAGTGGGCATTTTCTGTATTATTTGAGTGTAGCTCTACGGAAGCGATGGACATAACACATTGTGACTACATTAGAGCAGGACGAATATTATATATGAATTTCAATTGTGAGCTCTAGGGTAAACACTTTGGGCCGCACCATGTTTGGGCGGGCTTATCCCTACCTATTTCCCTTTTCGCTCTTTGGCGGAAGATTTTGTAATGGCACAAAAAAAAAAACGGAAGGTGACGGAACTCTTAGATCCCCTCTTTTCCCCATAGACACTCACGTATGGTAAGGGTTATCTTACTGATTAGCACTTCTTTCTGTTATTTATGGATGAAATAAAGAACAGGTGTGACTCCGGCCTAGCTCACAGGAAGCTGGGCAATTCACTGTGTGTATGGCTCGAGAGAGCTAGTATAACCAGCCGAATTACACTGTTATAGTAAGATTCTAACTGATCCATGAGTCTTTGTCTGTATATTAAACTGTAGGCTTAGCGGCCCAAAGAGAGCTGAGTGACATTTACACGTGTATTCTTGGTGTTACTCCTAGAGAGCAAGGACATTATTAGACTGTCAGCTCATAGAGCAGGGAATTTACTACCTGTAATAATATTAGTCCATAGTAAGCCGAGGCCCCCGTATTTTTGGGCCACACAATAGTTAGCCACCTCCTGCCCCAGTTGTCAGCCAGCCCCCTGCAACTGAGTCAGCCATCCCCGGGCCCTGCCAGTGTTGTCAGCCAGCCCCACACGCCCAGTAGTTAGGCCAGCCCCTGTCCCAGTATTCAGATCCCAGTATCAGAAACCGTCGGCAGTAGCGCGCCAGCCTTGCCCAGACTGTCCAGTACGTCTGCTCAGCCCCCTGCAGTCGTAGCCCCCTGACCCAGTAGTAAGCCGCCCCCGATTTGCTCACGGCCCGCCCCCATGCTGCGCAGTAGTTGCCCAGGCCCGAGCCGAGTCACCACCCCCCAGTGTAGTCAGCCAGCCCCCTGTCCACGTAGTATCCAGTCCCCCTGGCCACTGTAGTCAGCAAGGCCCCTGGCCCAGATCAGCGCAGCCCCCTGCCACGTGATTTAGCAGCCACCTTGCCACAATAGTTCACCAGTGCCCCGGCCCCAGTAGTTTATACCAGCGAGTGATATAAACAAACTCAAAAGTAGAAGCTGGGTCAGTTTCTGTATATTGAGTTTGTGAGCTCCGGGTGGTGATAGCATATCGAGACTTATCACTAGTGAAGCGATCATTAGTAGCATGGGATATTTACTTATACTATAGTCAGATTGTGAGCTACTTAGGAGATAAAACACTGGGTCCGACACCTGTGCAGGTTGGCTTCTCCTTCACTTTACCCTTAGTGGTTGAGATTGTAACGGAACAAAGCGGGTAGGTAACGGTAAGCTCTTTGATCCCCCTCTGTTCCCCATAGACAGCTCACATGTACATGGGAAGGTATCTTTCTGTTACACTATGTGCGTTATTATGGAGCTGTAAACATGAAGACACAGGTGGTGAACACGCGGCCTTAGCTCACTAGGGAACTGGGCATTTGTACTGTGTATAGCTCCTGGCGTGATCATATACAGTAAAAACGATATGTTTGTCATGTATATGGATTGTATTTGTTATTTCCTTTTTTTTTTTTTTCTCCCGCAACACATCGCAGCAATATGCAGCAAGGACCAGACCGACCAGGGGACGGTAGTCCGCAGTCTGCCTGACATGTGGGGCGTCAGGACAGGATTTTATTTCCCCCCTTAAGTAGTAATCTCGGGAGGTTCTTTGCCTTCCTCTGGATCCTTGTGGTCAGTGGGTTTGGCCAGGGCATGGGCACTGCACTCGTTTGTGGTCTCCCCGGGCCCTGACACCGAGAAGTCCCCGACCATGCTGTGTGTATATATATCAGGCCAGTATACTTATAGTCACAATGTGTGCTTATTGGCTCCAATAACAAGATCGAATGAAGATACATTGTGTTTTCATCTCTTTTCCAGCGTCCTGCATTGTGACGGATGAGGGGCGAGCGCGCCGGTCTTCATGTCATTAGGATCCATAACGTAAAGTGTCACCACAGCAAAACAGGGCGGACGCTTTCTACGGTAGCAGCGGACTATTTGCGAACACGCTAGAGAGTGAACCGTTTCATTAGCTGCACCCAAGGTGGGCATAAATCAAACTCCGCCGTGCCCTGCACATTACCAACTGAGTCCCCGGTAGGGGCAAAAACAAGTGTTGTTCCTTCAATCTCAACAAACTACATGAGGGAGCTGAAGACAGGGGCAGGACAGCCGAGCCCGAAGGCAGTGATCCCGGAGTTCCTAATAAACACAGGGGAACACGCTGAAGAGGCCTTTGTTTTCCTAGGGGTGCGAACATAGGTGGGAGTATGGTCTCCCAAGAAACAATGCTCTCGCTCGCTGATGGTAGCAGAAAGTTTGTGCATGTGGAATATTAACTCATTAGAGCCCAGGGATCAGCTACTCGGCGGATGGCAGTTATATAATAGCGGGCAGGGAGGGCGAGCGCGGCCGGCGCACCACCTGCGTACCATTCCACAGTTCGTATAGGACCCCTCCCCTATACCTCTTAATACGTAATGTGTTTGGCGTCGTGCCCCCCCAGCGATCAACATGTTATTCCTGTTGTATTGCGCAAATGCTGGTAAGCCTATTAAAGGGTTCGCACAGATTCCCTAAATGTTCCCATATGGGAGGCTAGGGGAATGGCTTGCAGACAGATAGGGCTCCTAGTAGAGGCACCCACTTTGTATCACAGTAACCCAGTGGTTATCGCAATTTTGCCGCCCCAAATTTAATAGAAAAGTGATGAAGGCCTTCTTCTGAGTCATGCCGCGCTTTCCCTCTCTAATTTATCTCAACGGCACTTAACGGAGAAGTTAGCGATCACTTTACACAAACACTGGGAACTGGCTAAAGATCCCTAGTTAATTATAGTTGAAACTGTTCAATTTGTTATATATATGGGCACCAGAAAAAGTCCAAAACTCTTATAATACCGTAAGAAAATGTCCGCCATATAGTCCCTTGATGCAGGCTGTAGTAGTCAACATCGCGGATGCCCTCAAGACTTTTCTGGATGTGTGCGTATCTGTATTCACCAGATGGGCTCTCCCGTGTCTGAGCAATGTTTCCTCCCATTGCTCCTCCATTTGGGGCAGTAGAGAGGGGCCATACCTGTAACTTACAGACAGCTAACTGTAAAAATCTAAGCATCCTTCTAGATGAGAAATGGCAGGGGACGAGAATAAAGCAAAAGGGACACAAACATGCTCAATTTTAGTTTTCTGGCTGGAGGGCCACTAGAGTTAGAGTAGAAGACCCATCAGGCAGACATGGGACACAAAACAAGGTACATGTCCTTATATCTCTGTAGAAAAAAAATATATATAACTTTCAATATTTAAAGGTGTGGAATGAGAGCTACAGCTACAGCTCAGGTCAAGTCGAACCCAAACATAAAGCATACAAAATGCATTGAAGGTTATTCCCACGATGACAAAATGCCTAAATATACTCAGGATAACAAAATATTCACTGTTATTATCAAAAATATAGCATTTTACAGATATAATTCCGACCAGTCTCTATCATTCCTGGTGTTTACAATTTTGGTTTACACCTGGATCCTACTGTAAATTTTCTTATGTTTGGGCAGGGCAGATTCTTCTCATGAGTAGCTTCTCCTGCCTGCAAACTGCAGTTAACTCTGCACCCCCCCCCCCTCCATTAAAAGAGGAGCTCAGACACAGACACTTCCTGTCGGCATGCAGCATCGTGCAGAGTTTACTAAACAAGCTACAGATAAGTTAAGGTCTTCATCCAGGGTAGGGAGGCAATCTGTGTGGATACAGCTGAGCTGTAGCAGAGCTGAAGTGTGTCTTTGTGTGTTATATTTGCAACATCCCCCACCGGGGCCTAGTCTTTTCATGTGGCCTGGAGGCATCCAGGGCCCAGAATACCGGAGTGGCTGGCTAGTTCGGCCTAGGGCATGCTGTGGTCACGGTGCTTGGTATGGGGGACCTACAGCCTGGCAGGTCTCCAGCAGGTGGTGAGTGCGATAAATAAGGAGGGAGAGGCTGATGTACTGGTTCTACCTGGGCAACCACTAAGTGCCTGTAGGATGAGTCCCTGGGTAATGGATGGGGGAGCCAGTGGTGGTACAGCCTTATCCAGGGATCAGACGGAGGCAAAATTGTGCAAATCAACTTACAGTTCTTTACTCAACCTCAAACAGCAGGTAACGGCCCCAAAAACAATTAACATCTGATTCTGGTTACTGGAGTGGTCATGGAGAGTGGCCTGCAGGAATGATGCACCAGTCTGGTAGTAGATGCAGGCTGGGATAGTTGAGGTGGAGCTGTGTCCAGATTGTGGAAACTGCTGCTCTGGGATTAGAGTCTCCTGACTCAGCTCCTGGGATTGGTATCTGTGGCAGCTCTAAAGGTGTACTGCACATACTGTCTTTCTCTTCACTCAGACCAAGTGTAAAGGACCATGAGGTAAGAACACAGACCATGTGGTCTCACCCAGCAGAGATTTTTATACTCCCCCTGGTCAGGTGGTAACACCTCTCCAATCACACTCCAGCTAATAATACACCAACTTAACTGTTGCCTTTCCAGGCAGAATCTACAGCTGCAATTATATCAAGTTCTCCTGGCATTATCTTCTGGGTGAGTTGTTCAGGCACACCAGATAGAACTTGACAAGGAGAGGGCACTATTCACAACTACCCACCTGCCTATGCATTGGCAGGGGTGTTGCATATTCATCTCATGGATCTCTCATCTCTGATCTGTTTCATTTCTCTTTTGCTTTCTTTGTCAGGTACTAGTAGAATGTTCAGAAGCTAAATGATAAACCCTGTTCCCTAAAAATCTAAGCACATTGTCAGCACACAACATCTCATAGCACAGAGGAATCATGAAGTGTCTGCTTAGAGAGTCCCCGCTCACACTCTGGAATTTTTCACTGAATGATAGGAGCTAAAACACCAATAAAACTGAGTAAAATTGTAAAGTAAGGGGTTAAAATGAGCTTTATTGTGTAAACATCATTAGGGGATTACATTTTAAGAACTTTCTTTCATGGGCAAACCCCTTTAAATGCCAAGTTTCTACTTCAATATTGGAAAGTATCTAGAATTTCTAAGAAGGTAAATAAAACAACAGCACTTTTAACCCTTTAAGGACGGAGGGTTTTTTCGCTCATTTCTCACTCTCCAACTTCAAAAATCCACAACTTTTTCTGTGTTCAGAGCTGTGCGAGGGCTTATTTTTTGCATAACAAATTTTACTTCTCAGTGACTCCGTGAAAAAAATTCCAAATGTGGTGAAATTGGCAAAAAAAAGGCTTTTGCGTCACTTTCTTGTGGGGTTCAGTAATGATCCTGCATCAGTGTAGCAACACTATTCTCAAGGTATGTTTGATTCATAATGCATCAAATCAAATGGTAGGTTTCCTTTATGCTTTATTGTTAAACCTGGTTCTTATGACAACCCAACATTTTTAAAATTTTGACTGGGGTTACAATTATAAAGTACACGGTTCTGACTTACATACAAATTCAACTTAAGAACAAACCTACAGAACCTATCTTGTACGTAACATGGAGACTGAATGTATAATAAATACTTTAAAATTCTTTAAATAAAGACCCCAGAAAAGCCTAAACCGTACTAAACTTATCGTAAAATCACTACGGTTTTTCTGAAGAGGTGTGAACAGTTACCAACAAGGCTGGTGGAAACGTAAAGTAGCCGGAAAGTGGAAAAGTTATTTTTTATTGTTTATTTAAAGCGCTGTTATTTTATTTACCTTCAATGTACTTACCTACAGCGTCTTCATTGTATCACTGCACACGCTCTGAAGTCTCCAAACCGAGGTGTGCCCTATCTGCAGGCAGCATGTTATAGAGCAGGAAGATTGCACATAGTGTCCTACTGCACCGAGGAGCAGCAGGAACTAGTGTCTGGCTATGATGGAGGCTAGGCCACAGGTGTCACGGAAGACTAGGGTTTTGATGTAGCCCTGGGTCGGTATTAGCAGCACAACAATCAGCATACAATTTGTTGGTGTGTCCACAGCACAAAACTGAAGATGGGGCGGTATACAGACGGTATATGTATAGATTTTGTCTGTCTAGACAATCTGGGTTGCCAACCAATGATAGCACTCGAAAACCTCTGGAAGATACATAATGTAACAATTATTATGTAAATACAATATTTAACCCTTCCAGGTTACAGATATATGAATACTTTAAATAATACACTGTAATATCCTATTTCAGCCACTTGGTGGCAGTGTGGTAGTGGAATGCAGCTTACTCAGGGGTATTGGGATAATTAAAGGATGCTGAGTGTGGACATCGTACATTAGTACCTATAATATAGGGACATTGTACATAGTTTCATATCAACAGGAAGCAGGTTATAGAGCAAGAGGAGCTGAGCACATTGTACATCGTGTCCTATGTGTAGGCAGCATGTTATAGAGCAGGAGGAGCTGATCACATTGTAAATGGCACCCTTTTTGCAGGCAGCATGTTATAGAGCAGGTGTTACTGAGCAGATTGTCCATAGTGTCCTATGTGTAGGCAGCATGTATTAGAGCAGGAGGAGCTGAATAGACTGTATGTGGTTCTGTATTTGCTGGCAGGATGTTATAGAGCAGGATGGCTGAGGTGTTTACCCACCAAAATATTGTAAATATTTCAGGATCGATGCCTAGAGACGGGAGGTTCATCCACTAGACATTTATAACTAGATATGCCTTGTATGTCGGTCAGGGCCGGTGTTAGGGGATGTCAGACTGGGCATTTTCCCAGGGTCCCCTTCATGTGGACTTTTGCAGGCAGAGGATGTATTGGTGAAGATGATTTTTATCTTCTGTCTATATATCCATCATCTATCCGTCTAGTTATCAATTCCTAGAATTATTCCTATCTATATATCTAACCATATCTAGTATCTATTTAGCTATATACAGGCAGTCCCCGGGTTACATTCAACATAGGGTCCATAGGTCTGTTCTTAAGTTGAATTTGTGTGTAAGTCAAAACTGTATATTTTATAATTGTAGTTTTGGACAAATTTTTTTTTGCCCCAGTGACAATTAGAGTTTCAAAATTTTTTGCTGTTATGGGACCAAGGATTATGAATATAGCTTCATTACAGACACCTTACAGCTCATCATTGCAGCCTGGGACTATAGTAACATCCAGAGACTTCACCAGAGGTCAGAGGGGTCTGTCTGTAACTATGGGTTGTCTGTAAGTCAGGTGTCCTTAAGTAGGGGACCGCCTGTATCTTCTATCTATTATCTATCCATCTATCAATTGATCTTCTATCCCTCTTCTACTGTGTCTATCTCTCATCTATCTTCTATCTATATATAATCTACATTCTATTTCTATAAATCTATCATCTATCTATACATCTATCATATTTATCTTCTATCATTAATCTCCCAATCATCTGTCCATCTCCTATAACATTCTCCTACAGGCCCATATGACAGATACTTACTGTACTACTGTGTGTAACCTATTATTGTGCAGTAAGGAGCCTCTTACTGACTGTGACTGTTGAAAAAATAGTTTTTGTTTGGGCCACACTTTTAGTTTTGCCCAGGGCCCCACTTTGTTTATATCTGGCTTTGATGTCTGTACTAAGAAAACCCAAATCCTTCCTCTCCTCTTGTAGCTTCATCCCTTTGCTGTTCACCTTTACAATATACAGTGCCTACAGGAGCTGGACTTCTCCTGGTGGTGCCCCTGGTGATTATTTCAGCTAAGGCCTCCTCCATGGTTCCCTAAAGGGTAGCTTGATTTTTTTGGATGGACATTGATTCCATTTGACAATCCGGTCCACAGCAGACGCCTCGTAGTATCCTTTATACAGATTAAGCAATTTACTGTATTTTTCGGACTATAAGGCGCACCGGATTATAAGGTGCACCATCAATAAATGCCTGCTAAAACATCTAGGTTCATATATAAGGCGCACTGGATTATAAGGCTCACCTGATTATAAGGATGAAAGACCAGCAGGTGGCAGACCTGTGCACAGTTCAAGGCAGCTGTTGTCTGTAAGTACGGTTCATATATAAGGCGCACTGGACTATAAGGCGCACTTTTGATTTCTGAGAAAATCAAAGGATTTCTGTGCGCCTTATAGTCCGAAAAATAATTTTCACAGTTTCCAACATATTCCAGGCTTGGAAGTTGTTTTGGAAGGAGGTATCATGTAATATGGTGCTAATTGCTCTGTAATGTTGTTCCAAATGGAGAAGATCCCCTTAGTGATAGGACTCATGTGTCAGCTATGCATCCTGTCATCACACCCTGGGATTTATGGTATTGTTAGTGACTATGCTGTTTGGGAGTTGTATCTGGTTTACCTGAAGCGGTAGGTGTGTAAAAAGCAAAACCAAAAGCTCTTGGCTAATTCTTTAATTGAGCATTAGGCTCGTAATCTGGATCCACCTAATATAATGACTAGTTAAGTGTTATCTTTTATATACCGTGGAGTATTGTACGGAGGACAGAGGATTACAACAATTGTTTGTGGATAGGTTCAATACTGACCTGTAGCTGAACGCTTGAATTATTTTAAAGAATATTAATAAAATATATATTGTGCCACCTCTTGGGACTACAGGCAGTCCCCTACTTAAGGACACCCGACTTACAGATGACCCCTAGTTACTGACGGACCCCTCTGTTCACTGTGACCTCTGGTGAAGCTCTCTGGATACTTTACTTTAGTCCCAGGGTGCAATGATCAGCTGTGAAGCTTTATTGATAATCCTTGTTCCTATGACAGCACAAGATTTTAAAATCCACAAAAATTTTTTGTCTCTAGCTACATCTATAAAATATACAGTTCCCACTTACATACAAATTCAACTTAAGAACAAACCTAAATAACTTATCTTGCACACTACCCGGGGACTGACTGTACTTCCAACTCTCTTTAATTTTAAAGGGGTTGTCCATTCACATCAAGTTATCCCCTATCCACAAGGCAAGGCCAGGAATTTAGACTTTTTCCGTCTGCCCGCTATGCCCCCTTAAAGAGGCAGCTCGGCACATTTACTGTAGCCTGTGATAAGTTCCTGGTGCAGTTTATAGCCCAATTCTACGCTGACGCTGTCAGCTGGGACCTGTAAGAGAAGCCGTCAGAATCGCATACATTGCACAATCGCTGCCGGCTCTCCGCGGTGCAGCCGTGCCAAACTGACAGCGACTGCAGCCGCGCCCTACCTATTGACAGCGCCGGTCGAATGTTATATATATCTAGCTTTCGGCCAGGTTTTTGGGGGTGACAGGTCATCTTAAATAAATAACCCAAGCACTATTAACTAACCCCAATGTGTTATGTTCCCTTTCTGTATTGACGCTGAAAAATAATGAACTGTATGTAGATCCTCATGAATATTAATAGCGGCATCACATTTACATTTCAATAAGGATCTGCTCATGTATGCTGACGTGTGACAATAATAAGAATGATAATTACCATTGATAAGGAGGGAGGGAATTCAATGATAATGAATATGCTGCAGCCATGACTTGTGCTCTTGTCTTATTCATTGCTATTGGGGAGTACTTAGTAGTCAGTATCCCCTGTACAATAAGCAGATTCTGTGAATGATTGCTGGTTATAATAGAAGTGTATTAGAAGTGTAAATGGACATCACCACTGAATACATGGAGTGAATTCCTTTTTCTAAAGAGCAAATAGTAAGTCGCTAATATTCGATCATCTACACATCCTGCAGCATTGACTTTGCACATAGCATCAGATGACTGAGAATGTGTGAGGGTATGATAATTATATCAGAGAAGTACAGAATTCCTCCTGTGGGGAGCATAGTCATTTTTAATAAAAACACTTTCTATAGATTTCTATTGGGTTTGGTTTGGTTCTCCCACTTATAATCTTAAGAACATAAGTTGTAAACTGAAGGCTAATAGCTTGACTATCGTATAAACAAGAATGCAAAACTCAGCCAAGTGTGAATGTTTATAATAATGGGGGGAGCGAGATAAGACTATGCCACAATTTTCTGCTTGTCTGCCCACTATTATATCTATATACTCACAAGAACATGGCTGTCATTAGCTACTTCCCTGATTTCTCTATAAATATGCATGCTTCGACATCTCCAACAAGTTTCCCCAGTGGGAAAGGACCAATAATGAAGTGGAAGGAACAGTGGCAGGTCCAATCGTAAAGTGGTACATGCAAGCCTTTATGGGGCTTGTAGGAAACTACCATCAAATAGGAATCTTTGGATTGTAGCAATCAGATATTTATTACCTGACATGGGGATCGGCAGTCAATAACTGATAATTAGGGCCTGCCCACTAATTAACTGTTTGGCTGTGGATTTGCGCCTGAAAACACAGATTGTAAGAAGCCCAGTGTAGTAATTATGCCAGATTATAACCGGCTAAAATACCTTATTCTTAAATAGGCTACAAGAAAAGCACACACCTGTGACATAGAGGCACAAAACAGAGCTTTTGGCATCTTACAACATGTTGTTCTGTCTTGATCATTGATAAAGTGACTGCACCAGAGGCAGATCCAATTATAAACAACTACATGTAAACGTCCATCAAAAAGGAATTATTGGACCTTAAGACTGTTCCGAGGACTAATGCTTTAAAATTAGTGGTTTAAGACTGAGGCTCTGTTAGACCATTTATTACTAAACATACCGAACTATTGCACCAGAGGCAGATCCAATCATAAAGAAGTACATGTAGGACATTATGGGGCTTGTAGGAAACGTCCATCAAAAAAAATAATTGGACCCTAAAGACTGTTCTGAGGACAAATGCTTTAAAATTACTTGTTTAAGAAGATTGAGGCTCTGTTGGACCATTTATTACCAAACTACTGTCTGGAAAGAAATGCAGAAACAGTAAAATCAGACCAACAGCCCCGTGGTTGAGAAGACAGGAGGTTCCTTAAAACCTTTCAAAAATAACATCCCTGTTTATACTTAGACACCAAGGAAGAATGTTAAGTACTAGAAAAGTAATGGGTGGATTTGTAGATGAGAATAAAAGCCAGGATTACTTAGAAGAGCAGGAGAAGACAATGAGTCACAAAAACAATGGATAATCCTTCTAGTAGCTTCTAGATGGATTCTATAAGTGACAAGTGAAGCAAAGAATAGAAGAAAAACACAGTAATTAGTGTCTACCAGAGCCATGGTGAAGAATATTAGGACTATGAATGTGCCTCCACCATCGTGTAAGCGCTAATGCCACAGAATCCACCAAATAAGCCACAGAATCCACCAAATACATGAAACATGAGGGCAGGAGCTTAAAATTGCTTTGTTACTCAATGACACCCAAGTGCAACTTATCAGCAGAGTGATCTAAGTGTACAAAGTGCATATAGACATATATAATCCTCCTACTCATTGGTCATTACCCATGTATACAACATCACTTATTAGTTGCCATGGTAACCCTTCATGACAGGTTCCACAACAATAGTATACATTTCATACGACCCATTGTACAACTTATAGGAATACAGTAAAATGTAGTAGATGAGATCCACACACTCAATCTTACCAAACCATCATCTTTAGGGCTTAGACAATCCAAACATTTTCAATTAACAAGGCTTTGGTATTATTGTATAAATAAGATTGTAAGTCTCATAAGTTAAAAGTTCTTGGATTCTATTGACTATTCTGAATGGTTACTATGTCAAATAATTCTCTGTATGTGTAAAGACCACTAAGAAACGCAGATTCCTACTTAATGGCAGTTTTCTACAAGCCCCATGATGCCTTGTATGTACCTCCTTTTGATTGGTGCTGCCACGATTGTCTCACTGCTGTGTGCAGTCTCCTTCCACATTGCTGCTGTTCATACTGTAGTTTATTAGTGCAGAGGTGGGTACTGAGACCCCTACTAATCTGTGAAGTAAGGTGGGAGAGGTGAGTGCTGTGATGCTTCTTCTGTAATTGTCCTTTTTGTATCCTACGGGAGAGGCACAAATCATAATAATACATTACTGTACTTGTACTTCTGATCTCTCTGGGCCACAATCAGCCGAGGTCCAAATGTTGGAACCTGAACACTATGATATAAACTATCAATCCTAAAAAATAATCAGTATATAAACCCCTTTCCACAAAGCCTTATCAAAATCAATCATGATAAACCAGGGACACTTACTCATAGATCCAGAAACAGTGACTGTGGAAATCTTCTTATATTTCTTATCCATGGCCTCCTTCTTTCTAAAATCAACTTTTAAAATTATGCTAATGAGCAAGAAGAGCTCAGGGGGTGTTACCAGAGCACTTCCCTGCTGTAGTTTACAATGTGCAAGGAGCACTTCCCCCCTCCCACTGTGTGCTGAAACTTCCGCAGCTGCCATGGGATTACATCAGGCAGAGGGAGGAGAAAGTGCCGAGAGAGTAGGGGAAGAGAGGAAGTGCTGAGGTGGGGGGAAGTGCTACTGCACATTGTAACAAGCTGCAGTACAGAGGGGCTCTGGTAACACCCCCAGAGCCCTTCTTGCTGATTAACATAATTTTAAAAGTTAATTTCAGAAGGAAGGAGGCCATAAATAACAAATATAAGATCACCACAGTCACGGTGTATGGATCTATGAGTAACTGCCCCTTATTTATCATGCTTGTTTTGATGGTAGATTCCCACTAAAGGGGTTTTACGGCTCCCACATTTCTCCGGTACTTCAAATTTCACGTTTTGAGACCTAAGAAATGTTACACAGCACTTCTTCCACTGACTTGGCTTTCTTATTGGATAAAGCAGTTCCCGTGACCTCATCAGAACATCCAATAGGATGCAGGACCGGAAGTACCAGAGCGACTCGGGAATTGGAAGCAGAAGTGGTGTAGGTATGTGTTTTACCCATGCCCCACCATCAGGGGTTTTCCCATATTCAATGAAAACCCCTTCAAAACCATATAAACGCTGTAATAAAATGACAAATAACAAATGTAACAATTACAAGTGACAAAATATATCACAATACCACGATACGTCTGGACATCGCGTAGTAAAACTATTTCAATAAATGATCCCCATTTTCATTGGTTTTTATTTTTCAGAATAGACTTTTTTTTTTTTCGTGGAATCACGGTCAGAATCCTTAACAATTTACAAAAAAACAAAAAATGGCAACAATCGTCTTCGCACTTGTGAATCAATACAAAAAAATTTAGAAAGCATGAAAATAACATTCCTCACCCAGAAGTACGAGCCAAGTGTATTCCAAAATATCTACAAATCTCTTCAGTACATGAGATGCTTGGTGAGCGATGGTATCCTCGGTAACACACGAGTACATTCAACGCGTTCCGTTTTTTTTTTGTTTCCTAGAAAAGGGAAAATATTGCTCGGCGGTTCTAACGCTACGTACAATGGATAAATAAGCGACAAAGAAAGCGTCATAAAGGTGTAGACAAGATACTGTGCAAACAAACAATCTACATTCTAAGCAAATACCCTGACGATCTAGAAATATCGTATTGTGCTACGCTAATTCACTTCAGTGCAGAAACAACGCGTCACACAAACCCTTCGTTATTCGTAGAAATGCTCATATATATATATTTTTTAGTATTTGAGTTAATGTTTTGTATTACATCTACCCTGAAAATCGTGGGAAAATACATTGTGGTAGCGGGGCATGGGGGGAATGGGTTGGTCAAAAAGAGCTGAAACAATAAGTAAACGATGGTAAATAGGGGCTCATTGTATTTCTTTTCTAAAAATGGACACAGACTGTAGATATTGTTTTGTTTTTTACGATATTATTAATTATCACATATAACGGCTATTAAAAAGTTTGTCCTATTCAGATTACTACTTTTTTTACTGCTCAATTGTCCTGCAGTGGCCACTACAGGATAAAAGTGGTATGACAGGATGTCCTTTCATAATAAATAGGCAGCCATGTAGTTTGTGGTCACAATGGGGCAGATTTATTTACCCGGTCCATTCGCGATCCAGCAGCGCGTTCTCTGCGCTGGATTCGGGTCCGGCCGGGATTTATTAAGGTAGTTCCTCCGCCGTCCACCAGGTGCGCTGAAAAGCATCGGAGCGCACTGGAGTTCACCGAGCCGGGCTGAGTGAAGGTAAGTGCAAGCTCCGTGACAGATTTTTTTTTTTAAATGCGGCGTTTTTTCCGAATCCGTCGGGTTTTCATTCGGCCACGCTCCCCGATTTCCGTCGCGTGCATGCCAGCGCCGTTCACGTGCGCCAAAATCCTGGGGCAATTCAGGGGAAATCGGCGCAAATCGGAAATATTCGGGTAACACGTCGGGAAAACACGAATCGGGCCCTTAGTAAATGACCCCCATTGAGTCCTCCGGAGAGGAAGGAGCCGTTTGCAGGGGTTAAAGGTGATGGCTACTTTACCTCATGTTTTATGTACTGTGTTAGTGTATGGTTCAGGATATTAGGTAATGTCCCTAATTACCTTTGTAATGTGCTTATCTATGCTATAAGTGAAAGCAATAAAAGTAATAACAGTTTCTGATTTAAAAAAAAATTAAAAAATGTCCCTAATTTATACATCTATTTACCCAATATACATCTATTAAAAGTTCTGCACCACTTTCCTAAAATGTGAAGTGAAGCCTCCGGTCTTTTACCTCATCAGCCAGAGATTCCTTTCCATAAAATTGCCGAAGATGGAGGGTCATGTGATCAATCGCCCTGCCAGGACCTTAATCTTATATTCACGAATATTATCATAAGGTCCTGGCAGGGCGGTTGTTCATGGACAGATAGAGATCACATGACCCTCCATATGAAGAAAGTGGAGCAGAACTTTTAATAGGTGTATATTGGTAAATTACTTAAAATCCTGCCCCCAACACATTACAAAAAACATGAGGTGAAGAGGCAAACCCCTTTAAGATAGGGATCGTCCAGGCAAAGGACCCCTTTAAAATGTATATACCCCACTTTAATCAACCATTGATATTACAGTCAATAAAACTGATATAGGAGCTGTCTGGGGGGCCCCTCGTTGTGATGAGCTTAGATTTGAAGTTTTTTTAAGTGGGTTTTACAGCATTAGAAGAAAGCAGTGATACTTCAAGGGGTTGTTCAAGATTATTTAATTTTGGAGGCCGGTCTATCATGGTGCCTCCGGTCACTATCAGTCTCTGTTTGCAAACATGGCTGCAGCGGTGACATCGCATGGCACGCTCCTACTGCAGCCTAATACTGGCCTCAGCCCAACAGGACCAGCCATGATGGGAGACGCCACACTGGATCGGAAGAGAAGAGAGAGGTAAGTTTTATCTAAAAATATTAAGCATCCTTGACACCCCCTTTAAGTCTATGAGCTGTTACGGTTTCTCCCAAACCCATTTAGCCCCTTTACGAAATCAAAAATAGACTCAATTTGTTTATGGAAAGAAAATCACGGAAAGTCGGAAGGTCCATGTCAAACAGCAACCACACAGAATGTAGTGAAGGATGAAGGGATAGAAATGAATTACTATGATGTATTTAAGACATCGGGCACAACCCTCGTGTATCAGTTTTTCGGATCTGTACCTGCCCGTCTCTGCAGGTAGCAGTTGTATTGGTGAGAATGCAGCATTATCAGTACGTTATGAGACAGAATATTTAAAGGGGTTGTCCAGCATTTTCAAAAACAGCGCCACGCCTGTCAGTGGCTTGTGCTAGTATTGCACCCTAGCAAATAGAAATGAATGAGCTAAGATGCAATTCCACGCATTGCCCATGGTCAGGTGTGGAGCTGTTATAGAAAGAAAGCGGCCATGTTTTTGAAGCCCTTTAAGATTGTAGAGGGGTTTTAAGACTGGTTCACATAGTAACGGACTGACCATATGATCCTGATTATTGCATGTAGATATGATTCTCTCTTAGTCAGGAATAAATATGGCCAATAGGGTAAGAGTTACGTATGGGACATGTACCCCTAGTGTGTAGACGTATGGGTAGCACCGTATTTGCGACATTCATGGTGTGAATACGACAATCGTATGCAATAAGAACTTGGGTAATCGATAATGGAATTTAAATGCATTTAAATGTGGTTTTACTCAAATTGCCCCAAAAATTATAACAATAACCCTTTTGTATTAGGCCAACACATTTGTATTGGATCCCTACTACATGTCATTCACATCCAATTTTGCTTTGACAACCAGAAGATCAACGACTGCGATAAGACTTCTGTATGTCAATTTGCAGGACATCACTTTTTGGCGCTGTGCAGTGACTGAGTGGTATTATCATGGGGTCAATTGGACCCATTTGGGGGAGATTTATCAGAAGTGTCTGAGGTAAAACTATTCTAGTTGCCCATGAAAACCAATCAGAGATCAGTTTTTTATTATACACACGGCTGTGGAAAAATAAAAGCTGAGCTCTGATTGGCTGCTATGGACAACTAGAACAGTTGTACTCTCAGACACGTCTGATAAATCTCCCCCCGTTTTTAAGAATAGATAAGGAAACTTGTCTCTCCAATGCTATTACATAACAGAGAATACAGCCAGGAAGTGTTGTCATAGGTAACATTTTAAATATTCTTTATATCTCTATATAGTTTTATATATTCAAAGAGATTGTCCGTGCTCAGAAAATCCTACCTGCCTCACGGGTCCACCACCACGCCAGCTCTGATACATCTTAGGCTCCTCCTTGTGGTCACTATTGGACTTCAATATTCAGAACCGGGATGTAGAAATCAGCAAGGAACCCAAAAAGCATCAGAACAAGAACAGTAGAGGATAGTAAGATTGGTATGATTTTTCTATTAAAAAAAAAACTTTTTGCTAGCAACTATTATCGGATGGACAAGCCCTTTAAGAATGATAGTAATTCCGCAGGTCTAAGGCAGGACAAAATATTTCCAATTTAAAAATTTTTTGGGAAAACAAAAACCTACATGACAATCGAACTGTGAGATACGTGATCACTCTACATTCACAATGTTCCCTTTATTGACTGGCTTTATCATGGGCACCGTGGAAGGATAAGATATGAAGATGACGCACATACCAAAGATGACCACATTTCATTCAAGTAAAAACAACAAAAAAATATGGTTAAAATCATGAGAAATAAAAAAAAAAGAATGAGCTGCTGCGTTATGAAAAGTGTTATAATCCAAAGTCAATTAAAATTTTGATTGACAGGCAGCCACCACCAGCAAAAAAAAACAGAATGGCCATCGGTGGCGCCGTAGTCCTGCAGTCCCGTAGAAGTGACGCAAAATCACAACAGAGCGAGTGAATGCTGACTCGTCGCCAATGCTGGAGTGTCTGCTCTCAGTCCGCCGGTGACACTTAAGACATCAACCGAGTTTAGTGAGCTGGAGATCTCCATTGATCTTAACAGTGTCAATAGAAGAAAGTAGTTCCACACGATGGTAAAAGTCAAAAAGCTGATGTCCGTCAACAAATACCCTGAAACGTGGATGCTCGCAGAGAATCTCTACCTGCAACGAAGATAAATACCAGTTAATGATTTGATCTGTAACATAAGAAAGCTTAAAGGAAACCTTTCATGGAATTCCACTCCTCTCTATGCCTCCTTGCAGGCTCCTGTGATTTCATGTGATCAGATATATGCATGGTGTCCAGTTTGCTAATATTAGGAGGCTAAAGGACCTGAGATGTCCCCCAGGTCACATGAACATTACTGCTGCATGCTGGAGGCCACGCCCCCTCGACTCGCTATAGATATCCCTGGGAACCAAACATAATTATAAAAATCATTATATGGGGATTTGAGGGAAACAATTTATATCTAAAAGAAATATGTCAGTTAGTTAATAGGGCTCTATGGGATCCTGCCACTAGCTGTATTTGTGAAAAATGTGGTGATAGGTTCCCCTTAAGACTGCAAGTATTACTAGTTCCCAAACACAAGCGTTTAGCTCTAAACACAGCTGGGTTTAAGGTTAGCTCCTCCCTGATGCACTTGCCTTGCGTTTCTAAGTACATTCATGTCCAAACTCGCACTCCCATTTCAGCAATAATTTTTTATGTGATGAAAAGTTATACAAAGTAAAACATCTGTCTCTGGTCATGTGATGTCACACAGGTGCATGACTCAGCTGGTCATGTGATGTCACACGTGCACAACTCATTATTTCCCTAGTCATGTGATGTCACACAGGTGCACGGCTCGAAATATCCCTGGTCATGTGATGTCACACTGGTGCACGGCTCGAAATATCCCTGGTCATGTGATGTCACACAGGTGCACGGCACGAAATATCCCTGGTCATGTGATGTCACACAGGTGCACGGCTCGAAATATCCCTGGTCATGTGATGTCACACAGGTGCATGGCTCGTTATATCCCTGTTCATGTGATGTCACACAGGTGTACAGCTCGTTATATAAAATAGAGCAATCAAAGCTGTGTGATAGAACAAGTCATGCACCTGTGTGACATCACATGACCAGGGACCGGTATTTATCCACAGAAAGTAAACAGTGAATCTTTCTGTAGAATGACAGCAAGCAGAGATCTAGAAATTTATAGAGAAAGTATATTGGAAAACTGTATAACTTTTCATTGGCCAAACAATCATATTCCCTTACTAAAATGGGAACATCCCTTTAAGAGGACCCCGACCAACAATGATTCTATGCCTCCTTTGATAGGTGTCGGTGCACTGATACGGATGGAGAAGGCTACAAAAAGTGAGCAAACTGTGCCGTTATTTACAGTCAGGAGGGAGGTACTCAACTGGAGCAGACAGACTGGCACCGCCCACATGACTGTCAACACCCTAATTAGCATATTGTACACTGAAATTAATGCTGTTAATGTATGAAGTGAAAACAAGTTTTGGTCTCAGCAGCAACATCTATGAAAAGCGTTTTTGGAGTAAAACCTGTTAAAATGTATTCATGCTATATCACAAATAGACTACATAGCACGTAAAAGGGACGACCAGGATCAGAAAATCCGGTTCCCTTCCAAAAACGGTAAGGGTTAATGCTATGTAAGGTAACAGAGCTTAGCCTAGTTCACTTCACTAGAGCTGCACACATGACCTATGACCTGGCAGACATGTTTTTGTAAACCTAGGCAACCTGTTAGTTACGGTTCTGGGTTTTACAAGCAGAGGGGAAATCCTAATCTCTTACAAGTGAGGGAGATTTTTTAACCCGGACACTGACAACTAGATTAGCAAAACCCTTCAATAGGCCTAAATCCAAGGGTCCCATATGATCTGTATATCCACTGTAATCCTGTCCAGGTATAATGAGCCAAACGAGAAGCATCACAGGGACCCGCAGTGTTCCCATTGAAAGGATCTATGAGGGTGAGGTCACATGTCGTGTTTACCGCATGAGTTTAAAAATGCATTGCAATAGCTGAAGAGTGATTTGCCTAATTATACAGCTGTTAACACATGTGTTTACAAAACGCAACCGTAAACGCATTGTTAATGCATGTGTTAACGCATACGTTTGTTAACTCGCTGTTAACACATGCGTTAACGCAAACACTAACATTTGCGTTTTGTAAACGCAAGTGTTAACAGCTGTTTAATTAGGCAAATCTCCCTTCAGCTGTTGTTTTAAGCGCATGCGGTAAACGCGACGTGTGACCGCACCCTCACAGATCAGAAGATAATTACAATTGGATTTTCCCTTTACGTTGAGTCCTGTGACGCCATCAGATCCATAAAGTACAATGGACTAATCTACCAATCTCATAGATGCCTTGGTTTGCATGAACTGGACCGGCCACACATGGACATACACAGTGGTCCACATTTACTAAGAACAGTGCATTCTGTACTATGTGCAGTTGCCTGTGTAGTGTGCAGGGGGCGCTAGATTCAGGATTTCTGACGCCTGTTCTTCATGAATCTGGCGCCCCCTGCGCTCCCCCGACAGAGTGCTCCACTTTTTTTCTGGTGCAACTTTAAAATGTGGCGTACAACACAATTCTGTTAGACTTTGCATGATAATGTGGCGCATGGTACGACTGAACACTGCAACGCCCCTTTCAGTTCAGAATTTTGTGTCCCGTCGGGTATAGTGCAGCTGCGCCACAAATGAGTCATGTGCAATAAAAAATATGGCGCAAAGACTTCTTAAATACACGTACAAGCAGTTTGCCCTAGAAAGAACATGCAACGTCCGACAGAAAACTGGCGCAGGGGCTTTAATACATCTGGGCTAGTGGGTTTTTGACATTTTTGTAGCCTTGTCCTAGGTTCTGTACGGTGATATATAGTTGTGTTGTTTGCTAGAGGTTCTATACGAGACACACTTCACAGTTTCCACTGCGCATGCGCGACATAATAATAATGTTGTGAGAACATGCACCTAAATAAAGCATAAAAAGGCCATTCCATGAAAATCGGACCGAGCTGTGGCCGGATATCATGGATCAGCCACAGTGCAGCAGATGGGACTGTGAGGACAATATTGTCAGGTTATAATCACGATTACAGTTCGGCGCTGCTTTTCTGCAGGAAGCAGGGACTCCTTCTATCTTATATCACTATGAAGCAAGGAGTCATGTCTTAAGCCCTGTGTTTGGTCCATGAAATACTGCGTGTCCATTTTTGGTGCCTTAGCCTCACCCTTTTCTGCTTATTAATAATATACAAGTTTTTACGCTGAGTGATATGGAGTATAGTGAAGGTTTCTAAGTGCTGTAAATTATAACAAAGTGCAAAACGGGCAAACATTTGGCACTACTGGAGGGCGAAACGTCTTCACTGTGGGGAAAAAAGACTTGTCAAATCTGTCTAATTTGTATCTACAGAGGAGGGAACCATGTCTACATGCCCGGCACAACTTACTGAAACCACATTTTACGTCAAAAAACAGTGGGGCACATTTACAAAGGGTTTGCACACCGCGTTTCCGTCGGGTTTCCCGTCTATTTCCGATTTGCGCCGCATTTAACAGGGGTTTTTGGCGCATGCGATCGGATTTTGGCGCGCCGACTTTCATGTGACACAAATCAGGGGGTGTGGCTGTCGGACGATCTGACTCAAATTCAAATTGTGTCACAACACAAGCACTTACATGCACCGGGAAGAAGAAGGTGAACTCCGGTGGACCTCAGCGGGGAAGCGACACATGCAGGATATCAGACGCACGATCTTAGTGAATGGAGCCGGACTTCATCCTTGTCGGACAGTCCGGATCGGGGATCGCGACAGGACCGGGTAAGTAAATGTGCCCCAGTATATAAACCCACTGCACGTATAAATAGCAGATTTTACACAAGCTGCTTCACTGTCTAATAAAAAGTTTGACAACTATCTATTCTTCCCATTTGTAAGGATCTCTGCTTGCTGTCAGTAATAATTTGCCCCCTAAACATATTTCATCCACAATCTTTATAAACAACCGTTTTCTATTATTTTAACCTTCAGGCAGTCCCCGAGTTACGTACAAGATAGGGTCCGTAGGTTTGTTCTTAAGTTGAATATGTATGTAAGTTGGAACTGTATACTTTATAACTGTAACCCCAGACAACATTTTTTTAGGTCTCTGTAACAATTGGATTTTTGTTACAGGATTAACAATAAATTTTAATTGCAGACGTCTGATTACTGTTATAGATGATTATTATAGCCTGGGACTAAAGTACAAGAAATTACCAACATCCAGAGGTCCGTTTGTAACTAGGGGTCGTATGTAAGTCGGATGTTTTTAAGTAGGGGACCACCATATTTGTAGATACAATTACAAAAAGAAATGTATGGAAATGGTAATTATTTCTTATGAGTCAGTGTTCCTCGGTCTCTTTTTGTTTTCCCCTTCAGTTTTCACTCCTTCTAGTCCCATCTTACAGAAGGACTAATCTTATAATACAGACAAATCCTTGGATAAGGAGCTTAAGTCACACATATGCCTCCTGTATATATGAATTCATGTCTGATTGCATCAAAAAGATCTATAAGGGTCACATCAAAAATCTGGGTCAAATGTGAGATCAGAATCTGCTTTCGGGCTCTGACCAACTAGACATAAATTCCGAGGAGCATCGGTCCTGACAATGCCGACGCTGCTCAGAGAGGTGTTCTGTATTATAATATTATAACATATTGCGAGGATATAACATCAGTTTATGAGCAATAGGGTCTAGAGCAGTGATGGTGAATCATTCAGAGTCTGAGTGCCCAAATTACAACCAAAATCCATCTTTCAATTGTATTGGCGTCCTGTAGACAGAGGAGGAGGAATTTGTATTATCATCGTAGCTTCGCTCGAGGGTCCCTGCAAATGGGAAAAATGGTAGACGCAGAAGCTCCAATGATAATCCAGGAGACTACACTGATTTTGGCACATCCTGAGCAGCCTGCAAGAGGATGCCCCGAGTCAGGTGCTGGGGCACCAGCCTGGGTGCCCACAGAAAGGTCTCTGAGTGTCACCTCTGGCACATGCACCATAGGTTCGCCACCACTAGTTTAAAGGATCCCACTGGTCCTATGAATAAGCAGCCCATAGTGCACTGGCCACATGGCCATCCCACCCCATGATTCATCAAAGGTGATGTCAACTCTTCCCAACATATCATCACTTTACATGGTGTTAAAATCCCTTTAAAACACTGTTAGGGCCTGTTCTACTTACAAGACCCTGGATATTGGATATTAAATGACAGAGATATTCTTCTTTAGGAACATTGATTACTGGGAATACCATATAAATTCACAGGGTTCCAAAAGTCATATCCCCGTTAATCATAAAGTAGTGGAATATCCTAATAGCATGCCATTACTTTATATAATAGGGAAGCCCTATTAGCATGGGCAGCACAGTGGCTCAGTGGTTAGCACTACAGCCTTGCAGCACTGGGGACCTGGGTCCAAGTCCAATCCAGGTCAAAATCTGCAAAGAGTTTGTATGTTCTCTCCGTGAGTTTCCTCTGGGTCCTCCGGTTTCCTCCCACACTCCAAATGACATAGTGGTAGGTTGATTAGATTGTGAGCCCCATGGGGAAAGGGCCTGATCTGTAAAGCGCTGCAGATTCTTTGCGCATTATATAAATAAAGGAATTATTATTATTACAATTCGAGCCTGTACAACCTACCAGATGTACAGTCAGATGTCATATATTGGAGGTAATCTCCTCTAGAAGGGAAGATTTCTTCATATTATGGTGGCATATGGAGGCGACATATGACGGCACACAAAGCATGAGGTGCTGCCGGTGTCTGATATATAATGCATCTGGCATCTGACTATGTAGAAGATATGAAGAAGGAAATTTGAGGTAATTTATAACAAAAGATCTTATAGTCTAGCAAAACAATAGCAAGTCCTATGCCAGTGATGGTGAACCTTTTGGAGACCGAGTGCCCCAGGTACAACCATACCCCACTTATTCATTACGACGTGCTAACATTGAAGTGAAATTTAAGCAGTAATTTCTTGCTTCCTTCGCTTTCATACTTTATTAGTGTCCTAAGAGCAACAATATTGTAGAAAGAGAGAGTGACAAATTCAGGGTAACCTGAATAGGAAGAATTTTTGGGCTTGGAGCTGAAGCTACATTGATAATCTGGATCAGGCTCACACCTTCCCATACCTCCTGTAGTCTCAAGCAGCACTGTCGCTTTAAGATAGCACTGAGCGCAGCAAGTCCTGGGCTGTCAGGGAATCCATGAAGATAGATTGCATCCTCTTTGGTGATTGCTTTGGTGCCCACAGTGAGTTGTCTGAGTGCCACCTCTGGCAACTGTGCCATAGGTTCGCCACCACTGTCCTAACAGTGCTGCCTACAGTTGGGAATCTGTCCCTTCTGGAATAGATAAACTGGTTTGGCTATTCAAGGTAGCCAAGTGTAGTAGATAATTGCTGGGTTGCGTTCAGCTACTACCACGTGTGTAAGTCCAGTCCAGGAGTGCACGGACACTCGATCCAGTCGAGATTCAGCAAACGTGCAAACAGGTGTGGTCCAGCTTCAATCTAGACGAGACTTGGCTTATTTGTTAAAACTTTTTCATTTTATTTGGAAAAAATTAAAAAGTGGACATACATCGGAGGATAATCCAACGCGTTTCGGACGCTACCGCGTCCTTAGTCATGGACCAGAGTCACGGTGCCTGGATCTATGAGTAAGTGTCCTTGGTTTATCATGATATTTTTTGATGGTAGAGTCCTTTAAAGGAGCACTTATATCAAGTTTTCCCCTACAGGATAAAACTGATAAGTAGAGGTAAAACTGATTGCAAGTATTGTGAGTCTATTGCATCCCCAAATAAATGGAATGGCTGATGGGACATGTGCAGCCACTTTGTTCATTCTCAATGGGACTGCGAATGGACTGAGCATAGCAGATGTTAAAGAGAATGGGCTACACAGCGAATGCCCCACAAAACCCATCTGGAATACTAGAACTTCAACACGTTATAGTGGAATTTTTATGGGAAAGCCTGTGCAGATGTTTCACATATAGGTCCAGTTTTACAGATGGTAAAACAACCTCCTCTCCCCCAGCACAACATATTCCTTACCCTGAATGGCTGATCTGCAATAAATGGAAAGTAAGGGATGGCAGACTCCTCTTCTCCCCACTTCTCCGAGACGCAGGCGTTCCTGAGGAGCTGCTTATCTGTGAATTCTGCTTTCATCTCTATGGCCACGTCGGCTGGAGGGTCTTCTGAGTCTCCGCATGTCAGCTGGATTTCAAAACTGAAAAATAAGGGGGAATTTCTCAGATGACTGAATGCACATTAAAGAGGTTTTATTTTACGAGGATAACAAATGACACAAACTTAATATTGTCTGCTGCTCCGGTGTTCCCCTGGTCCCCTGCGGGACCCTGTGACCCCTGCTATAATACTGATGTGTTATCTGCAGCAATGTTATGTCATGGGACCCCAGGGAGTAGTAAGGAAACTATTACTCCTATATTATACTATTGAAAGTTGTTAGTAATAAAATATCATGGGGCTGGAATCGTAAAGTGAAATTTAGAACAATATTGAATGATAGATCGGATGCTTTGGTTGCGGTCATCATGACTACTATTTATCCTGGGGACACAGCTTCGAGGAAGAAGATTTCAAGGCAAATTCTGTAGAAAGAATTTGACAGAAATCTGAGGAATGAGCAGCATCTCCTACATGTCCAGTCTGATCAAGCGCTTCTTCATGGAAAGTATCAGCAGTCTATGAGTATCAGCAGTTTAACATATTACAGGACCCTGCGACAAGATGATTAATTACGAGACTGCCCCATGTCATATGTGGTTACATGATGAAAGTCTTTTTACTAGCAAATAGTAGAAAGATCAGTTTTTTTTGCATTTAAAGGGAACTTGATTTCACCACATTAAACCACCAATAACCTCAGGTAGGGTATGAAATATCCTTTATAGAATTCCATCTTCTATGTGAAATCTCACCTTTTTACCCATACAAAATTTCCTCCAAAGTTACATGAAAATGAGCAGAAAAGAGTCATATTTGCATATTCTCACATGAGTCAAGTTTAGAGGCTGTAGGGAAGGCGTTGCCCCACACTCCACTATCTTCAGTTTTAAAGTACCTAATTTCATGACATTCATGGTGTCAAATTAAAGAATAGAATCTCATATTTTACATCACATCGGGTTGAAGATTTACAGAACTAAAGATACAGGAAGGTACCGTATATACTCGTGTATAAGCCGAGTTTTTCAGCACAAAAAAATGTGCGGAAAAACGTCCCCTCTGCTTATACATGAGTCTATTCCAAAAAAAAAATTACCCACTTAAAAAAAAATAAACTTAAATACTCACCCTCCGATGTCAGCGCGGCTCCCTGATGTCGGCACGGTTTACCGATGTCCCCGATGTCAGCGTGTCCCATCTTCTTTCTTCTCTGCGGCTCTTCTCTCTTCTTTCCTCCGGCATGGACGCGGCCATGTTTTCTCCGTGGCCGCGCATACTATGACGTCAGCAGCGGCCGCGTCATAGTATGCGCATGCCAGAAGAAAGAAGAGAGAAGAGGAGCCGCGGAGAAGAAAGAAGACGGGGCGTGCTGACATCGAGGACATCGGTAAGCCGCGCCGACATCGGAGGGTGAGTATTTAAGTTTATTTTTTTAAGGGCCGTGGGGGCAGACTACTAGGGGCTGCTGTATACTACTAGGGGCTTGCTGTATACTACTAAGGGGGCGGTATCACTACTAGGGGCGTCTGTTATACTATAGGGGCTTGCTGTATACTACTAGGGCTTGCGTGTATACTACTAGGGGCTGCTGATACTACTAGGGGCTTCTGTATATACAGGGGCTTGCTGTATACTACTAGGGGCTGCTGTATACTACTGGGGCTGCTGTATACTACTAGGGGCTGCTGTATACTACTAGGGGCTTGCTGTATACACTAGGGTGACTGTATACTACTAGGGGCTGCTGTATACTACTAGGGGCTTGCTGTATACTCCTAGGGGTTGCTGTATACTACTGGGGCTTGTGTTATATACTAGGGGCGCTGTATACTAATGGGCTTGCTGTATACTACTAGGGGCTGCTGTATACTATAGGGGCTGCTTACTACTAGGGGCTTGCTGTATACTACTAGGGGCTTGCTGTATACTACTAGGGCTGCTGTTAACTAGGGGCTTGCTGTATACTACTAGGGGCTGCTGATATACTACTAGGGCTTGCAGGTCGTATACTACTAGGGGCTGTGTAATACTAGGTGCGTTATACTACTAGGGGCTTGCTGTATACTACTAGGGGCTTGCTGGTATACTACTAGGGGCTTGCTGTATACTACAGGGGCTGCTGTATACTACTAGGGGCTTGCTGTATACTACTAGGGGTGGCTGTATACTACTAGGGGCTGCTGTATACTACTAGGGGCTTGCTGTATACTACTAGGGGCTGCTGTATACTACTAGGGGCTTGCTGTATACTACTAGGGGCTGCTGAATACTACTAGGGGCTGCTGTGTACTACTGGTGGCTTGCTGTATACTACTAGGGGCTGCTGTATACTACTAGGGGCTTGCTGTATACTACTAGGGGCTTGCTGTATTCCCACCCTCGGCTTATACTCGAGTCAGTAGTTTTTCCCAGTTTGGGTGGTAAAATTAGGGGTCTCGGCTTATACTCGGGTCGGCTTATACTCGAGTATATACGGTAAATTCATTGTTGGAAACATGAGCTGCAGATAAAGCTACATTTTTATTAAAGGGGTTTTCACGCGAAACAAGTGAGGCCCTAGCTACAGGATAGGGCCTAATTTGTTGATCGTGGGGGTCTCAGTGATGGGACCCACACAGATCATGAGAACGGGGCAGTAGGTAAAAAGCGATGAACAGGGTAGTCCGACAATGCCCGACCGGTCATCTTGGAGAGCAATGAGGGGTCTGACTAGGGTACACCGGACACTGGTTCTCGTGATCTGTGGGGGTCCCTTCACTGAGGCCAACACCAGTCCGCAAGTTAGCCCCTGTGGATAGGGCCGATCAGCAAATCAGCAAGTTAGGTCCTGTGGATAAGGCCTAACTTGTTTAGTGGGAAAACCCCTTTAAGTGTCTTTATTAAGAACCACAAACCTGATAGATAAGGAAAAATGTGATTCTTATCTTTAATATGATACAAGAAGCATGTTTCTAGGTACAACAGAGTCTGCTCATTCTCATATGGCTTTCGATGAGATTTTGTTTTTATATGTTAAAAGGTGAGATTTCACATGAAAGAGGGAATACTAGAATGGACATTTCATTCCCTACTTGAGAGGGCTGATAGGGTAAAATCTACTGACAGGTTCCCTTTAATTCACGGTGTATAATTATCTTCAAAAACCTTAATGATCCTGATTCGGCAGGCTTATTATAGGAGATTTATCAGAAGTGTCAGAGAGCAGAACTCTGCTCTAGTTGCTCATTAAAACCAATCAGAGCTCAGCTTTCATTTTCCCACAGCTGTTTATAAATTGAAAGCTGAGCTCTGATTGGCTCACAAATCTCCCCTATATGTAATTATATATGTACATAGAAGGAGATGCAGATATCAGGCCGCTTCTATCCCATCAGTGGTATCACATTGCTCATGCTGCTCATTCCGGCACTTCACAACAAATCAATAAAAGCGTTCGCACCTCTCTGGGTTCATGCCGACGATTCCCATTATGAGGATCTTCTTCCCTGGTCTCATGCCGCCTTTTATGTGACCGCAGAAAGGAACTGTCTGAAATAATAATGAGTTTGGTTAAACAAGGTCACTAAAGCACACATAGTAACGCTGATAAACTGTAGTCTATGCCTATGTCACACTGTTTTACACCCCTATAGTGTGAACAGGATGCTAGGCTACCAATCAGGTACCAGGGTTTTTACAGTATAAGTAAAAACCTAGAGTCCTTTAAATAGAGCAGAGTAATGCAATACACTAAGTATATAATGATTATAGGGGTCATTCCAGTATAACCAGAGCTCTTCCGGTTATAATTATAGGCGTTCAGCAGGTATAATTATATATGTACACATTCTTCTTCTGGGGATCTGGATCTGAACTTTTTCATCTTTGTTTAAGAGCACATAAACATAAAAAAAAGCTGTTTCTTGTGTACAATTTTTATGAGACGCATTACTTTCATAATATGCTGACAAATAACTAGTTAAAACTGACCTCCAAGGAGTCTCAAACTCAGATCTCGCTTAAAGGGAACCTGTCACCAGGTTTAACCACTCTAATCTACCAGCCCCTCTGGTAGGGCATCAAATAACCTTTCTAGAATTCCCTCTTTTATGTGAAAAGTTACACGTTTCCCTATAAAAAAAAAATACCAAATCAGTCAAATATGATGAGATGAGTCAATTTTAGTGATTGCATGGGGAGTGTCACTTTGGAAGCCTCTATCGTTGGTTCTATAGCACTGAGAAACATGCTGCTGGTGTCATATTAAAGATAATAATCTCAACTTTCAGAGCTATGATTATCAGGCTTATGGCTTTGTGATATACAGAACCAGCTTGCATTTCCAACTATGTCTATAGTTGCCTGTATCTCTGGTTCTGTAGACTGAAAAGCCATAATATGAGATTCTTATCTTTAATATGACACCAGCTGCATGTTTCTAGGTGTTATAGAACCAACATAGAGGTTTCTGAAGTGACACTCCATTGCAACCACTAAACTTGACTTATCTCATGTGAAAAGAGTCATATTTTGGGGGAGATTTTTTTTTTATAAGTAAATGGGTGAGATTTCACATAAAAGAGAATGCTAGAAAAGGACCTTTAATACACTACCTGAGGGGTGTAGTAGTTTATCGTGCTAAAACCTGGTGACAGGTTCTGTTTAACCAAAGTCAAACTTGTCTGTGCTGGTCAATTATTTTACCACATCATTGCTTCAAAGGATCTAAAATAAAATAGATCCACCTAATCTTTTTATTGGTTGGTGTCTCCAGCTCATTACTGTTGATGTTTCCAAGGTTACAGACTACAAATCCCTGTGTAGTCTGATCCAGGAGACCATGTTTGTTTGTAGTACGGTATGTAACCATGAAGCCACATAAATCTACATAGGAGCTGTATACACAAGACGCTGGGTGATCTGTAATCAGGACTATTGCTCTTTAGCTTTAGGTGCACTGAAGCAGAAAATTGGGAGACATAGGTTACTTGGCGTTGACATCATCAATTGGGACACGTTGGAGGGGGTTGACCATAGGAACCCACATCACTTACACAAATTCCCTCAAAGTGATGGAGCAGCAGAATGTTCATTCATCCTCCAGCTCCACACCATGTCCATGGGAGTGTCGGGAATATGCTCATCCTGCTATATACTCTCCCCACTGCCAGATGTTCAATGAGATAACTATCAGGACCCTTTGTTCTATGAAGATAAGACACAGCCAGAGGTGTTTAAGACAAGCCCTGTGTCCTTGTTTATGGGGCACTCAGCTGATATAGGATGACAGCCATCTAAAACTGAATGGGCAGATTTAAAGTGAACCTGTCATCAGATTTTTCCAAATTAAACTACCACCCCCCTCAGGTCGGGTATGAAATGTCCTTTCTAGAATTCCTTCTTTTATGTGAAAACTCACTTATTTACCTGTAAAGAATTTCCTTTAAAGTCATATAAAAATGAGCAGAGAAGAGTCATATTTTGCCTGGGAAGAGTCAAGTTTAGAGGCTAGAGTTAAACGGAACCTACCATCACGAATCTACCTATTAAGGTAGATCAGATGGTAGGTGGATCTATAGGACGTGAGGATAGTCCTTTTAAGGGCTAATCCTCACGTCCAAGCACTTTTTTAATTACTTTTATTATCCGAATATATAAATTTTCTAAAGAGGCTACTGGGGCGTGAAGTAGCAGGAGCTGAGGAAACACAGCGCGGCTACTCCACGCCCCAGTAGCCTCTTCGATCCTCCTACCCGAAATCATCGACAAACCTGCTGTCTGCGCATGTGCAGAACAGCAGGCCCGCGTCTGCGCAGCTACGGCTTCGGAGCAGTGACCGTGCAGATGCGGGCCTGTGGTACTGCGCGCCGAAGATTTCGGGTAGGAGGATCGAAGAGGCTATTGGGGCGTGGAGTAACCGCGACGTGTAGCCTCAGTCCCAGCTACTCCATGCCCCAGTAGCCTCTTTCAAAAATTTACATATTCGGATAATAAAAGCCATTAAAAAAGTGTGGGGACGTGAGGATTGGCCCTTAAAAGCGCTATCCTCATGTCCTATAGATCTACCTACCACCTGAACTACCTTTATAGGTAGATCCATGGTGGTCGGTCCCCTTTAAAGTGTCACTTCAGACGCCCCTATATTCGTTCTATAATACCAACAAACATGCCTATGGTGTCATATTAAAGATACAAATCTCATCTTTCACATTAAGATTTGCAGTTCTACCAAAAGCTACACAAGTGGAGATACAGGCAGTTAAAAAAGGTGTGAATTGGATTTTTCTCTGCACCTTACATTTACAACCATGTCTTTTACTGTCTTTTATCTCCAGTTCGGTAGCTCCCAGAACCGCATTCCTCATGCCACTTGAAAGTTGAAATTCTTATCTTTAAAATAAGACCAAAAGCATGTTTTTATACTTGATTCATCTCAGGCACAATTTGACTCTTCTCGGCTCATTTTCTCATGACTTTGGAGGAGAGATTTCGCATAACAAAGGTAATTCTACAAAAGAACATTTTATACACAACCTGAGGGGGCTGGTAGTTTAATGGAGTAAAATCTGGTGATGCTTTAAGTTGCACCGTAAACTTGAGAACCAGCTATCGAGGATCTGTTATCTACTCCATAATGCAGCAGGATTATGGTTCACTGAATGGATACATACAGGTAATTGAAGCCAATAGCAATAATTTTTTTTGCATATTTTTGCAAAACTGAAAACAAACCTGAGCTTCGCCTCATCCGCCGGGGGGCAATACTGAGGTTTATAATGTATTTCTTATAATGAACCACAACATGTTTTTGAAGTAAATGCAGATCTGCAGAATGTAATTTGTTTCCCCACGAACAACATTCATGCTGCATTATATATTCTTCTGATCTTTTCATGCTCAGAATTTACTTAGCATTTAGCCCAATCACAAGTCTCAGGGAGACAATGCTTCATACAGGTTTCCTATTCTGGGCCTGTGATGCGTAGTGTAAGGCTATGTTCACACCACATTGTGCCACCTGTACATGAATCTCTGTTTTTTCAGGTGTATTAAAATTCCTTTATATATCAATATATACAGTAGATGATTTATACATAGGATAGGTCAACAAAATCAGTGGTCCCCATCAAAAGTGGGGACCTCAACTGGTAAACCATTCTTGGTGTAGTGGCTGAGCAGCAGTTACCTGGCATAGCCCCTATACATAACTGCTCGATATCCCATCAATAGGGATATTATACACCTATCTGATATTGATAACCAGTTTGTCTTTCGATATCTCCTGTAGCTACACTGCCATGTTAATGCAGAGGCTGTGCTCCTTCCCTGACAAGCAGGGCAAAAACTATCCCTATTGGCTACGCTCATACATTCAGCTATGCATAGGTGATCAATATCCAATAAATAAGGATATGGTTCTTCGCCGGTACAACAGAAGTATTCTTTCCACGCCTGGTAGGTTATAAGCTTTCTTTACTTAAAATATAATATGCTATTAAATATCATATTTATTGTATAACTATACAAATTAACACTGCATGATCATAAATATAGGAATAGCTTTTTGCCCTGCTTGTCAGGGAAGGATCAAGCCTCTGCATAACATGGCAGTGTAGCTGCAGGAGAATAGAAAGACAAACAGGTCATCAACATGAGATAGGTGTATCATATCCTTATTTATTGGATATTGATCACCTATACTTAGCTGAATGTATGAACATAGCCAATAGGAATAGTTTTTGCCCTGCTTGTCAGGGAAGGAGCAGAGCCTCTGCATTAATATGGCAGTGTAGCTGCAGGGGATATAGAAAGACAATCAGGTCATCAACATGAGATAGGTGTATCATATCCTTATTTATGGATATTGATCACCTATACTTGAGCTAAATGTATGACGTAGCCAATAGGAATAGTTTTTTCCTGCTTGTCAGTGAAGGAGCATAGCGTCTGCATTAACATGGAGTGTAGCTGCAGGAGATATAGAAAGATAAAGATCATCAACATGAGATGGTGTATGATATATTTAATCTCAATTTCAGAGCTATGATTATCAGGCTTATGGCTTGTGATATTCAGAACCAGCTTGCATTTCAACTATGTCTATAGTTGCCTGTATCTCTGGTTCTGTAGACTGAAAAGCCATAATATGAGATTCTTATCTTTAGTATGACACCAGCTGCATGTTTTAGGTGTCTATAGAACCAACATAGAGGCTTCTGAAGTGACACTCCATTGCAACCACTAAACTGACTTATCTCAGTGAAAAGAGTCATATTTGGGGAGATTTTTTTTTTTTATAAGTAAATGGGTGAGATTTCACAAAAGAGAATCTAGAAAGGAACCTTAATCACACTACCTGAGGGGTGTAGTAGTTTATCGGGCTAAACCTTGTGACAGGTTACTCAAGGTCCAAACTTGTCTGTGTGGTCAATATTTTACCACATCATTGCTTCAAGGGATCTAAAATAAAATAGATCCACCTAATCTTTTATTGGTTGGTGTCTCCAGCTCATACTGTTGATGTTCCAAGGTTACAGACTACAAATCCTGTGTAGTCTGATCCAGGACCATGTTTGTTGTAGTACGGTATAACCTGAAGCCACATAAATCTACATAGGAGCTGTATAACAAGACCCTGGGTGATCTGTAATCAGGACTGCTCTTTAGCTTTAGGTGCACTGAAGCAGAAAATTGGGAGACATAGGTTACTTGGCGTTGACATCATCAATTGGACACGTTGGAGGGGGTTGACCAAGGAACCCACATCACTTACACCAAATTCCCTCAAAGTGATGGGCAGCAGAAGTGTTCATTCATCCTCCAGCTCCACACCATGTCATGGGAGTGTGGGATATGCTATCCTGCTATATACCTCCCCACTGCCAGATGTTCAATGAGATAACTATCAGGACCCTTTGTTGAGAGATAAGACACAGCCAGAGGTGTTAAGACAAGCCCTGTGGCCTTGTTTATGGGCACTCAGCTGATATAGGATGACAGCCCTATAAAACTGAATGGGCAGATTAAAGTGAAACTGTCATCAGATTTTTCCAAAATAAAACTACACCCCCCTCAGGTGGGTACGAAATGTCCTTTCTAGAATTCCTTCTTTTATGTGAAAACTCACTTATTTACCTGTAAAGAATTTCCTTAAAGTCATAAAAAATGAGCAGAGAAGAGTCATTTTTGCCTGGGAAGAGTCAAGTTTAGAGGCTAGAGTTAAACGGAACCTACCATCACGAATCTACCTATTAAGTGTAGATCAGATGGTAGGTGGATCTATAGGACGTGAGGATAGTCCTTTTAAGGGCTAATCCTCAAGTCCAAGCACTTTTTTAATTATTTATTATCCGAACTATTAAATTTTCTAAAGGGAGACTGGGCGTGGAGTAGCAGGAGCTGAGGAAACACAGCGCGGCTACTCCACGCCCCAGTAGCCCCTTCGATCCCCTACCCAAATCTCGACAAAACCTGCCGTCTGCGCATGTGCAGAACAGCAGGCCAGCGTCTGTGCAGCTACGGTTCGAGGAGCAGTGGACGTGCAGATGCGGGCCTGGGTTCTGCGCGCCGAAGAGATTTGGGGTAGGAGGATCGAAGAGGCTATTGGGGCGGGAGTAGCCGCGCGTGTAGCCTCAGTCCCAGCTACTCCATGCCCAGTAGCCTCTTTCGAAAATTTACATATCGGATAAAAAAGCCATTAAAAAAGTGTGGGGACATGAGGATGGCCAAAACGCCCTCTATCCTCATCGTCCTATAGATCGTACCTATGTCGGTTCTATAATACCAACAAAACATGCCGATGGTGTCATATTAAAGATACAAATCTCATCTTCACATTAAGATTTGCAGTGTCTACCAAAAGCTACACAAGTGGAGATACAGGCAGTTAAAAAAGGTGTGAATTGGATTTTTCTCTGCACCTTACATTTACAAATATGTCTTTAATGTCTTTATCTCCGTTGGGTAGCTCCCAGAACCGCATTCCTATGCCACTTGAAAGTTGAAATTCTATCTTTAAATAAAGACCAAAAGCATGTTTTATACTTGATTCATCTCAGGCACAATTGACTCTTTCGCTCATTTTTCATGACTTTGGAGGAGGAGGAGAGATTTCGCATAACAAAGTAATTCACAAAAGGACATTTTATACACAACCTGAGGGGGCTGGTAGTTTACTGGAGTTAAATCTGGTGATGCTTTAAGTTGCACCGTAAACTTGAGAACAGCTATCGAGGATCTGATATGGACTCCACAATGCAGGAGGATTATGGTTCACTGAATGGATACATACAGGTAATGAAGCCAATAGCATAATTTTTTTGCATTTTTGCAAACTGAAAACAAACCTGAGCTTCGCCTCATCCGCCGGGGGCCAATACTGAGGTTATAATGTATTTCTTATAATGAACCAAACATGTTTTTGAAAGTAAATGCAGATCGCAGAATGTAATTTGTTTCCCACGAACAAAAATTCATGCTGCATTATATATTCTGCTCTTTCATGCTCAGAATTTACTTAGCATTTAGCCCAATCACAAGTCCGGGAGACAATGCTTCATACAGGTTTCCTATTCTGGGCCTGTGATGCGTAGTGTAAGGTATGTTCACACCACTTGTGCCACCTGACATGAATCTCTGTTTTCAGGTGTATTAAAATTCCTTTATATACAATATATACAGTAGATGATTTTATACATAGGATAGGTCAACAAAAATCAGTGGCCCCCATCAAAAGTGGGGACCTCAACTGGTAAACCATTCTTGGTTGTAGTGGCTGAGCAGCCAGTTACCTGGCATAGCCACTATACATAACTGCTCGATATCCCATCAATAGGATATTATACACCTATCTGATATTGATAACCAGTTTGTCTTTCGATATCTCCTGTAGCTACACTGCCATAGTAATGGCAGAGGCTGTGCTCCTTCCCTGACAAGCAGGGCAAAAACTATCCCTATTGGCACGCTCATACATTCAAGCTATGCATAGGTGATCAATATCCAATAAATAAGGATTGATACACTATCTCAGTTGATGACTTTTATTTTCTATATCTCTGCAGCTACACTGCCATGTTAATGCAGCAGGCTTGCTCCTTCACTGACAAGCAGGGAAACAAAAACTATTCCTATTGGCTAGTTCATACATTTAGCTAATATAGGTGATCAATATCCAATAAATAAGGATATGATACACCTATCTCAGTTGATGACCTGATTGTTCTATATCCCTGCAGCTACATGCCATATTAATGCAGAGGCTCTGCTCCTTCCCTGACAAGCAGGGCAAAAAACTATTCCTAGTTGGCTATGTCATCACATTCACTAAGTATAGGTGTCAAATCGTGATCAATATCCAATAAATAAGGATATGATACACCTATCTCATGTTCGTGACCTGTTTGTCTTTCTATATCTCCTGCAGCTACACTGCCATGTTAATGCAGAGGCTCTGATCCTTCCCTGACAAGCAGGGCAAAAAGCTATTCCTATTATCTATGATCATGCAGTGTTAATTTGTATAGTTATACAATAAATATGATATTTAATTGCATATTATATTTTAAGTAAAGAAAGCTTTAACCTACCAGGCGTGGAAAGAATACTTCTGCTTGTACCGGCGAACCCAAAGGACTGCTTAATCGTCTGCTGTCCAGCTGCTGGGGAGAGGATATGGTATAGTCAGATTTACGGTATATTCTACATCATGTAGACTCACAGTATACAATAGATATGGTTGGCATTATGCAGCCGGACACACGTGATAGAATAAGGTTTTATGTTTTTGTTCCTGTTTGAAGGTTTGACCTTTGGTACAGACACGGCCTCTGGGAATGGTTAGAGGCATTGCCACCTTTGCACCTGTTCTAATAGATTATGGGACTTGCAATATGATCCCTGGAAGAAAGTAAGTGACACTCCATAGCTGACGACGATAAGGAGCTCTCCGTATAAGAGCTTGTAAGTGAAAGCTTAGCGCTCAAGAGGGAATCAGAAACAGTAGTGTTAAAGGAGCAAGTAATACAGGGGGTCTCTTGGATTCGCGAATCAAATCTTACATTAAATTTTAACTCTTTGCAATGCACTTGGTACTGGATGACTATAATGCTCCGAGTCTGGGTCCTTGCACAGTGATCAGGACTGGAAATCAGGGCAACATACAATGGAGGCCAACATGTGGCCCAAAACAGAGTGGAGGCAGTGTGTTAAAGGGGTTGTCCACTTTCAGCAAATAATTGATATTGTTTGTGTAATGAAAAGTTATACAGTTTTCCAATATACTTTGTGTATCAATTCCATTCCTCCCAGTTTTCTAGATCTCTGCTTGTTGTCATGTAACAGAAAACTTCCTTGAACTTCCTGTAAAGAAAAACCCGGTCCATGGTCATGTGATGTTACACGGCTCTTTATATACCTGGTCATGTGATGCCACAAAGGGGCAGAGCTCATTATATCCCTTAGAGTAATCAGAGCTGTGAGATATATAATGAGCCGTGCACCTGTGTGACATCACATGACCAGGGATATAATGAGCTCTGCACCTGTGTGACATCACATGACCAGGGATTTAAAGAGCTCTGCACCTGCTCCTCTGCACCTTTGTAACTCCACATGCCCATAGATATAAAGGAGCCGGCAAGGTGACATAACCCCCGATGACCAGGTATGACAAGTCTTGATGCACCGGTGTGACATCACAGGACAGGGGTATTCTAACGAGCGTTGCACCTGTGTGACATCACATGAACCAGGGAATATAACGAGCCGTGACCTGTGTGACATCACATGACCAGGGATATACCAAGCCGTGCACCTGTGTGAACTCACATGACAGGGATTTATAAGAGCCGTGCAACCTGTGCATCAGGACCAGGGATAGACAGCCGTGCACCTGTGTGACATCACATGACCAGGATATAACGAGCAGTGAACCTGTATGACATCAGATGACCAGGGATATGACAAGCCGTGCACCTGGTGTGACATTACATGTAGGATAGATATAACAAGTCGTGCACTGTATGGACATCACAATGAGACCAGGGATTATGACAAGACCGTCACCTGTGTGAACATGCATAATGACCATAGATATAACGAGCGTGACACCTGTGTGACATCACATGACATAGATTAAACAAGCGTGCACCTGTTTGACATCATGACAGATATGACAAGCGGCACTGTGTGAATCACAGACCAGGGTACCGAGGTTTTAATCACAGGAAGTAAACAATGACAGTTCCTATACGAAAGACAGCAAGCAAACTCGAAAAACGAGGAGATTGATACAGAAGTATAGTGGAAAACTATATAAATTTTCACTACAAGAACAAATCAAATTTTGCTAAAAGTGCACAACCCATTAGACTGGCACCTGTGACTATTCTTAATGATTGGTGGACCCAAAGACGACATGCCAGAATTCCTAAGTTCTTCAACCTCTTAGTACCCTAATGTGGCTGTAGCATGGTACTGGAATGACAGTACACCCAGATCTGAGGCAGCAAGTATTCATGCTCTTATCGTAAAAGGTTTCCACACATCTGCAGTGCCCACTTTTTTTTTATTAGTGGCTCGAAAAAGTTCGGCGCAGTAAAATTGTGACTTTCTAGGAATCACTACCACTACCTCCAGCTTTAAAAATTTACAGTTTCAGCAAATAAAGCTAAACATTTTGGAGACATTATAATTTACTTTGTTATCATTTTGAATGATTATTAGGATTCTGCTGCAGTCAGTGAACGGAACCTTCATTTCATTCCACAGTTGTGTTCATGTGCGCTCACAGGGGTTGTTACAAGGACAGTTATCAGAGCTTCTTAGTAATAACCTGTGCACTCGTGTCCTTATCACATCATAGAAGCAAAGAATGAACGTTACCAGACACTGACCTCTAGAAGGAATATTATAATCTATGGGGAAATGAATACAAGATTATGCATAGTAGAAGTGAATTTAAAGGGCATCTACCACCAGGATGCGGGACTACATGCAAATGAGCCTGAGGGGCTCCAGGCTCATAGGTGTTATGGAGGCCTGGAGCCCGTCAAGCTATTTGCAACAGGCCTTCATCCTGGGTGGTAGATGCCTTTAATACACTCGTGCCATATGTCATAAAGCGGAACAAATCCGTTACAGCGTATACAGGCCGAGCGAGAGCCTAGAATTGATATTCCCTCCTGACAGCTCGCTCTTTACAATCTATAAGCCTATTTGATCCACCAGATTGATCCCGACACGAGGATGAATTATATCCTTGTGCAGAGTGGGGAAAGGATCCCTGTAGCATATATAAGCACTCATGTACATCAGCCCCAAAAAATAATTCAATTCAAATATTATCAGATCACATTAACCACCAATCACTTATGTATAAGAAAATTAGATGTTTAAAATATGAATAAGCTTATTAGTTAAATCTATATAAACCCACATAAATGAAAAATAAAAATATTTTTTGTGCAGCGGAGACCACTATTTGACCTCAGCTACTATTCACTTTCTTGGGAGCAGAGCTGCAGTACCCCGGTATGGCCACTATACTCTGTACAGCGATAGCTGCAGAACCAGAAACTGCTGTAGCAGATCATTGGGGACGCCAGGTGTAGGATCTCCACCAACTTCATACATAGGACCTATTCTTAAAGGGGTGGGTGCACTTATACCAAACTTTGACAGGGTAAACATCAGACCGTAGAATAGGCACACCAATATTATACAGGCGCTCCCCTACTTAAGGACATCCAACTTACAGACGACCCATAGTTAAAGAAGGACCTCTCTGCCCCCTGTGACCTCTGGTGAAGCTCTCTGGGATTTTACGTATGGTCCGAGGCTGCAATATCAGCGGTAAGGCGTCTGTAATGAAGCTTTTTGATTATCTGGTCCACTACAGAAAAAAAAGTAAAACTCCATTGTCACTGGGGGCTAAAAAAAAAAATTAGTCTCGAAATCGTAAAAATATACAGTTTCGACTTGCATACAAATTTCAACTTAAGGACAAACTATGGAGCCATCTTGTACATACGGGGGACTGCCTTGTACTTACCCTGGAGTACACCACCTGGAGACATGGGTCACGGGACCTGGGAGCGGACTGGGCTCCGTGAATGTCCCAGTCCTGCTGGCTTGTGGAAGGGAGTCCGTATTGGTCAGTGCTGTCTGTACCATCCCCTCCATTCATAACCCCTCACGTATCGCCCGTGAAGGGGGTAAAGTTGCTTTGGCACACCCTTCCAAACATTAATATTGGAGTGGCAATCACCGAGTAAATGTAATGACTACATTTCCCCCTTTATCCACAGGAAGCCAGCAGGACACAGGACATGACAGGAAGTCCTAAGTCCTGCTGCCCAGGGATCATGGGGCCCCTTAGTGAACAACAAACTTTTACAGGGTATCTATAATTATGAGAGACCCTATTATACTTACCTGTGATATAAGCGGCCAACCCCTTTAAGACGTCTGCCACTATTATCATACCCTTGTATGCTATTATTGTAAGTCCTGAAAAAAACTCTTAAAGGGATCTTGCCTCATGCCATTCCATTACTATCAACGCACCTTTATGCCCGCAAGCTATGAGAGCATTTGTGAAGGCAGTAAATGATATAAGCTGACAGGACCCATTGAAATATGATCCACCGGCTTGATAGGTCACCAAAGCAATTTCACCTTCTGCAAAAGTCCAACGAGGGGCCCCTGCTTAGCTTCTCTAAATGAAGAGGATCCTTGCGCTACTAGTAATACAACATAACAGGGTGCTCCATTGTACAATTGAAGTGAAGTTTTCTATGGGAAACTCCCTGCATAGTACAGAACCTCCGGGGATCTAGGGAAGAACAATGGGGTCATAATACGGCACTGGTGTAATGGTATTGGTTAGATTTTTTCATCACCTCAGGTTCCGATCCAGGTCAAGGTCAAAAACGACCAGGAAGTGAGCTGATCCAATTGGAAAAGGGGCCAATGGATCGTGAGACACAAAAGCCTAAGGCAAAAATTGGTCTATGGAAAAGTATAGACAGTAGCACAAAAAAAATGTTAAAAAGTCACTTTTGACACACTGTGAAGGGGGGGGGGCATTTATTATTCGTTTTTTTGCCACATTTTTTTTAAATGGAGCAAATAACAGGGTTAAGGTAACATCACACACATGTATGGGGGACGTATATAGACCGATATTAAGAAGAAAATATAAGTACATTTAATACGAATCAATAAAAAATAAATAAAAATATACGTTCCCCCATTACATTTAGGGGCTCACGGCACCGTACGGTGCGGCACTGTACCGCTCCGTAGCCCGTAGAAAGTTAGGACATGTCCTATCTTTCTACGTAATGCGGCGCCGTACTACGGTACGGCGGGCATATGTCGTGTGCATGTAGCCCTAAAATGTGTGATGTTTAGGCCACATAGGCCTTTTTCAATGAAGGTGGTAAAACCAAGCACACTTACATGCTAGGTGTGCCCCCTCTAGCAGATATGCTCTTCTTTTTGCTATTTACTATGCAGTTCTGGAATCCACTTCTGGCTAATTTGCATAGCTTTTTTTGTTGTAAAAAAAACAGGGCCTAAGAAGCTAAAAGAAGTGTGCAGATCTGGCTAGAGGAGCCGCAAACCAGCATGTAAATGTGCATGGTGTACAGTCCTCATCCTGGGTAGCGTCCTTCAAGCAATGATGGACATAGGACAGGTTCCTTGTTTGCGCCCAAAAAACAGACAAGGAAGTCCTTAGATCTGGGACACAGGAATATAATATGGCATCCAAAAGCTGATAGAGTTTTGCCCCCTCAGCTTGGAGGATGAACCGTGGGCCGAGCAGCAGGAACGGCGTATACAATAAGCTTCTTCAATTCAGAAGAGTGTTTAACTACTGTCAAGAAGTATTGAAGGCCAGATTCCTCCTTACAATTGTAAGGCACAAGTCTGGAGGGACCTCTAAAGAGGACAACGCTGTAGTCAAGGCCCGAGCCAAACACCTTCCGGTGAATAATGCTCAGGACAGAAGAAAGGACCCTGTGGGGTCACAGACGGTGAAAAAAACACTATATTTAGGAGTTCCCAGTCGCTTAAAGAAATGTATGATTAGTATATTTTGTTATTATTAGTGGGTTTGGCAATTTTTTCCACAAGGTTTGGAAAGGGTCTGTAACCATTATGGGATGAGAGAGTGAGAAGTATGTGAGCATAAATCGAGGATCACAACAACCACCATCCCTTAGAAAAATAAGTCATAGTTGAAAGGTTATCAAAACATGTATTCCCTATCCCTAATATAAGGGATAAATGTCTGATTGTTGGGTATCCGCCTCTGTCAATCATGGTGGTCCCCAAGTGCCTAATGTGGTTGGAGCTGCAGGTTCTGCTGAAGCTGTTTACAGGGGTTGTCCCTAGTTTTCACTGATGCTCCGAAGAGTTACGTAAACAATCTGATCTTATTCTAATAATGAATAGAGCATTGTGTCCTGTCCAGCTCCATATCACCTACGTAAATCAGGAAGCATTGGAGATTGCATGAACACAGCGAGCTCAGTATCTCCCGACTCCCCAGAACAACTGGTTAAGGTGAAAGTTTTTTTTTGTTGTTTTTTTTATTCACAGGGACTTGCTACAGGGCAATTTTTGGAACCTGGACCTGTGGTGATTTAGTGTCCCAAATCACCCAGACAGGTCCCTTTTTAAGAAGTCTACACCACACCATCCTTTTTTTTTTGATTTTGAAACCAGGGACACTTCCTCATAGATCCAGAATTTCCTCTAAAAACTCAATGTGCAAAATTTTCTATTGGGACATAAGGAGAGTGGGGATTACCAGAGTCCCTTCCACTGTTGCAGCTCCACTGGCTGTTAACATGTCGCAAGGACACTTCCACAGGAGTGCTGAAACTCCCCCTGCTGCTAGATATGTACCAGGGTGAGGGGCTGCAGGGGGTGGAGTGTTAGCTACAGCAAGAGTGGCTCTGCTAGCACTCATAAGCCCTTCAGCTCATTAGCATCATTCTAAAAGTTGATTTTAGAAAGAAGGAGTGTCAGAGGTGTTAAACAAGATCCCCTGTTGCCTGGTCTATAAGTAAGTGTCCCTGGTTTTTCATGATGGAATTTGAATGTAGATTTCCTTTAAAGAACCATGCCACCCTCTTTTGACCACTTATACATTAGCAACTTGGCAACGGTATGGGCACCCCATGGGTGCACTAAAACCTGTGCCACGACGTATGGTCCTAGAAACTTGGTCATACCCCATGGTACACCAAAACTTGTGGTCATACCACATGTTGCACCAAAACTGTGGTCATAACCCATGGTGCACCAAAACTTGTGTCATACCCATGGTGAACTTGTCTACCAGGGCAACAAAATTGTGGTCATTTACCACCAGTGCCAATTGTGTACAGTGACGACCAAAACTTGTGGTCTACCCATGGTACACAAAACTTGTTGGTCATCACTGCAATCCATGTACCAATAATGTGGTATACCCATGTCGCTACAGCCAACACTTGTGTTATGGCACACCCATTTTTGCATCTCTTTTCGCATTATTTTGGTACAATGCAACGCAAGGCTGTGCATAAGAGGTTGCAACCGAAGAACTTCCTGGCCACCATTACTGATGCACCATAATTGCATCGTTTCTGATAAATAATTTCTAGTTCGGAAAATGCTGTTGTAGATTATAGGCCCCATCACATGCGTTAAGCTATGCAACAAGGTCTCCCTAGTTATGGATTTAAAGGCAGAGAACTCCCTATCTGTGGCTCAAAGTCACCAGGTCTGATGCAATCTCCCTTTGGATAAACATTACTGATGATATTCAGATCGGCCAGCTGGGACGTTAATTGGACCAGATGTCATATTAGAAGGAAGCAGTCTTATCCACGAAGGCATAAACTAAGTGGCATACTGGACAACCCATAATTGCATACTTTTATCGATTACAAAGGGCCTTCATATGCTGTGTGATACCCATACGCAGTGGCCTCAAGGGTCTTGCCCCTTAGTTTCGGAGTATACACCGCTGGGTACCCGATTATTTGAGTTCCGGCTTTTAGTAAAATCGAGGTGGCTGCAAAACTGCTAGTCGGAATCCTGTGCGGATTGTTACTGATGCAAACATTCCGTGTGTACGCAATGCCAAGCACTTATAATGATATTCCAGGAGAAGTCCGGGACCTGTCGCCCGGTGGGGCGACACAGCGGAACGTGCACGATCTTATTGAATCGGGGAGGCTGATCGGGCGACATCGATAGACCGACGTTAATAATCGTCCCAGTACTTTTTTTTTTGGTTTTTTTTTGTGGTGTGTGTTTTTTATGGTGATTTGTTGTTTTAATTGCATTTTGTCTGATATTTTTTTGTTTTTTTTTTTTGGTTCTATCAAAGTTGTCCGTGGTTGACATTTTTTCATAATGTTATCGTACAATTGGGTTTGCCTATTAAACTTTTGTGGTATGTGTTGTTTTTTGCCCCACCCACCAACCAAGAAAAAAAACCACCATTTCTGGGGGATTTTCTCACCGACAAACCACCGGGGGTGCGGATGTTGGTGCCGGCTTCTGGTGAATGGGGGGGGTTCGCATGGTAAATTCTGCTGCTTCGATCTGTCGCGGATTCTTTGTGCCCAGCCTTATCATCACCTCCAGGAAGGTGAACTCATGTCAGAGTACCACGAGTTGGAGGACCAGCGAACGACATCTGACGGCACTGTAGTCAAATATGACGCCGTTACAGGGGAGTAAATTGCACCATTTCTACTCTAGCGTGGTTTTATTTAGCACATATCATTCTGCAGGGTTTAATACATCGACCATTCGTGTCAAATATTGACTGCCAAATGCTGGACTTCTCTAAGGGAGTACCTCAATCTCAATATCGGGATGTATGTACTGAATCTACTAGTATTTTATTGTACATTTTGCCATTTCTGAGATATTCCCATTTCAATCCTATGCTAATGAGGCCCGTTGGTGCACCCAGGATGTATCCTCAGCACCTGATGCACTGCGATTCATGCCTGGACCATGCTCTTCGTCATCATCACCAGCTGGAGATTATCTTGTGGAAGCTTAGGGGTCATGGAAGACAAGGAAGTGAGTTATACATGTGAGGATTAACATAGCGATTAAAGAACTGAGGAATATTCTGGAAATGCATAATGGCAGAACTAATAAAATGTATGATTGGAATGCATTTTTAGACAACTTCATCTTACCACATGCCGCCCGCCTCATTGGACCGTGGCAAACCATTCCCTAGTATAAATATTATTAATTAACAACCTCGCGCCACCGTACCATCGTGGCATCTGAAAGAAAAATGGAGCAAGTCTGTCATTGGATGACAGAGATAGAACTTTTATTTTTCATTCAGTTGCTTTTCATAGTATAATATTGTCGTCTAAGTTAACACTACGCGGAAATATTAACCGTTAGCAGTATTGGCAGTAAACAAAATGTTGCATCCATCAGAAACCTAAATAGGACTGACAGTGTAAAAGGAGCCAGAAGGTTTCTTACACTGTAAAACAGATTTGTTGAGAAGATCTTTGCAAGTGATAATCATTAGAAATTGAGGATCTGAAGCGGATTGGATTTGATACATGTACACTAGAGGTTTGGAAGTTTTTCAGTCACAGACCTCTCATGTATGATAGAGGTTGATGAACCAAACATATTCCATGTTTTAAAGGGTAACCTTCACCAGGACCTACAATTGTCATAAAGACATGGTTGCTAGAAGACCCATGACACCTGCAGTGCAAAATGTCTCGTCTGCCTTTATATCAACTTGCCTTACAAATATTGTGTGGTATAACTTACCTTGCTTCCTTGCAAAATCCTGGGGTAGTCACAGGGGTTTGGCTTTGTGTTGGATGCATTTCAAAAAACAAAATGTTGACTTGTCTGGTCTCACTCCTTCGCTCGACGCCCACCCGCCTTATTTCTGCTACAGTCTCCTCCTTCACCTTCTTCACATCCCACGGCACCGGCTAGTGAGCCACCTGTGAAGGAGTAGGGGAGGAGCTTACAGTGAGACACAAGGTGGGCGGCTGAAGCGGGAGAGAGGTGAGTTAACAAACATCCAAGTCACCTGTGCTTTTTGAAAACATCCAAACCAACACACCCCTGTGACTACCCCAGATTTGTCAGGGTGCAAGTGTAAGTTATATCACACAATTTATAAATTGTATTAAATGACTAAATAAAGGCAGAAGGGGGCGTGGCATATTTTCACTGCAGGTGTCATGGGCTTCGGCAACCTGTCTTTAGTGAAACAATGAGGGTCCTGGTGCAGGTCCCTTAAAGGCAATGGAATTATTGGGAATGGAATTATTTAAATTTAAGGCAAACTGCTGACCCTTGATTGGACCCTAGAGCCTCAACTTAAAATTATGGAGTCAATCGCTGCCCCTTCTTCTAGTATAACTAACTACCAAGTGAAATCAATGAGCGGTTCACGTACAGACTCGTTAGTTATAATTGTCCGCAGGGTGGGCTGAAGTGTGCTATAATTTCTCGGGTAACTACTTAAGTAGGCAGGGATTTTGATATGGCCACGAACCAAAAAGTAGAACTGGTTTCTCACTTTGAAGGGTTAAATCAGAACTCCTAGATTTTGCTTTTAGCTGAGTTTTCTTGTCGCCAAAGAGTTGTGCCACTCAAAACCAATCGGAGATATAGAACGCGCCAGTAAGTGTCAGATTCACAAGCGGCGGACCCAATTTACGCCCAAAAACAGAAACAGAGGCGACTGTCGACAACCACCAAATTGTGGAGTCGACATTTCATAAATCTAGGTGCAAGTGGAAAATCGCCACATTCTGGTACAGGAGATGATACATTTTAAATTGACCAAAGTTAACCATTTTTGGTCTTTCTGTGTTACGGTATATTTGATATATTTGGTTACAAGTCCACAAGAATTCCTAAAAAAACATCTTCCTAAACATGTTATCCCCACTGTAACGCAAATCTCGCTGATGTGATGAGTTCTACATAAGGATGTGTGACAAATAAAGCAAGTGACGTTCCCCGCATAGTAAGATTGCTCCGTATAATACTGCAGGCAGCGGAATACCAGGGAGAAAGCAAAGTTTTTTTCTGTTTTCTCCTCAAGATCCGTCCTCACAGGGAGAGAGTGACATGGATCTCCAATGCAAGTTATAGGGTCTGTAAGCACAGTCATAGGTCATGATGCAAGTACCCATAGGGCTATAGATACACCGGAGAGACGTACAAGAATCTGGAGCAGGATTAATGGAGCACAATCAGTTCCCATCTACTAATGTTTACAACAACAGGAGCTTCCCTGTCCTGGATCACTAGAGACAAAATACATAGGTCAGACCCACTGATTGGAGCTACACAAATCTACAAGATTTCAACTCAGACTCCTTAAAGGCATCTATCCACCTGGATGAAGGATTGTAAACCAGCCACTGAAACTGGACTATGTGTTACCCTCTGCGGAGTCCACCTTCTCTTCTTTTTTCTTCTATCCACTGTTTATAAAAAAAAAAGGCTTTTAAAATTAATGCAATGAGCGATGGACTCCAGGCTCCATAGAAGTTAATGAGAACTCGGAGCCCCTCAGGCTAATTTGCATTATTTCTTATTTCTTAAAAAATAAGGGCAATGAGAAGTTAAAATAAGAGCAAATCCTTCAGCGGGGGCACACACCAGTATGTCAGTGTGCTTGGTTTACAATCTTCACCTGGGGATAGATTTCCTTTAAGGTATTAACATCTTGACTTTGTTAAACTGGTATTGATTACCACAGCAAAAGTATCATTATTAAGTTACATTGGGGCTCTTTTTACTTACGGCCGTCCGTGGAGTTCACGGAAAGTGCATTGATCCAATGATATGCCCCTGTGCGCGCGATTCACTAGATTGGCGCGCCGATATCCTGCATGTGTGCTTCCACGCTCAGATCGTCGACAGAGTTCACCATCTTTTTAGTGTGGGCTGGATGGAGTACTGATTCTCGCGACACAATTTGAAAGTTAAATCCCTCGACTCAGTCCGAAATCCGGGTCGCTCGCCTCCAACAATTCTGTTACATGAGTGCCGCAATAATCCTCTCATGCGCCAAGAGTCCCACAACACTATTCCTTGTCCAAATCCCGCTTCAAACGGTCATCTGTGAATCCTGCTAATCCCGAAAAAGCATCCATTGTCCGATCGTCAAAGCCACCCTTACCCCGGTCCTCCTGGTCACCTCCCTCCCAGTCGCTTTTTCTATTCACAAGTCTCACTGATTAGATATGGCTCTTCCCTGACAAATAAAGTGTACGACAAGAATGTGGTGAATAAACCCCAACAATCTTGATATAATATGATTACAATGTGCTCACATGTAATAGATCAGATAAAGATGTACAGATAGATGTAAGGATCAGCAGGGTGCACTTGTGGTTTATGGCTTCAAAAACTGCATCAAAATCCTGAACACTGTGAACAACAGATCAATGGTCTCACAACCTCCACCAATAACATACATACATATCACAAAAATTTTGTTTCATATCGGAGTCAAAACAGCTTAGATCTAGATAGACTTGATAATTATAGGGCCTGTTCACATTGGCGTTGTTGTTCACATCCGTGGTTCAGCGATTTTTCACGATGCCCTCTCAAGCTGTTTTAAATCAGTGTTTTCACATTGGGTTTTGTATTATCCACCACGGACGTTGTGTTCCGTGAAAAAAAAATTATAAAACATGCCCTATTTTTTTCAATGTATGCGGATCACAGAAGGCAATAAAGTCTATGGGTCCGCAAAAAAAACGGATGCATCATTATCAGCTAAAACAGTGTGAGTTTCAAATGTTGTACTTTGGGGCCAGGCAAAACAGAAGATGACGGAAGACGGAACGGTATGCAACTGAAGACTGAACATCACGATGCAATGTGAAAAAGCTCATAGGACAGATAGTATTGATATAATTAGATAAAGAATTAGAAGCTCGATAGATAATAGTGATAGATACTAGATAGAAGATAAGATAAACATGAGACACGATATTAAAGATGGATAGATAGATAGATAGATAGAAGCTAGTAGTATTTACATTGGGTTTCACACACATAGAAGATTAATTGTAGATATTTGCTGTTAAGTGAATGATAGATAGTAGATATGAGGGACAATAGTAATTGATATACATGTATATATTATAAGAGGGAGAGAGAGAGATGAGAGCACACACACTATGAGATCCACTAAGGTATGTATATGTGTGTGTTCTATATATATCTTCTATATATATATAGATAAAGATATACGATATTATATAATTTTACATAAATATTACACATGAGAGAATGATACATATTAGTAATATATACGATTAGGATAAATATATATATATATATATAAACACACCACAGCGTGTACATATATATATACACCCTATATTATACTGTATATGAAGAGAACTGAGATAGATAAATAATAGATAAAGTTATACAGGCAATATGTGAAGTCATCTCTGGGCAAAAAACTATCCTATTGGCTATGTCATACATTCAGCTAAGTATAGGTGATCAATATCCAATAAATAAGGATGATACACCTATCTCATGTTGATGACGTTTGTCTTTCTATATCTCCTGCAGCTACACTGCATGTTAATGCAGAGGCTTGATCCTTCCCTGACAAGCAGGGCAAAAAGCTATTCCTATTATCTAGGTCATGCAGTGTAATTTGTATAGTTATACAATAATTGATATTTAATAGCATATTATATTTTAAGTAAAGAAAGCTTTAACCTACCAGGCGTGGAAAAGAAACTTCTGTTGTACCGGCGAACCCAAACAAGGACTGCGTATAATCGTCTGCTGTCCAGGCTGCTGGGGAGAGGATTGGTATAGTCAGATTTACGGTATATTTACATCATGTGACTCACAGTATACAATAGATATGGTTGGCATTTACAGCCGGACACACGTGATAGAATAAGGTTTTATGTTTTGTTCGCTGTTTGAAGGTTTGACCTTGTTTGTACAGACACGGCTCTGGGAATGGTTAGAGGCATTGCACCTTTGCACCTGTTCTAATAGATTATGGGACTTGCAATATGACCCTGGAAGAAAGTAGTGAACATCCATAGCTGACGACGATAAGGAGCTCTCGTATAAGAGACTTGTAAGTGAAAGCTTAGCGATCAAGAGGGAATAAGAAACAGTAGTGTTAAAGGAGCAGAGATACAGGGGGTCTCTTGGATTCGCGAATCAAATCTTACATTAAATTTTAACTTTTGCAATGCACTTGGTAATGGATGACTAAATGCTCCGAGTCTGGGTCCTTGCACAGTGATCAGGAATGGAAATCAGGGCAACATACAATGAGGCCACATGTGGCCCAAAACAGAGTGGAGGCAGTGTGTTAAAGGGGTTGTCCACTTTCAGCAAATAATTGATATTGTTTTGTGTAATGAAAAGTTATACAGTTTTCCAATATACTTTGTGTATCAATTCCTCCTCCGCGTTTTCTAGATCTTGTTGTGTGTCATGTAACAGACACTTCCTTGAATTCTGATAGAAAAACCGGTCCATGGTCATGTGATGTTACACGGCTCTTTATATACATGGTCATGTGATGCCACAAAGGGGCAGAGCTCATTATACCCTTAGAGTATCAGAGCTGGAGATATTTATGAGCCGTGCACTGGTGCATCATCAATGACCAGGGATTAATGAGCTCTGCACATGTGTGACATCACATGACAGGGATTTAAGAGCTCTGCACCTGTTTGACATCCATGACCAGGGATTTAAAGACGATCTGACATCTTGTCACTCAATGACCATAGTATAATACACTGCCATATTAATGTAGAGGCTCTGCTCCTTCCCTGACAAGCAGGGCAAAAACTATTCCTATTGGCTATGTTCATACATTCAGCTATGCATAGGTGATCAATATCCAATAAATAAGGATATGGTACACCTCATGTTGATGACCTGTTTGTCTTTCTATTCTCCTGCAGCTACACTGCATGTTATGCAGAGGCTTGATCCTTCCCTGACAAGCAGGGCAAAAAGCTATTCCTATATTCTATGATCATGCAGTGTTAATTTGTATAGTTATACAATAAATATGATATTTAATGCATATTATATTTTAAGTAAAGAAAGCTTATAACCTACCAGGCGTGGAAAGAATATTCTGATTGTACCGGCGAACAATATCCAATAAATAAGGATATGATACACCTATCTCATGTTGATGATCTTTTTATCTTTCTATATCTCCTGCAGCTACACTGCCATGTTAATGCAGACGCTATGCTCCTTCACTGACAAGCAGGGAAAAAAACTATTCCTATTGGCTACGCTCATACATTTAGCTAAGTATAGGTGATCAATATCCAATAAATAAGGATATGATACACGTTCTTCGCCGGTACAACAGAAGTATTCTTTCCACGCCTGGTAGGTTATTAAGCTTTCTTTACTTAAAATATAATATGCTATTAAATATCATATTTATGTGATAACTATACAAATAACACTGCATGATCATAAAATAGGAATAGCTTTTTGCCCTGCTTGTCAGGGAAGGATCAAGCCTCTGCATAACATGGCAGTGTAGCTGCAGGAGAATAGAAAGACAAACAGGTCATCAACATGAGATAGGGTATCATATCCTTATTTATTGGATATTGATCACCTATACTTAGCTGAATGTATGAACATAGCCAATAGGAATAGTTTTGCCCTGCTTGTCAGGGAAGGAGCAGAGCCTCTGCATTAATATGGCAGTGTAGCTGCAGGGATATGAGAAAGACAATCAGGTCATCAACAGGAGAAGTGTCTCAGACATCAGATGACCAGGGATATGACAAGCCGTGCACCTGTGTGACATTACATGAGGATAGATATAACAAGTCGTGCATCTGTATGACATCACATGACCAGGGATATGACAAGCCGTTCACCTGTGTGACATCACATGACCATAGATATAACGAGCCGTGCACCTAAAACTATTCCTATTGGCTCTTTATGGTTTCATACATTCAGGGAAGACATATGCATCGGGTGATCGAAATATCCAATAAATCAAAGGGACTAAAATGTGTACACGACTAACCTATCTACATGTTGATGTATTCTTTTTATCCTTGTGTCTTCATAGTATCCTCGCTGGCAAGATACCGTCCAATACATGGGTGTAATTCAGGAGGCTCTGCTCCTTGTCCAACAAAAAAGTCTCGACAGCAGGGCAAAAACTATATCCTATTGGCTATTGTTCATACTTCAGCTAAGTTAGTGATCAATTCCATATAATAAGGATATGATGACACCTATCTCAGGTTCGTGATACCTGTTTGTCTTTCTATAATCTCCTGCAGCTACACTGCATGTTAATGCAGAGCTCTGATCCTTCCCTGACAAGCAGGGCAAAAGCTATTCCTATATCTATGATCATGCAGTGTTAATTTTGTGATAGTTATACAATAATATGATATTAATTGCATATTAGATTTAAGTAAAGAAAGCTTTAACCTACCAGGCGTGGAAAAGAATACTTCTGCTTGTACCGCGGGAACCCAAAGGACGGCTTAATCGTCTGCTGTCCAGGCTGCGGGAGAGGATATGGTAAGTCAGATTACGGTATAGTTCTACATCATGTGATACTCACAGTATACAATAGATATGGTTGGCATTATGCAGCCGGACACACGTGATAGAATAAGGTTTTATGTTTTTGTTCTGTTTGAAGGTTTGACCTTTGGTACAGCACAGGCCTCTGGGAATGGTTAGAGGCATTGCCACCTTTGCACGCTGTTCTAAATAGATTATGGGACTTGCAATATGATCCCGGAAGAAGTGAGTGACACTCCATAGCTGACGACGACAATAAGGAGCTCTCCGTATAAGAAGCTTGTAAGTGAAGCTTAGCGCTCAAGAGGGATCAGAAACAGTAGTGTTAAAGGAGCAAGTAATACAGGGGGTCTCTTGGATTCGCGAATCAAATCTTACATTAAATTTTAACTCTTTGCAAATGCACTTGGTACTGGATGACTATAATGCTCCGAGTCTGGGTCCTTGCACAGTGATCAGGACTGGAAATCAGGGCAACATACAATGGAGGCCACATGTGGCCCAAAACAGAGTGGAGGCAGTGTGTTAAAGGGGTTGTCCACTTTCAGCAAATAATGATATGTTTGTGTAATGAAAAGTTATACAGTTTCCAATATACTTTGTGTATCAATTCCATTCCTCCCAGTTTTCTAGATCCTGCTTGTTGTCATGTAACAGAAAACTTCCTTGAACTTCCTGTAAAGAAAAACCCGGTCCATGGTCATGTGATGTTCACGGCTCTTTATATACCTGGTCATGTGATCCACAAAGGGGCAGAGCTCATTATATCCCTTAGATATCAAGCTGTGGAGATATTAATGAGCTTGCACCGTGTGCATCACATGACCAGGGATATAATGAGCTCTGCACCTGTGGACATCACATGACCAGGGATTTAAAGAGCTCTCACTTTGTGACATCACAGGACCATGATTAACGAGCCGTGCACTGTGGACATCACATGACCAGGGATTGACAAGTCGTGCACTGTGACATCACATGAGGATAGATATAAACAGCCGTGCACCTGTTGACATCGATGACCAGGGATATACAAGCCGTGCACCTGTGTTACAAATGACCATAGATCTAACAAGTCGTGCACCTGTATGACATCACATGACCAGGGTATAAGAGCCGTGCACCTGTGTGACAACACATGACCATAGATTAAACGAGCCGTGCACCTGTGTGACATCACATGACCAGGGATATGACAAGTCGTGCACCTGTGTGACATCACATGACCAGGGATATGACAAGCCGTGCACCTGTGTGACATCACATGACCAGGGATATAACGAGCCATGCACCTGTGTGACATTACATGACCAGGGATATGACAAGCCATGCACCTGTGTGACATTACATGAGGATAGATATAACAAGCCGTGCACCTGTATGACATCAGATGACCAGGGATATGACAAGCCGTGCACCTGTGTGACATCACATGACCATAGATCTAACAAGTCGTGCACCTGTATGACATCACATGACCAGGGATATGACAAGCCGTTCACCTGTGTGACATGACATGACCATAGATATTACGAGCCGTGCACCTGTGTGACATCACATGACCATAGATATAACAAGTCGTGCACCTGTATGACATCACATGACCAGGGATATGACAAGCCGTGCACCTGTGTGAAATCACAGGAAGTAAACAATGAAGCTTCCTATAGAAAGACAGCAAGCAC
>CM033643.1:205037027-205047027 GCA_019512145.1 Engystomops pustulosus
AACTCGAAAAACGAGGAATTGATACAGAAAGTATATTGGAAAACTATATAAATTTTCACTACAAGAACAAAATCAATTTGCTAAAAGTGCACAACCCCATTAAGACTGGCACCTGTGTACTATTCTTAATGATTGGTGGACCCAGCATACGACATGCCAGAATTCCTAAGTTCTTCCAACCTCTTAGTACCCTAATTGTGCTGTAGCATTGGTACTGGAATGGACATGTACACCAGATCTGAGGCAGCATAGGTTTCAGCTCTTATCTGTAACAGGTTTCCACACTCTGCAGTGCCCACTTTTTTTTTCCCTAAGTGGCTCGAAAAGTTGGCGCAGTAGAAATTGTGACTTTCTAGGAATCACTACCACTACCTCCAGCTTAAAAATTTTACAGTTTCAGCAAATAAAGCTAAAACATTTTGGAGACATTATATAATTTACGTTGTGTTATCATTTTGTAATGATTATTAGGATCTCTGCTTGCAGTCAGTGAACGGAACCCTTCACTGTTTCATTCCACAGTTGTGTTCATGTGACGCTCACAGGGGTTGTTACAAGGACAGTTATCAGAGCTCTTTCTTGTAATAACCTGTGCACTCGTGTCCTTATCACATCATCTAGAAGCAAAGAATGATCGTTCCCAGACACTGACCTCTAGAAGGAATATTAAAATCTATGGGAAATGAATACACAGATTATACTGCATAGTAGAAGTGAATTTAAAGGGCATCTACCACCAGGATGCAGGACTACATGCAAATGAGCCTGAGGGGCTCCAGGCTCCATAGGTGTTAATGGAGCCTGGAGCCCTTCAAGCTCATTTGCATACAGTCCTTCATCCTGGTGGTAGATGTCCTTTAATACATCTGTGCCATATGTCATGAGACGCCAGACAAATCCGTTTACAGCGTATACAGGCCGCAGCGAGAGCCTCAGACTTGATATTCGCCTCCTGACAGCTCGCTCTTTACACTCTATAAGCCTATTTGATCCACCAGATTGATCCCGACACGAGGATGAATTATATCCTTGTGCAGAGTGCGGAAAGGATCCCTGTAGCATATTATAGCACTCATGTACATCAGCCCCAACATAAAATTCAATTATTAGATCATGATCACATTACAACCAAACTAATCATTTATGTTATAAGAAGTAATAGAGTTAAAATTGTAATAGTTATTAAGTTAAAATATACCACTAAAATGAATCCATTACATGACCCCTGGGCAGCAGGACTTGGGGCTCCCTGTGATGTCCCATGTCCTGCTGGCTTCTGTTGGAAGGAGTTCCGTATGGTCAGTGCTGTCTGTACCTCCCCTACATCATAACCCTCCCGTATCTGTGGTTGAAGGGGCGTATGGTCGTCTTTGGCACACCCCATGCAACCATTAATATGGGAGTCGTAATCACCGAATGGGTGTGTAGACAGTAATGACTGCATTGTGCCCCTTATCCACAGGAAGCCAGCAGGACATGGGGCATGACAGGAAGTCCTAAGTCCTGCTGCCCAGGGGTCACGTGACCCTCAGTCAACAACAAACTTTTACATTGTATCTATAATTATGAGGGACCCTACTATACTTACCTGTGATATAAGTGGCCAACCCCTTTAAGACTTTCTGCCACTATTATCGATTTTTGTCTGCTCTAATTGCAAGTCCTGAAAAGCCTCTTAAAGGGATCTTCCTTCATGCATTCAGTACTATCCCAGCACCTTATTTACCGCAGCATATGTAGAGCATTTGTGACTTGCATTACATATATAACGCTGACAAGATCCATGACATATTATCCCCGGCTGTATAGGTCACACCAAGCAATTTCACCTTCTGCAAAGTCACCGAGGCCCCTGCCTTAGGCTTCTCTAACATGTAAGAGGATCCTTGTCAGCTACTAGCACATACAACATACAGGGTGCTCCATTGTACAATGAAGTTCTATGGGAAACTCCCTGCATAGTACAGAACCATCCGGATCTCATGGAGAGAACAATTGGGCTTCATAAATACGGCATCTGGTGTAATGATATTGGTAGATTTGTCATCACCTCATGGTTCCCGATCCAGGTCAAGTCAAAACCGGACCAGAAGTGAGCTGATCCAATTGAAAAGGGGCCTATATATCGCTTAGCCACAAAGCCTTAAAGCCACAAAGACACAAAGCCTTAAAGGGGTATTCCCATCTGGGCATTTACATTTAATTAAATTCATTTGCCTTATGTAAACATTTCTTCAATTGGATGTCAATGAAAAAAATGTTCCTGTGTGAAGATAATTTCTCATAAATGTAGTCATGTTGTCCCATAGAAACCAGATAGCTTCCTCGGATACGACCACGTCACACTCTGGCAGCGGTGGCCAGACTTGCGCTATAGGGTCCTGCCTGACCACCAGGATTCAGTGATCATCACCACAGGACGGCTGTGCGACATGTAGTAACTCCCGGACATTCTATATACAATAACCTTTTGTTTCTTTGTGCACTCAATTCATCAGAGATGGTCGTATCCGAGGAAGCTATCTCGTTTCTAAGGGACCATATGACTACATGTATGAGAAATTATCTTCACGCAGGAACATTTTTTTAATAACATCCAATTGAAGAAATGTTTATATATGGCAGATTAATGAAACTGAATGTGAGTGCCCAGACGAGAATACCCCTCACTGAGTGCCCAACTACATCCAAAACCTGCATATTTATCGCAAAGTGCCAATGCGACAATTTAAGCAGTAACTACTTACTCCCTGCTCTTTCACAGGTTTAAATTGTATAGGCACCTGAGGACACTAATACAGTAGAAAGAAGGAGAAGAAGTTTGGATTATCATTGTAGCTTCCATCTAGGGTCCTGGGCTGCCTGGGACTGCAAGAGGCCTTGCGTCCTGTTTGGCGGAGTCTGCAGTGGGTGATGGCACGGGTGCCCATATAGAGGGCTCTGAGTGCCCCCTCTGGCACCCGTGTCATAGGTTCGCCACCACTGCTCTATGGAAAAGTAGAGACAGTACCACAAAAAAATTAAAAAGAAAAGTCACATTTGCCACACTGGGTGGGGGTGGGGCATTTATTATTCATTTTTTTGCCACTTTTTTGCTCATGTTGCGCCCTGTGCGCCATATTTATTATGTGTGCGATCCACAATTGAGCTCCTTTTCCAAAACACACAACTTCTTTTACCCGTCAATCAATTCGGGAGCAGCTTTTGAGCCCTGACACGTTTCTGCCACTTTTTGGGCGCATAATTAGACCGACAAAATTAGACCAACTTCTAAACCCCATAGTGAATGTAGATAACATATTTGGTCTACAAAACCTAACTTACTGGGGCATCTGGTCCAGGGATCCAACCCCATATTCATCACAATGAAATTAGGAACAGGCTATTGTTTATTTTAAGCGTTTAAATGGAGCAAATAACAGGGTAAGGCTACATTCACACACATGTATGGGGGACGTATATACAGCCGACGTATATACGGCCGATATACGTCCCCCATACACTTCTATGGGCTCACGGCCCTGTACGGGAGCGGTACGGTGCAGCACCGTACCGCTCCGTAGCCCGGGAAAAGATAGGACATGTCCTTCTACGTGATACGGGGCTGTGCGCTGTATATTCCTATGGAGAGGGGCGGGGGTGAGCTGCGCTCATCCCCTGCTCCTCTCCGCAGCGCCCATGTATTCCCGCTGTACTACGGTACGGCGGGCATATGTCGTGTGCATGTAGCCTAAATGTGTGACGTTTCGGCCACTTAGGCCTTTTTCAATGAAGGTTGGTAAACCAAGCACACTTACATGCTAGTGTGTGCCCCCTCTAGCAGGATCTGCTCTTCTTTTTTAGCTATTTACTATGCAGTTCTGGATCCCCTCTGGCTAATTTGCATAGCTTTTTTGTTGTTAAAAAAACAGGGCTTAAGAAGCTAAAAGAAGAGCAGATCCTGCTAGAGGATGCACACACCAGCATGTAAATGTGCATGGTTTACAGTCCTTCATCCTGGTGGTAGATGACCTTCAAGCACTGATGACATACGGACCATGGATTCCTTGTTTGCGGCCCGAAAACAGCACAAGGAGTCCTTAGTCTGGGAACAGGAATATACATATGGCATCCAAAGCTGTAGAGTTTTGCCCTCAGCTTTGAGGATGACCGTGGCCGAGCAGCACTGAACGGCTTATACAATAAGCTTCTTTCAATTCAGAGAGTGTTAAATCCTTCCAAGAAGTCATGAAAGGGCTCAGATTCCTCCTTACCAATGTAAGGCACAAGTCTGAAGACCTCTAAAGAAGGACAACACTGTAGTCAAGGCCCAGCATACACCTTCCTGTGACTACATCGGCTCAGAAGGACCCTGTGGGGTCACAGACGGTGACAACACTATATTTAGGAGTTTCCAGTTGCTTACAGAAACTGTATGATTATGTATATTTTCTGTTACTATTAGTGGGTTTTGGCAATTTTTTCCACAAGTTTGGAAAGGGTATGTCACCCTTATGGGGGAGTATGTTGAGCATCAATCGAGGATCACAACATAACACCATCCTATAGGAACAAATAAGTCATAATTGAAAGGTTATCAAACTTTATTTCCTATCCCCAATATAAGGGACAAATGTCTGATTGTTGGGGTACGATCTCCATCGATCATGGGTGTCCCCAAGTGCCTCATGTGGTTGGAGCTGCAGTGTTTATGCTGAGCTGTTACAGGGGTTGTCCCTAGTTTCACTGTGATTGCCTATCCGAAAGAGGTACCGTAATAACAATCTGATCTCATTCTTAATAATTGAATAGAGCATGTGTCCTGCCACTCCATTCACTACTATAGGAGCATTGGAGATTGCTGAACACAGCGATCAGGTGTCTCCCGACTCCCAGAAAACTGGTTAAGGTGTAAAGGTTTTTTTTTTTGTTTGTTTTTTTTATAGCATCCACAGAGGGACTTGCTACAGGGCAATTTGGAACACTAGGACCTGTGGGTGATTTAGTGTCCCAAATCACCCAGGCAGGTCCTCTTTAAAGATAGTCTACTACCAACATCCATCATGATAAACCAGGGACACTTACTCATAGATCCAGGAATTTCCTTCGAAAATCAATGTTCAAAATTATTCTATTTGGCCAGAAGGGGGTGGGGAGTAACCAGAGCCCTTCCATGCTGCAGCTCCACTGGCTGTTACACTGCGCAAGGAACACTTCCACGGAGTGCTGAAACCTCCCCTGCTGCTATGATATTACCAGGGAGCTGAGGGGGGGAGAGTGTTAAGCTACAGCACAGAGGGGCTCTGCTAGCACTCATAAAGCCCTTCAAGCTCATTAGCATCATTCTAAAAGTTGATTTTAGAAAGAAGGAGGTCAAGGTTAACAAGATCCACTGTGCCTGGATCTATAAGTAAGTGTCCCTGGTTTTTCATGATGGAATTTGATGGTAGATTTCCTTTAAAGACACATGCACCCTCTTTTGACCACTTTCACATTAGCAACTTGGCAACGGTATGGGCACCCCATGGTGCACTAAAACCTGTGGCCACGACTATGGTACACCAAAACTTGTGGTCATACCCATGGTACACCAAAACTTGTGGTCATACCCATGGTGCACCAAAACTTGTGGTCATACCCTGGTGCACCAAAACTTGTGGTCATACCCATGGTGCACCAAAACTTGTGGTCATACCCATGGTACACCAAAACTTGTGGTCATACCCATGGTGCACCAAAACTTCTGGCCACATCTTGGGTGCAATAAAATGCTCATTAGCAAATAATTAGGAATGATGTACAGTCTACAGCCCCGCTCACATGTGTTTAATGATGCACAGCCCTAGTGTTTGGCAGATCCTCTTGGCTTCCACGCAACTTCAACTTTTCGGTAAAATTCTACAGAATCTGCAAGGCAGATGTGCCATAGAAGGAAGGTTTATCAACACGAAGCAGATTCTGTGCCGCCATTACTGCCAATCCCATACATCTGCATACGTTTTTTTTCTGTTGAAATTTTCCTATTCAGATGATAAACTGCTGTGTGAATATACCCCAATACAGCAGTGTAGCCTATAACAAGGGTCTCCCTAGAATATGGAGTTCATACAAGGGTAACCACATTAGAAAAATCTCCCTTATCTGTAGGTCTACAACTTGTCGGATCCTGTGCGATGCTGTCTATGATGCAAATCCATTCCCTGTTGTACTAATCAGAGCACTTTAATTATTGATGTATTTCAGGGAGTCCGGCCCAGCGGGGAAAGACTGATTTAATTACTACAGATTAATTAATCTAGAAGGATGAAGACAAGTCTGATCATTCGAGAGGTTCATACACCTCAAAAGGGCAACTGGTGACAACATATTATCTCATCATGTTATCACCTTACACAAAGGGGCCTATTAACTAAGGGTCCCGTGGCCGCATTTCGGGGATCACGCCGCTGGGTGCCGGATTTTGGTGCCGGCTTTCATGAGTCAGAAATCGGGGGGCTGGCCATCGGACGATCTGACTGATTCGGACTGAGTGCAGGATTTAACTTTAAAATTGTGTCGCAAGCCCAAGCACTTACATGCACCAGGAAGAAGGGGAACTCTGTCGGTCCCGAGTGTGGGAGCGACACATGCAGGATATCGGGTGCACGATCTTAGTGAATCGGGGCAGAGTGCATGATCGTCGAACACTTCGAATCGAGGAACGCCGGACCGGGTGAGTAAATGTGCCCCATTGTCTTACTTATAGTAGTGGTTTTATTTTATGCCAATATCATGCAGAGGGTCTGTGTCCCATTTATCCAAATACATCCGAACTCCATTCAGATGTATAAAATAGGTGTAATACCTGCAACAAATCTGACACTTGTAAATTTATCCTTAAAGGGAGTATACCATCTCCACTGAGCATCATGATCTTCTGGCAGAATGTCGTAGAGAAATGTACTGTCAATTCTAACATAGTTTACTATTTATGTACATTTTGCCATTTCTGAGATATTCCCATTTCAATCCATATGCTAATGAGGCAGTTGGTGCACCCAGGATGTATCCTCAGCACCTGATGCACTGCTATTCATGCCTGGACCACTGCTCTCTCTATCACCAAGCTGGAGATTTATCTTGTGAGAAGCTTAGGGAGTCATTGGAAGACGAAGGAAGTGAGTTATACAGGTGATGATTAACATACGGATTAAACTGAGAATATTCTGGAAATGGCATAATGGACAGAACTAATAAAATGTATGTTGGAATGCATTGTTACAATGCATTCTTCTACAACATGCCGCCAGCATGGACGTGGCAAATTCCCTTTAAGATGATGTATTAAATTACAACGCTCAGGCCAAAGACCCCGTGGCATCTCGAAAGAAAATGGAGCAAGTCTGTCATTGGATACAGAGATAGAAACTTTTTTTTTCATTCATTGTTTTCATAGTATAATATTGTCTTCTAAGATCTTAACATACGCGGATATATTAACGTTAGGCAGTCATTTGTGCAGAAACAAAATGTTTGCATCCCATCAGAAACCTAAATAGGACTGAAATGTGTAGAAAGAGCCTAAAGGTTTCTTCACATGTAACAGATTTGTTGAGAAGATCTTTGCAAGTGATAATCAGTAACATTCTGAAGATCTGAACGGCATTGGATTTGATACATGTACATAGAGGTTTAGGAAGTTTTCAGTCCAGACCTCTCATGTATGATAGAGGTTGTATGACCCAAACATCCATGTTTTAAAGGGAACCTGTCACCAGGGACCTCATTTTCACTAAAGACAGGTTGCAGAAGCCCATGACACCTGCAGTGCAAAAATGTCTCTCTGCCTTTTAAGCACTTGCATTACAATATAATTGTGTGTTATAACTTACCTTGCTTCCTGGCAAAATCCTGGGGTAGTCACAGGGGTTGGGCTTTGGTTTGGATGCATTTCAAAAAACAAAATGTGACTTGTCTGTGTTACTCACTCCTCCGCTCTCAGTCCCCGCCTTTGTGCTCCTGTACAGCTCCTCCCTCTCCCACTGATGTCATCACACCAGGCTATGACCTCTGTGAAGGAGTAGGAGGGAGGAGCTGTACAGGAGCACAAAGGTGGGGGCTGAGAGCGGAGGAGTGAGTAACACAGACAAGTCACATGTAGCTTTTTGAAACACATCCAAACCAAAGCCCAACCCCTGTGACTACCCCAGGATTTTGTCAGGGTGCAAGGTAAGTTATATCACACAATTATATTGTAATGTAAATGCTTAAAAAAGGCAGAGCGGCATATTTTCACTGCAGGTGTCATGGGCTTCTGCAACCTGTCTTTAGTGAAAATGAGGTCCCTGGTGACAGGTTCCCTTTAAAGGCAATGGCATTATTGGAATGGAATTATTTAAATTTAAAGGCAAACTGACCCTTGATTGGACCCTAGAGCCATCACTTAAAATTATGGAGTCATGCGCCCCTCTCTTCTAGTATACATAACTACCAAGTGAAATCAATGAGCTGTTCACGTACAGACTCGTATTTATTAATTTGTCCGCAGGGTGGTGCTGGAAGTGTGCTATAATTTTCGGCGTAACTACTTAAGTAGCAAGGGATTAATGATATGGCCCACGAACCAAAAGATTAAGACTTGTTTCTACATTCATGAAGGTAAAGCAGAACTCCCTAGATTTGCTTTTAGCTGAGTTTTTTGTGCGCCAAAGATTGTGCCACAAAACCAATCGGAGATATAGAAGCGCCAGTAAAGTGTCAGATTCACAAGCGGCGACACAATTTTACGCCCAAAAACAGAACAAGAGGCGACTGTCGGAAAACCACCAAAATTGTGGAGTCGACATTTCATAAATAAGGTGCAAGTGGCGCAGGAAGAGGCAAAAAAATTTTTTGGTCTTCTTGTTTAGTATATTTTGTATATATTTTGTTACAAGTCCACAAGACTTCCTAAAAAAATCTTCCTAAACATGTTATCCCACTGTAACGCAATCTCAGCTGTGATGAGTTCTACATAAAGGATGTGTGACCAGCAATAAAGCAAGTGACGTTCCCAGCATAGTAAGATCCTCGGATAAATAACTGCAGGCAGCGGATACCAGGGAGAAAGCCAAAGTATTTTCTGTTTTTCTCAAGATCCTGTCCTCACCAGGAGGACGAGTGCAGGGATCTCAATGCAAGTTTAGGGTCTGTAAAGCAATAGGTCATAGGTCATGATGCAAGTACCATATGGGCGATAGATACACAGCGGAGAGACGTACAAGAATCTGGAGCAGGATCTATGGAGCACAATCATTCCCATCTACTATGTTACAACAAGGAGCTTCCCTGTCCTGGATCACTAGAGAAACAGACATTCATAGGATCAGACCCCACTGATGAGATACTACAAATCTACAAGATCTTCAACTCAGACTCCTTAAAGGACATCTATCACCTGGATGAAGGATTGTAAACCAAGCACACTGACATACTGGTGTGTACGCCCTCTGACAGGACCTGCTCTTCTTTTCATGTCTTATGCCCTGGTTATAAAAAAAAAGGCTTTTAAAATTATGCAAATGAGCCTGATGGACTCCAGGCTCCATAGAAGTTAATGGAGACTGGAGCCCCTCAGGCTAATTTGCATTATTTCTTATTTCTTAAAAACAAGGGCATGAGAAGTTAAAATAAGAGCAAATCCTGTCAGCGGGGGCACACACCAGTATGTCAGTGTGCTTGGTTTACAATCCTTCATCCTGGGGATAGATGTCCTTTAAGGTATATAAACATCATTGAGCTTTAGTTAAACTGGTATTGATACACACAGAAAAGTATCATTATTAAGTTACATTGGGGCTCATTTACTTACCCGTCCGCTGGAGTTCACGGAAAGTGCATTGTCCAATGATAATGCCCTGTGCCGCGATTCACTTAGATTGTGCGCCCGATATCCTGCATGTGTGGCTTCCCCGCTCAGGTCCGACAGAGTTCACCATCTTTTTAGTGGTGCATGTGAGTACTTGATCTTGCGACACAATTTGAAAGTTAAATCCCGCGCTCA
>CM033643.1:205049191-205386205 GCA_019512145.1 Engystomops pustulosus
TATGTGAGGAGAAAACCTCTACTGCCTGCACAGCCCTGGCACTGCCAGCTACAGCACACTGGGCATATAGTATGTGAGGAGGGCACCTCTACTACCTGCACAGCCCTGGCACTGCCAGCTACAGCACACTGGGCATATAGTATGTGAGGAGGGCACCTCTACTGCCTGCACAGCCCTGGCACTGCCAACTACAGCACACTGGGCATATAGTATGTGAGGAGGGCACCTCTACTACCTGCACAGCCCTGGCACTGCCAACTACAGCACACTGGGTATATTTATGAGAGGCGAGGATGGCACCTCTACTACCTGCACTGCCCTTGCACTGCCAACTACAGCACACTGGTATATTAGTGAGGAGGGCAACCTACTACCTTGCACAGCCACTGGCACTGCCACTACAGCACACTTGGGAACTAATAGTATGTGTGAGGAGGGCACCACTACTACCTGCACAGCCCTGGCACTGCCAGCTACAGCACCCTGGGCATATAGTATTGAGGAGGGCACCTCTACTGCCTGCACGGCCCGGGCACTGCCAACTACAGCACACGGGTATATAGTAGTGTGAGAGGGCCCTCTCCTACCTGCACACCTGGCACTGCCAGCTACAGCACACTGGGCATATAGTATGTGAGAGGGAACCTCTACTACCTGCACGCCTGGCCCTGCCAGCTAACAGCACCTGGGCATAATAGTATTTGAGGAGGGAACCTCTACTACCTGCACAGCCCTGGCACTGCCAGCTACAGCACACTGGGCTATATAATGTGAGGAGGGCATCTCTACTACCTGCACCACCCTGGCACGTGCCAGCTACAGCACACTGGGTATATAGATGTGAGGAGGGCACCTCTACTACCTGCAACAGCCCTGGCACTGCCAGCTAACAGCACACGGGTAGACTCGTAATGTGAGGAGGGGCACCTTACTACTGCCTGCACAGCCCTAGCCTGCCCTGCCAGCTCCATCACACTGGGTATATGAGTATGTGAGGAGGGCACCTACTCTGCCTGCACAGCCCTGCACTGCCAACTACAGCACACTGGGTATATAGTATGTGAGGAGCATCTCTACACCTGCACAGCCCTGCACTACCACTAAAGCACACTGGGTATATGTATGTGAGGAGGCCCTCTACTACCGTTCACAGCGCTGCACTGCCACTACAGCACACTGGGTATTAGTATGTGAGGAGGGCACCTCTACTACTGCACAGCCCCTGGCACTGCCAACTACGGCACACTGGTATATAGTATTAGAGAGGGCACTCTACTACCTGCACAGCCCTGGCAACTGCCAGCTACAGCACACTGGGCTATAGTATGTGAGGAGGGCACCTCTACTGCCTCACAACCTGCCATCTGCCACTACACACACTGGGCATTAGTATGTGAGGAGGGCACCTCTACTGCACCCAGCCTGGCACTGCCAACTACAGACACTGGGCTATAGTATGTGAGGAGGGCACCTCTATACTACCTGCAAGCCCTGGCACTGCCAACTACAAACAGCACACTGGGTATATAGTATGTGAGGAGGGCAACCTCTAACTACCTGCACAGTCTGGCACTGCCAGCATCACGCACTTGGGATATGTATGTGAGGAGGCCACCTCTACTACTTCACAGCCGGCACTGCCACATACAGCACACTGGGCATATAGTATGTGAGGAGGGCACTCACTACCTGCACACCCTGGCACTGCCAGACTACAGCCACACTGGCATATAGTATGTGAGGAGGGCAACCTCTCTGCCCACCCTTCACGTCCCTGGCACTGCCACTACACACACTGGGTTATAAGTATGTGAGGAGGGCACCTCTACTCCTGCACAGCCCTGGAACTGCCAGCTACAGCACACTGGGTATATAGTATGTGAGGAGGGCACCTCTACTACCTGCAACAGTCCTGGCACTGCCAGCTACAGCCACTGGGTATAAGTATGTGGAGGAGGGCACCTCCTACTCACTGCACAGCCCTGGCACTGCCACTACAGCACACTGGGTATATAGTATGTGAGGAGGGCACCTCTACTCCCTGCACAGTCCCTTGCCCGCCAACTACAGCACACTGGGTATATAGTATGAAGAGGAGGGCACCTCTACTACCTGCACAGCCCTGGCACTGCCACTACAGCACACTGGGTATATATATGTTAGGAGGGCACCTCTACTGCCTGCACAGCCCGGCACTGCCAACAACAGCACACCTGGCATATAGTATGTGAGGAGGGCCCCTCACTACTGCCACCACAGCCCTGGCACTGCCAACTACAGCACACTGGGTATATAGTTGTGAGGAGGGCACCTCACTACCTGCCAGCCCTGGCACTGCCAACTACAGCACACTGGGTATATAGTATGTGAGGAGGGGCACCTCTCACTACACTTGCACCGCAGCCCTGGCACTGCCAGCTACAGCACACGTGGGCATATAGTATTGTGAGATGCACCTCGACTACCTGCACAGCCCTGGCACTGCCAGCTACAGTCACACTTGGCATATAGTTTGTGAGAGGGCACCTCTACTGCCTCACGCCCTGGAACTGCCAGTTACAGCACCCTGGCATATAGTATGTGAGGAGGGCCCTCTACTACCTGCACACCCGCTGGCACTGCCAGCTCCGCACACTGGGTAATACGTATGTGAGGAGGGCACCTCTACTACCACCCTGCACAGCCCTGGCACTGCCAGCTACAGCACACTGGTATATAGTAGTGAGGAGGGCACCTCTACTACCTGCACAGCCCTGGCACTGCCAGCTACAGCACACTGGGTAATATAGTATGTGAGGAGGGCACCTCTACTACCTGCCACACCTGGCACTGCCAGCTACAGCACACTGGGTATAAGTATGTGAGGAGGGCACCTCTACTACCTCACAGCCTGGCACTGCCACTACAGCACACTGGTATAATATGTGAGGAGGAAGCACCTCTACACCTGCACAACCCGGCACTGCACTACAGCAACTGGGTATATAGTATGTGAGTGAGGCACCTCTTCTACCTGCACAGCCCGGCACTGCCAGCTACAGCACCTGGCATATAGTATGTGAGGAGGGCACCTCTACTGCCTGCACAGCCCTGGCACTGCCAGCTACAGCACACTGGGTATATAGTATGTGAGGAGGGCACCTCTACTGCCTGCACAGCCCTGGCACTGCCAGCTACAGCACACTGGGTATATAGTATTTTTTATGTGAGTAGGGAAACCTCTACACATGCACAGCCCTGGCACTGCCGCTGCATCACCTGGGTATATACTATGTGAGGAGGGCATCTATCTACTACTACCTGCACAGTCTCGTGGCACTGCGCTAGCTACACCCGGGGTATATAGTATGTGGAGGGGCACCTCTACTACCTGCACATCCCTGGCACTGCCCACGCTACATCACACTGGGTTATAGTATGTGAGGATGGGCACCTCTACTACCTGCACAGCCCTGGCACTGCACTACCGCACACTGGGTATAACTAGTATGTGAGGAGGGCCTCTATACTCTGCACAGCCCTGGCACTGCCAGCTACAGCAACTGGGTATATATTATTGGAGGAGGGCACCTCTACTGCCTGCCACAGCCCTGGCACTGCAGCTACAACACACTGGTATATAGTAATGTGAGGGGGCACCTCTACTGCCTGCAGCCCTGGCACTGCAGCTACAGCACACTGGGTAAATAGTATGTGAGGAGGGCACCTCTACTACCTGGCAAAAAAAACAAAAAAAAAGCCCCCTGGCACTGCAGCTACAGCACACTGGGTATATAGTATGTGAGAGGGCACCTCTCCTATACCCAGCAGCCCCTGGCACTGCCAACTACCACACTGAGTAATATAGTATGTAGAGGGCACCTCTACTGCCTGCACAGCCCTGGCAACTGCAGCTACACGCACACTGGGGTATATAGTATGTGAGCGGGCACCTCTACTACCTGCACAGCCCCGGCACTGCCAAGCTCAGCCACACTGGGCATATAGTATGTGAGGAGGGCACCTCTACTGCCTGCACAGCCCTGGCACTGCCAACCTGCGCACACTGGGTATATAGTATGTGAGGAGTGCACCTCTACTAGCCTGCACAGCCCTGGCACTGCCAGCTACAGCACCCTGGTATATAATGGTGAGGAGGGAACCTCACTACTGCACGCCTGGCACTGCCATCAGCAATCACCTGTGGTTATCAGTATGTGAGGAGGGCATCCTACTACCTGCACAGCTCTGGCACTGCCAGCTACAGCACACTTGGTATATAGTAATGTAGGAGGGCACCTCTACTACCTGCACATCCTGCACTGCCAGCTACGCACACTGGTATATATTATGTGAGGAGGGCACCTCACTACCTGCACAGCCCTCACTGCCAAACTACAGCACCTGGGTATATAGTATGTGAGGAGGCACCTCTACTACCTCGCACAGCCTGGCACTGCCAGCTACAGCAGCTGGGTTATAGTGGTGAGGAGGGCACCTCTACTTGCCTGCACAGCCCTGGCACTGCCAGCTACAGCACACTGGTTATAGTGTATGTAGGGAGGCACCTCTACCTGCTGCACAGCCCTGGCACTGCCACTACAGCACACTGGGTATATAGTATGTGAGGAGGCACCTCTACTACCTGCACGCCCTGGCACTGCCAGCTACAGCACACTGGTATATAGTATGTGAGGAGGGCAACATCTACTACCTGCACAGCCCTGGCACTGCCAATACAGCACACTGGGTATATAGTATGTGGAGGAGGGCACCTCTAACTCCTGCACAGCCTGGCACTGCCAGCTACACACACTGGGTATATAGTATGTGAGGAGGGCACCTCTACTACCTGCACGACCCTGCACTGCCAAGCTACAGAACTGGGTATATATTGTGGAGGAGGGCACCTCTACTCCTTCACAGCCTGGCACTGCCAACTACAGCACACTGGGTATATAGTATGTGAGGAGGGCAACCCTACTACCTGCACAGCCCTGGGCACTGCCAGCTACACACGCAACTGGGTATATAGTATGTGAGGAGGGCATCTCACTACCTGCAACTCACATGCCCTGGCACTGCCAACTACAGCACACTGGGTATATAGTATGTGAGGAGGGCACCTCTACTACCTGCACAGCCCTGGCACTGCCAGCTACAGCAGACTGGGTATATAGTATGTGAGGAGGGCACCTCTACTGCCTGCACAGCCCTGGCACTGCCAGCTACAGCACACTGGGTATATAGTATGTGAGGAGGGCACCTCTACTGTTTGCACAGCCCTGGCACTGCCAGCTACAGCACACTGGGTTTATAGTATGTGAGGAGGCACCTCTACTACCTGCACACCCTGCACTGCCGCTACGCACACTGGGTATATAGTATGTGAGGAGGGCACCTCTACTACCTCACTGCCTGGCACTGCAACACAGCACCACTGGGTATTAGTTATTGAGGAGGGGCAACTTTAACTGCCTGCCAGCCCTGGCAACTGCCAGCTACAGCACACTGGCCTATAGTATGTGAGGAGGGCACCTCTAACTGCTGCACGCCCTGGCACTGCCAAGCTCAGCACACTGGGTATATAGTATGTGAGGAGGGCACTCTACTACTGCGCAGCCCTGGCACTGCCACTACAGCACACTGGGTATAGTAGTTGAGGAGGGAACCTACTACCTGCGCAGCCCGGCACTGCCAGCTAACTCACCCTGGTAGATAGTATGGTGAGAAGGGCACCTCTACTACCTGCACAGCTGGCAGTGCCAGCTACATCACCCTGGGTATATAGTATGTGAGGAGGGCACCGTCTAACTGCTGCACAGCCCTGGCACTGCCAGCTACATCACCCTGGCTATATAGTTGTGAGTGAGGGCACCTCTACTACCTGCCACAGCCCTGGCACTGCAAACTACAGCACACTGGGTATATAGTATGTGAGGAGGGCACCTTACTACCTGCACAGCCCTGGCAACTGCCAGCTATAGCACACTGGGCATTAGTTTGAGGAGGGCAACTTTACTACCTGCACAGCCCTGCACTGGCCAGCTACAGCACACTTGGATTAGTATGTGAGGAGGCCACCACTACTACCTGCACAGCCCTGGCACTGCCAGCACTCACCCTGGGGTATATAGTAGTGAGGAGGGCACCTCTACTGGCACCACGCCCTGGCACTGCAACTACAGCACACTGGCCTATAGTATGTTAGGAGGCCACCTCTACTACCCTGCACAGCCCTGGCACTGCCAGCTACAGCACACTGGGTATATAGTATGTGAGGAGGGCATCTCTACTACCTGCACTGCCCTGGCAACTGCCAACTACACACAATCGGGTATTATAGTATGTGAGGAGGGCAACCTCTACTACCTGCACAGCCCTGGCCTGCCAGCTACAGCACACTGGGCATATAGTAATGTGAGGAGGGCACCTCTACTACCTGCACAGCCCTGGCACTGCACTACAGCACCACTAGGCATATAGTATGTGAGGAGGGCACCTCTTCTGCCTGCACAGCATTGGCACTGCCAGCTACAGCACACTGGGTATATAGTATGTGAGGAGGGCACCACCTCTAACTACCCTGCACACCCTGGCACTGCCAGCTACAGCACCTGGGTCATATGTATGTGAGGAGGGCACCTCTACTACCTGCACAGCCCTGCACTGCCAACGACAGCACACTGGGTATATAGTATGTGAGGAGGGCACCTCTACTACCTCTCACAGCCCTGGCACTGCCAGCCTACGCACACTGGGTATATAGTATGTGAGGAGGCACCTCTACTACCTGCAAGCCCTGGCACTGACCCGCTACAGCACACTGGGTATATATATGTGAGGAGGGCACCTCTACTACCTGCACATCCCTGGCACTGCCACTACGCACACTGGTATATAGTATGTGAGGAGGGCATCTCTACTACCTGCACTGCCCTGGCACTGCCAACTACAGCACACTGGGTATATAGTATGTGAGGAGGCACCTCTACTGCCTGCACAGCCCTGGCACTGCCAGCTACAGCAACTGGCATATAGAATGTGAGGAGGGCCACCTCTACTGCCTGCACAGCCTCGGCACTGCCGCTACAGCACACTGGTATATAGTAGTGAGGAGGGCACCTCTACTACCTGCACAGCCCTGGCACTGCCAACTACAGCACACTGGGTATATAGTATGTGAGGAGGGAACCTCTACTACCTGCACAGCCCTGGCACTGCCAGCTACAATCACCTGGTATATAGTAGTGTGAGAAGGCACCTCCTACTACCTGCACAGCCCTGGCAACTGCCAGCTACCACACCCTGGGTATCTGTATGTGAGGGGCACCTCTACTGCCTGCACACCTGGCACTGCCACTACCACCTGGGTATATATATGTGAGGGGCCACCTCTACTACCTGCACAGCCCTGGACATGCCACTACAGCACACTGGGTATATGTTGTGAGAGGGCACCTTTACTACCTGCACCAGCCCGGCACTACACATAGCACACTGGGCATATAGTATTGAGGGGGCACCTTTACACCTGCACAGCCCTGCACTGCCAGCTACAGCCCACTGGCATATAGTATTTGAGGAGGGCACTCACTACACCTGCACAGCCCTGGACTGCCACTACATCACCCTGGGTATAAGTATGTGAGAGGCACCTCTACTGGCACCACAGCCCTGGCATCTGCCAACTACAGCACACTGGGCAATCAGTAGTGAGGAGGCCACCTCTACTACCTGCACAGCCCTGCACTGCCACTACAGCACACTACTGGCATATGTATTGAGGATGGCACCTTTACTACCTGCACAGCCCTGGCACTGCCGCTACAGCCACTTGGCATATCGTATGTGAGGAGGGCACCACTACTACCCTGCACAGCCCTGCACTGCCACTACAGCACACTGGTATATAGTATGTGAGGAGGGCACCTCTACTCCTTGCACAGCCCTGCCACTCACAACTACAGCACACTGGGCATTAGTATGTGAGGAGTGGCACCTCTACACCTGCACAGCCTGGCACTGCCAGCACACAGCACCGGATTAGTATGTGAGGAGGGCACCTCTACTCCATGCACAGCCTTGGCACTGCCACTACAGCACACGGGGCATATAGTATGTGAGGAGGGCACCTCTACTACTGCACCCCCTGGCACTGCCAGCTACAGCACACTGGGCATATTATGTGAGAGGGCACCTCTACTACATTGCACAGCCCTGCACTGCCATTACAGCACACTGGGCATATGTATGAGGAGGGCACCTCTACTACCTGTACATCCCCGGTACTGCCAACTACAGCACACTGGGCCTATAGTATTTGAGGAGGGCACCTCTACTACCTGCACAGCCCTGGTACTGCCAGCTACAGCACACTGGGTATACAGTATGTGAAGAGGGCACCTCTACTGGCACCACAGCCCTGGCACTGCCAACTACAGCACACTGGGCATATAGTATGTGAGGAGGGCACCTCTACTACCTGCACAGCCCTGGCACCTGCATCTACAGCACACTGGCATATATATGTGAGGAGGGGCACCTTACTACCTGCACCACCCTGGCACTGCCAGCTACAGCACACTGGGTATACTAGTGAAGAGGAATACCTCTACTGGCACCACAGCCCTGGCTTGCCAACTACCACACTGGGATATAGTTGTGAGGAGCACTCTACTACCTGCCAGCCCTGCACTGCCAGCTACAGCACACTGGGCATATATTGTGAGGAGTGCACCTTTACTACCTGCACACCCTGGCACTGCAGCTACAGCACACTTGGGCATTTAGTATGTGAGGAGGCAACCTCTACTACCTCACACCCTGGCACTGCCAACTACGAGCAAACTGGGCTATATAGTATGTGAGGAGGGCACCTCTACTGGACTCACAGCCCTGGGCACTGCAGCTACAGCACACTGCAATATAGTATGTGAGGAGGACCTCGCTGCAGCCCACTCCACTACAAGAACTGTATTATAGAGCCTCACTACTGCACAGCCCTGGCCACTGCCAACTACAGCACACGGGTAATAGTATGTGAAGGAGGGGCACCTCTACTGCAACTGCCACAGCCCTGGCACTGCCAAGCTACATGCACACTGGGTAATAGTATTGAGGAGTGCACCTTTACTACCTCCCCACAGCCCTGGCCTGCCAGCCTACAGCACATCTGGGTATTATAGTATGTGAGGAGGGCACCTCTACTACCTGCACAGTCCCTGGCACTGCCAACGTACGCACATGCGCATATAGTATGTGAGGAGGGCACACTCTACTACCTGCACAGGCCTGGCAACTGCCAGACTACAGATCCAGCTGGGCTAATAGTATGTGAGGAGGGCACCTCTACTACCTAACGTCAACGCCCGGCATGCCAGTCTACAGCACCTGGGATCACTAGTATGTGGGAGGACACTCTACTCACTGCACAGCCCTGGCACTGCCAGATACACCTGAATGTAGACACTTACTGTCAGGCTGCAACTAAATGGACTGTAATGTGAGGAGGGCACCTCTACTGCCTGCCCAGCCCCTGACCTGCCAGCTACAGACACACTGGGATATAGTATGTGAGTGAGGCACTCTACTACCTGCACAGCCCTCTCCGGCCTGCCAGCTACAGCAACACTGTTGGCTATAGTATGTGAGGAGGGCACTCTATCCTGCACACAGCCCTGGCACTGCCACTACGCAACTGTGGCATATGTAGTGAGGAGGGAACTCTACTCCTGCACAGCCCTGTCACTGCCAGTCGCAGCACACGGCATATAGTATGTGAGGAGGGCACTACTTACTGCGCACACCACTGGCCTGCCAGCTACAGCACATGACGGTATATAGTATGTGAGGAGGGCACCTCTACTGGACTACATGCACAGCCTGGCACTGCCACTACACCACCCTGGGTAATAGAGTATGTGATGGAGGGGCACTCTTACGCTGCACACAGGCCCTGGACACTGCCATCTACAGCACCCTGGTTATATAGTATGTGATGGAGGGCACCATCTACTAACTGCACAGCCATGGCCATGCCTACAGCACCACTGGGTATATACGTTGTGAGGGAGGGCACACTCTACTCCGCCAGCCCTGGCACCTGCCAACTACAGCACACTGGCGCATATAGTTGTGAGGAGGGCACCTCTTACTACCTGCACAGCCCTGGCACTGCCAGCTACAGCACACTGGGCGATATAGGATTGTGAGGAGGGCACTCTACTACGGTCACGAGCCATGGCACTGCCAGCTACAGCACATGGGATATAAGATGTGAGGAGGGCAACCTCTCTACATGCACAGCCCTGGCAACTTGGCAGCGACAGAACACTGGGGTATATAGATGTAGGAGGCACCTTACTACCTGACATCGCCGGCCAGCCAACTTAACAGAACACGGGCATATAGTATGTGGGAGGGCACTATACTTCCTCGCACAGCCCTGCAACTGCCCAGCTACGCGACATGGGACATATGTATGTAGGAGGGACCCTAAGCACGCACAGCCTGGCCACTGCCAGTACAGCAACACTGGGCATATAGTATGGAGGAGGCATCTACTCCGCACGCCATGCACTGCCAGCTACCAATGGGCATATAGTATGTGAGGAGGGCACCTCTACTACCTGCACAGCCCTGGCACTGCCATCTACAGCACACTGGGCATATAGTATGTGAGGAGGGCACGTCTACTGGCACCACAGCCCTGGCACTGCCAGCTACAGCACACTGGGTATATAGTATGTGAGGAGGGCACCTCTACTGCCTGCACAGCCCTGGCACTGCCAGCTACACCACACTGGGTATATAGTATGTGATGAGGGCAACTCTACTACCTGCACAGCCCTGGCACTGCCAGCTACAGCACACTGGGTATATAGTATGTGATGAGGGCACCTCTACTACCTGCACATCCCTGGCACTGCCAAATACAGCACACTGGGTATATAGTTTGTGAGGAGGGCACCTCTACTGCCTGCACAGCCCTGGCACTGCCAACTACAGCACACTGCGCATATAGTATGTGAGGAGGGCACCTCTACTACCTGCACAGCCCTGGCACTGCCAACTACAGCACACTGGGCATATAGTATGTGAGGAGGGCACCTCTACTACCTGCACAGCCCTGGCACTGCCAGCTACAGCACACTGGGTATATAGTATGTGAGGAGGGCACCTTTACTACCTGCACAGCTCGGCACAGCCAACTACAGCACACTGGGCATATAGTATGTGAGGAGGCATCTCTACTACCTGCACACACCCTGGCACGTGCCAACTACGAGCACCTGGGTATATAGATGTGGAGGAGGGCCCTCTACACCTCCTGCAACAGCCTGGCACTGCCAGACTACAGCACACGTGGGTAAGTATGTGAGGAGGGCACCTCTACTACTCCTGCACAGCCCTGGCACCTGCAGCACTACAGCACTGGTATATAGTATGTGAGGAGGGCACCTCTCTACCTGCAAGCCCTGCACTGCCAACTACAGCACACTGGTATATAGTATGGAGGAGGCACTCTACTACCTGCACGCCCTGTCACTCCACTACAAGCACACTGGGTATATAGTATGTGAGGAGGGCCCTCTACTACCAGCCCGCACAGCCTGTCACTGCCATACAGCACCTGGGTATTAGTATGTGAGGAGGGCACCTCTACTACTGCACAGCCCCTGGCACTGCCAACTACGCACCACTGGTATATAGTATTAGAGAGGGCACTCTACTCCTGCACACCCTGGCACTGCCAGCTACAGCACACTGGGCTATAGTAATGTGAGGAGGGCACCTCTACTGCCTCACAACCTGCCACTGCCACTACATCACACTGGGCATATAGTATGTGAGGAGGGCACCTCTACTGCACGCCAGCCTGGCACTGCCAGCTACAGACACTGGGCTATAGTATGTGAGGAGGGCACCTCTACTACCTCAGAGCCCTGGCACTGCCAACTACAAAAGCACACTGGGTATATAGTATGTAGGAGGGCAACTCTACTACCCTGCACGCTGGCACTGCCAGCATCAGCACACTGGGCATATAGTATGTGAGGAGGCACCTCTACTACCTGCACAGCCCGGCACTGCCACTACAGGCACACTGGGCATATAGTTGTGAGGAGGGCACTCTACTACCTGCACAGCCCTGGCAACTGCCAGCTACAGCACACTGGTCATATAGTATGTGAGGAGGGCACCTCTCTCACTCACGCCCTGGCCTGCCACTACACACACTGGGTATAATATAGTGTAGGAGGGCACCTCTACTGCCTGTCACAGCCCTGGAACTGCCAGCTAACAGCACACTGGGTATATAGTATGTGAGGAGGGCACCTCTACTACCTGCACAGCCTGGCACTGCCAGCTACAGCACACTGGGTATAGTATGTGGAGGAGGGCACCTCCTACTACCTGCACAGCGCCCTGGCACTGCCACTACAGCACACTGGGTATATAGTATGTAGGAGGGCACCTCTACTACCTGCACAGGCCCTGCCACGCCACTACAGCACACTGGGTATATAGTATGAGGGAGGGCACCTCTACTACCTGCACAGCCCTGGCACTGCCACTACAGCACACTGGGTATATATATGTTAGGGGGCACCATCTACTGCCTGCACAGCCCTGGCACTGCCACTACAGCACCCTGGCATATAGTATGTGAGAGGGCGCCCTCTACTACTGCACACAAGCCCTGGCACTGCCAACTACAGCACACATGGTCATATAGTATGTGAGGAGGGCACCTCTACTAACCTGCCAGCCACGAGCACTGCCACTACAGCACACTGGGTATATAGTATGTGAGGAGGGCACCTCTCCTACTTGCACACTCCTGGCACTGCCAGTACAGCACACGTGGGCATATGTATTGTGAGGATGGCACCTCACTCCTGCACAGCCTGGCACTGCCACTACAGCACACTTGGCATATATATATGTGAGAGGGCACCTCTACTGCCTGCACGCCCTGGACACTGCCATCTACAGCACCCTGGCATATAGTATGTGAGGAGGGCCCTCTACTCCTGCACATCCCGGCACGCCAGCTCACAGCACACTGGGTAATAGTATGTGAGGAGGGCACCTCTACTACCACCCCATGCACAGCCTGGCACTGCAGCTACAGCACACTGGTATATAGTAGTGAGGAGGCACCTCTCTACCTGCACAGCCTGCACTGCCAGCTACAGCACACTGGGTAATTAGTATGTGAGGAGGGCACCTCTACTACCTCCACAGCCTGGCACTCCAGCTACAGCACACTGGGTATATAGTATGTGAGGAGGGCACCTCTACTACCTCACAGCCCTGGCACTGCCAGCTACAGCACACTGGTATAAGTATGTGAGGAGGAGCACCTCTACTACCTGCACAACCCGGCACTGCCACTACAGCAACTGGGTATATAGTATGTGAGAGGCACCTCTTCTACCTGCACAGCCCGCCCGGCACTGCCAGCTACAGCACACTGGCATATGTATGTGAGGAGGGCACCTCTACTGCCTGCACAGCCCTGGCACTGCCAACTACAGCACACTGGGATATAGTATGTGAGGAGGGCCACCTCTACTACCTGCACAGCCCTGGCACTGGCCAGCTAAGCACACTGGGTATATAGTTTTATGTGAGTAGGGAACCTCTACTACATGCACAGCCCTGGCACTGCCGCTGCATCACACTGGGATATAGTATGTGAGGAGGGCACACCCTACTACCTGCACACCGTGACTGCCAGCTACCACCGGTGGTATATAGTATGTGGAGGGGCACCTCTCACCTGCACACCCTGGCACTGCCACGCTACAGCACACTGGGTCTATAGTATGTGAGGATGGGCACCTCTACTACTGCACAGCCCTGGCACTGCAGCTACGCACACTGGGTATAACTAGTATGTGAGGAGGGCACCTCATACTACTGCACAGCCCTGGCACTGCCAGCTACAGCAGACCTGGGTATATATTATGGAGGAGGGCACACTCTACTCCTGCACAACCCTGCACTGCAGCTACAACACACTGGGTATATAGTATGTGAGGAGGGCACCTCTACTGACCGCACCCTGGCACTGCAGCTACAGCACACTGGGTAATAGTATGTGAGGAGGGCACCTCTACTACTCTGGCACAAAGCCCCTGGCACTGCAGCTACAGCACACTGGTATATAGTATGTGAGAGAGGACAACCTCTCCTGATACCCAGCACCCTGGCACTGCCACTACACACAGCTGGTATATAGTATGTGTAGGAGGGCACCTCTACTGCCTGCACAGCCCTGGCACTGCCAGCTACGCACACTGGGGTATATATATGTGAGGGGCACCTCTACTACCTGCAACCCGGCACTGCCAGCTCAGCCATGGGATATAGTTGTGAGGAGGGCACCTCTACTGCCTGCACAGCCCTGGCACTGCCACCGCAGCACACTGGGTATATAGTATGTGAGGAGGCACCTCTACTCCATGCACCAGCCCTGGCCTGCCAGCTACAGTCACCCTGGGTATATAATAGTGAGGTAGGGACCTCTACTACTATGCACGCCCTGGCACTGCCACTCACAACTGGTTATAGTATGGAGGAGGGCATCCTCTACTACCTGCACACTCCTGGCACTCCAGCTACAGCACACTGGTATATAGTAATGTAGGAGGGCACCTCTACTACCTGCACAGCCCTGGCACTGCCAACTACGCACACTGGTATATAGTATGTGAGGAGGGCACTCACTACCTGCACAGCCCTCACTGCCACTACAGCACGCTGGGTATATAGTATGTGAGGAGGCACCTCTACTCCTGCACAGCCCTGGCACTGCCAGCTACAGCAACTGGGTTATAGTTGTGAGGAGGGGCACCTCTACTGCCTGCCAGCCCTGGCACTGCCAGCTACAGCACACTGGTCTATATGTATGTAGGAGAGCACCTACTACCTGCTGCACAGCCTGGCACTGCACACTACAGCACACTGGGTATATAGTATGTGAGGAGGGGCACCTCTACTCCCCTGCACAGCCCTGGCACTGCCAGCTACAGCACACTGGTTATAGTATGTGAGGAGGGAGCCTCTACTACCTGCACAGCCCTGGCACTGCCACTACAGCACCACTGGGTATATAGTATGTGAGGAGGGCACCTCTACTACTCTGCACACCCTGGCACTGCCAGCTACACACACACTGGGTATATAGTATGTGAGGGAGGGCACCTCTACTACCCTGCACAGCCCTGGCACTGCCACTAGCTACAGCACACTGGGTATATATGTGGAGGAGGCACCTCTACTACCTCACAGCCCTGGCACTGCCACTACAGCACACTGGGTATATAGTATGTGAGGAGGGCACCTCTACTACTGCACAGCCCTGGCACACTGCCAGCTACACAGCACACATGGGTATATAGTAGTGAGGAGGGCATCTCACTACCTGCACACTGCCCTGGCACTGCCAACTACAGCACACTGGTATATGTATGTGAGGAGGGCACCTCTACTACCTGCACAGCCCTGCACCTGCCAGCTACAGCAGACTGGTATATAGTATGTGAGGAGGGCACCTCTACTGCCTGCACAGCCCTGGCACGCCAGCTACAGCACACTGGTATATAGTATGTGAGGAGGGCACCTCTACTGTTTGCACAGCCCTGGCACTGCCAGCTACAGCACACTGGGTTTATAGTTGTGAGGAGGCACCTCTACTACCTGCACAGCCCTGCACTGCCAGCTACGCACACTGGTATATAGTATGTAGGAGGGCACCTCTACTACGCGTGCACTGCCCTGGCACTCAACAACAGCCCACTGGTAATATAGTATTGAGGAGGGCAACTTTACTGCCTGCCAGCCCTGGCACTGCCAGCTCACACACTGGCTATAGTATGTGAGGAGGGCACCTCTAACTCTGCACGCCCTGGCACTGCCAGCTCAGCACACTGGGTATATAGTATGTGAGGAGGGCACTCTACTATCTGCGCAGCCCTGGCACTGCCAACTACAGCACACTGGTGTATAGTATGTGAGGAGGGAACCCTACTATCCTGCGCAGCCCGGCACTGCCAGCTAATCACCCTGGTAATAGTATGTGAGAAGGGCACCTCTACTACCTGCACAGCCCTGGCACTGCCAGCCTACATCACCACTGGGGTTATAGTATGTAGGAGGCACCCTAACTGCCTGCACAGCCCTGGCACTGCCAGCTACTCACACGGGTATATAGTATGTGAGGAGGGCACCTCTACTACCTGCACAGCCCTGGCACTGCCAACTACAGCACACTGGGTATATAGTATGTGAGGAGGGCACCTTTACTACCTGCACAGCCCTGGCACTGCCAGCTATAGCACACTGGGCATATAGTATTGAGGAGGGCACCTTTACTACCTGCACAGCCCTGGCACTGCCAGCTACAGCACACTTGGCATATAGTATGTGAGGAGGGCACCACTACTACCTGCACAGCCCTGGCACTGCCAGCTACTCACCCTGGGGGGTTTATATATTAGTAGTGAGGAGGGCACCTCTACTGGCACCACAGCCCTGGCACTGCCAACTACAGCACACTGGGCTATAGTATGTGTAGGAGGCCACCTCTACTACCACTGCACAGCCCTGGCACTGCCAGCTACAGCACACTGGGTAATATGTATGTGAGGAGGGCATCTCTACTACCTGCACTGCCCTGGCAACTGCCAAGCTACAACACAATCGGGTATATAGTATGTGAGGAGGGCAACCTCTACTACCTGCACAGCCCTGGCCTGCCAGCTACAGCACACTGGGCATATAGTATGTGAGGAGGGCACCTCTACTACCTGCACAGCCCTGGCACTGCCAACTACAGCACACTAGGCATATAGTATGTGAGGAGGGCACCTCTTCTGCCTGCACAGCATTGGCACTGCCAGCTACAGCACACTGGGTATATAGTATGTGAGGAGGGCAACCTCTACTACCTGCACACCCTGGCACTGCAGCTACAGCACCTGGGCATATTATGTGAGGAGGGCACCTCTACTACCTGCACAGCCCTGCACTGCCACAGACACACACTGGGTTATAGTATGTGAGGAGGCACCTTACTACTCTCACAGCCCTGCACTGCCAGCTACAGCACCTGGGATATAGTATGTGAGAGGGCACCTCTACTACCTGCACAGCCCTGGCACTGCCGCTACAGCACACTGGGTATATAGTATGTGAGGAGGGCACCTCTACTACCTGCACATGCCCTGGCACTGCCAGCTACAGCACACTGGGTATATAGTATGTGAGGAGGGCATCTCTACTACCTGCACTGCCCTGGCACTGCCAACTACAGCACACTGGGTATATAGTATGTGAGGAGGGCACCTCTACTACCTGCACAGCCCTGGCACTGCCAGCTACAGCACACTGGGCATATAGAAATGTGAGGAGGGCACCCTCTACTGCCTGCACAGCCCTGGCACTGCCGCTACAGCACACTGGTATATAGTATGTGAGGAGGGCACCTCTACTACCTGCACAGCCCTGGCACTGCCAAGCTACAGCACACTGGGTATATAGTATTTGAGGAGGGCACCTCTACTACCTGCACAGCCCCTGGCACTGCCAGCTACAATGCACCCTGGTATATAGTATGTGAGAAGGCACCTCTCTACCCCTGCACAGCCCTGGCACTCCAGCTACCATCACCTGGGTATTGTATGTGAGGGGCACCTCTACTCCTGCACAGCCTGCACTGCCACTACCACCTGGGTTATAGTATGTGAGGGGCCCCTCTACTACCTGCACAGCCCTGGCATGCCAGCTACAGCACACTGGGTATATAGTTGTGAGAGGGCACCTTCTACTACCTGCACAGCCCTGGCACTACAGCATAGCACACTGGGATATAGTATTGAGGAGGGCACCTTCTACACCTGCACAGCCCTGGCACTGCCAGCTACAGCCCACTGGCATATAGTATTGAGGAGGCACCCTCTCCTGCACAGCCCTGGCACTGCCATGCTACATGCACCCTGGTATATAGTATGTGAGGAGGCAACCTCTACTGCACCACACCTGGCCTGCCAACTACAGCACACTGGGTAATAGTATGTGAGAGGCCACCTCTACTACCTGCACAGCCCTGGCACTGCCATTACAGCACACTGGTCATATAGTATTGAGGAGGCACCTTTACTCCTGCACAGCCCTGGCACTGCCGCTACAGCCACTTGGATATGTATGTGAGGAGGGCACCTACTACTCCTGCACAGCCCTGGCAACTGCCAGCTACAGCACACTGGTATATAGTATGTGAGGAGGGCACCTACTCCTCGCACAGCCCTGCACTGCCAACTACAGCACACTGGGATATAGTATGTGAGGAGGGCACCTCTACACCTCACAGCCTGGCACTGCCAGCACACAGCACCGGGATATAGTATGTGAGGAGGGCACCTTACTCCTGCACAGCCTTGGCACTGCCAGCTACAGCACACGGGGCATATAGTATGTGAGGAGGGCACCTCTACTACTGCACCACCCTGGCACTGCCAGCTACAGCACACTGGGCATATAGTATGTGAGAGGGCACTCTACTACCATGCACAGCCCTGCACTGCCATTACAGCACACTGGGCATATGTATGTAGGAGGCACCTCTACTACCTTACATCCCCGGCTATGCCACCTACAGCACACTGGGCTATAGTATTTGAGGAGGGCACCTCTACTACCTGCACAGCCCTGTACTGCCAGCTACAGCACACTGGGTATACATAGTATGTGAAGAGGGCACTCCACTGGCACCAAGCCCTGGCACTGCCAGCTACAGCACACTGGGCATATAGATATGTGAGGAGGGCACCTCTACTACCTGCACAGCCCTGCACTGCCACTACAGCACACTGGTCATGATAGTATGTGAGGATGGGCAACCTTACTACCTGCACACCCTGCACTGCAGCTACAAACGCACACTGGGCATACTGTGAAGAGGATACCTCTACTGGCACCACAGCCTGGCTGCCAACTACCACACGGGCATATAGTATGTGAGGAGCACCTCTACTACCTGCCAGCCCTGGCACTGCCAGCTACAGCAACACTGGGCATATATTGTGAGGAGTGCACCTTCTACTACCTGCACATCCCTGGCACTGCAGCTACAGCACACTGGGCATTTATGTAATGTGAGGAGGGCACCTCTACTACACTTACATCCATGCCAACTGCCAACTACAGCACACTGGGTATATAGTATGTGAGGAGGGCACCTCTACTACCTCACAGCCCTGGTACGCCAACTACAGCACACTGCTATAGTATGTGAGGAGGGCCACTCTACCACCTGCACAGCCCTGGCACTGCCAACTACAGCACACTGGTATATAGTATGTGAGGAGGGCACCTCTACTACCTGCCACAGCCCTGGCACTGCCAGCTACAGCACACGGGGTAATAGTATGTGAGGAGTGCACCTTTACTTACCTGCACAGCCCTGGCCTGCCAGCTACAGCACACTGGGTATAATAGTATGTGAGAGGGACCTCTACTCACCTACATCCCTGGCTTGCCAGCTACAGCACACTGGCATATAGTATGTGAGGAGGCCATCTCTACTACCTGCACAGCCTGGAACTGCCAGCTACACACACTGGGCTAATGTATGTGAGGAGGGCACCTTACTACCTAAGTAACAAAACCCCTGGTACCTGCCATCTACAGCACACTGGGCATAGTATGTGGGAGGGCACGTCTACTGGCACCACAGCCCTGTGCACTGCCAGCTACAGCACACTGGGTATATAGTATGTGAGGAGGGCCCCTCTACTGCCTGCACACCCCCTGGCACTGCCGCTACAGCACACTGGGTATATAGTATGTGATGAGAGGCAACTCTACTAACCTGCACAGCCTCTCCCCTGCCAGCTACAGCACACTGGGTATATGTATGTGAGGAGGGCACCTCTATCTGGCACACAGCCCTGGCACTGCCACTACGCAACTTGGCGTATGTATGTGAGGAGGGCACCTCTACTGCCTGCACAGCCCTGCACTGCCAGCTCCAGCACACTGGCATATAGTATGTGAGGAGGGCACCTCTTACGCCTGCACATCCCGGCCTGCCAGCTACAGCAGACTGGTATATAGTATGTGAGGAGGGCACCTCTACTACTACTGCACACCCTGGCACTGCCAACTACAGCACACTGGGGTATATAGTATGTGAGGAGGGCACCTCTACGCAACTGCACAGCCCTGGCACTGCCACTACTCACCCTGGTATATAGTATTGAGGAGGGCACCTCTACTACCTGCACCGCCCCTGCATGCTGCTACAGCACCACTGGGTATATAGTATGTGAGGAGGGCACCTCTACTACCTCACAGCCCTGGCACTGCCAACCTACAGCACACTGGGCATATAGTATTGATAGGGCACCTCTACTACCTGCACAGCCCTGGCACTGCCAGCTACAGCACACTGGGGTATATAGTATTGTGAGGAGGGCACTCTACTACTGTCACAGCCCTGGCACTGCCAGCTACAGCACCCTGGGTATATAGTATTGAGGAGGGCAACCTCTACTACCTGCACAGCCCCTGGCACTGCCAGTCACAGCAACTGGGTATATAGTATGTAGGAGGCACCTCTACTACCTGTACATCCCTGGCACTGCCAACTAACAGCACCTGGGCATATAGTATGTGAGGAGGGCACTCTACTACCTCTGCAAGCCCTGACACTGCCAGCTACGACACTGGGCATATAGTATGTAGGAGGACATCTCTACTACCTGCACAGCCTGGGCACTGCCAGCTACAGCACACTGGGCATATAGTATGTGAGGAGGCATCTCTAACTCCTGCACGCCCTGGCACTGCCACTACAGCACACTGGGGCATATAGTTGTGAGGAGCATCTCTACTACCTGCACAGCCTGGCACTGCCATCGTACGCACACTGGATTAGTATTTTAGGAGGGCACGTCTACTGGCACCGACCGCCTGGCACTGCCAGCTACAGCACACTGGTATATAGTATGTGAGGAGGGCACCTCTACTGCCTGCACAGCCCTGGCACTGCCACTACACCACACTGGGTATATATGTGATGAGGGCACTCTACTACCTACACTACCTGAAGCCCTGGCACTGCCACTACAAGCACCTGGGTATATTAGTTGTGATGAGGGCACTCTACTAACCTGCACATCCCTGCACTGCCAAATACAGCACACTGGTATATAGTTTGTGGGAGGGCACACTACTAGCCTGCACAGCCCTGGCACTGCCAACTACAGCACACTGCCATATAGTATGTGAGGAGGGCACCTCTACTACCTGCACAGCCCTGGCACTGCCACACAGCACACTGGGCATATAGTTGTGAGGAGGGCACTCTCTACGACCGCACGAGCCGGGCACTGCCATCTACAGCACACTGGGCATATAGATTGTAGAGGAGGGCCCTCTACTACGCACTCACAAGCACAGCCCTGGCACTGCAGCTACGCACACTGGGTATATGTATGTAGGAGGGCACCTTAACTCCTGCACAGCTCGGCACACCACACTCACGCACCTGGGCATATAGTATGTAGGAGGGCACACTCTACTACCTGCACAGCCCTGGCACTGCCAGCTACAGCAGACTGGGATATAGTTGTTAGAGGGCACCTCTACTGGCACCACAGCCCTGGCACTGCCAGCTACAGCACACTGGGCATATAGTATGTGAGGAGGGCATCTATACTGCCAGCACTGCCTTCTCACATTGGGCATATAGTATGTGAGCAGGGAACCTTTACTGGTACCACAGCCCTGGCACTGCCATCTACAGAATGCTGCCCACCTCTGTTGGTACCATAGCCTGCCCTAAATACAGACTGGGCCTTATGAGGAGGATGCCACCACCAACCTGTCCCTGCCAACCCGTGTAAGGAAGAAACCTACAATACCATCACATTATGGCCCTGCCAACAGCAGTCTTATAGTTGGCATATGTTAGATTGTACTTCCATTGCCACCATCAATTGCCCGGACACTACCAATAACAGCTGACAAGGACTGTATGAGGAGGATGCCTTGTCTTCCACAGCCCTGACACTGCCAACTACAGGAAGCTAAGGATTTGTGAGGGCACCCCTAACCCTGACAACTGCAGCGGGCTGGTTGTGGGTGAGGAGGGCATCTATACTGAAACTGCAGCACCAGCCTGTCACAGGGCAGATTGCAGAGAGCCCGGATCAGCTGCTACCCCAAAGACAATGCAGTGACCTTCTTACACCTAGTCGCTTCCTACAGGCCTTCGCCAAGCCCTTAATGTGTAAAATATATTGTCAGGCACCAGGGGTAGTGGACCCACTGGACTACTGCAGACAATGACGTCAACACCTGGAACTGGAGTCTTAGTGGTACCTGGCCTTCACTAGAGCCCGCTGCAAAGCGGTTGGATTTGCTGTGGAATGGTACCACCAGGTCGTTCCACAGCCGCGACTTTGTCTGCCATGGCGGCCAAGACGAAGTACAGAATCGTAAGGCTAACTCGTGGTCGGGGACAGGCAGGAGGTCGAGACAGGCAGCACTGGATCAGAGTCAGGGACGTAGCAGAAGGTCAGGGCAGGCAGCACGTTTCAGAAACGTTTTTTTATTCACCAAATATTATATTAGCCCAAATAACACAAATGCCCCTGTTATGTAAATCACAATCCAAGGTATTTATCAAGGACTACAGTAAAGGATGTAACTTCACAAAATTTATTTGGATGTATTAAAACACATTTAGGCCCCTTTCACACAAAAGTTAGCATGGGGCTGGCTGGAGAAAGGGATGGGCGAGCACTCCTCACCCCTCCCCTTTCCATAGGGAGCAATGCAGCTGAGCGGAACGCTACACTGACACATTAGGGCACATTTACTAAGAGTCCGCACACCGCATTTCCATCGGGTTGCGTGACTATTTCCACTTGATTTTAACAGGGGTCTTTGGAGCACGCAATTAGATTTTGGCGCAATCGTGCCAACTTTCATGCAAAACAAATCGGGGGACGTGGACGTCGGACAACCCGACTGATTCGGACAACGCACAGGATTTAAAATTAAAATTGTGTCACAAGACAATGCACTTACATGCACCGGGAAGAAGAAGGTGAACTCCGGTGGACCTCAGCAGGGAAACAACATATTCAGGATTTCGGGCGCACGATCTTAGTGAATCGAGCCGGACTCGTGGATCACAACAGTAAGTAAATGTCCGAATCGCCTTTTTCCACCGGGTTTCCTGAATTTTGCCGATTTGCGACAAATTGCCCCAGGATTTTGGCGCATGCGATCGGATTGTGACGCATCAGCGTCTGGCCGTCGAAAAACCCGATTGATTCGGAAAAAACGCAGAATTTAAAAAAAAAATTGTGTCGCAAAAATAGAACTCATATACACCGAGACGGAAGAGGTGAATTCCGGCGGACTTCAGCACAGCAGCGACTCCTAGTGGACATCGGGCGCACGACCTTAGGGTATACCGGCAGACCCCGAATCAGCATCGGAGAATGCACCGCTGGATCGCGACTAGACCGGGTAAGTAAATTTGCCCCAGTATGTTCATGTAAAAGGGACCTTATATGTATTGCATAATAGATTCCCCATATGTGACCTTTTTTCCATAACTTGTCTGGACGGCTTTTTTGTGCACCATGGTATGCTTATATAATGGTATTTGACCTGTATTTTCCAGCTCAAAATCTTGTCAAAATCCGCTGTCAGTTTTTCCAATGTGGATTGTGACCAACATGCTCTATATTCCAAGTGTTGTCTGCCCAGATTCTGCCAGGTATAAAGGACTTTTTGCTTCCTTCTTTTCCATGATCAGCAATGTCCAAAAATGCATCAGAATTGAATTTTTTTCCCCACCCTTCAATTAAGGGTTAATAATTGTGGAGGGGGGAAATTGAAAAAAACTCTGCTGACCCCCATTCCCCCAGCCATGCTGAATGGAAAGTTATGCATATCCACTCTCCATTCATCTCTATGGGAGAGGTAAATGTATAGTTTCGGCTGTTGCCGTCTCTCCCATAGAGGTGACTATAGATGGGGGTCAGCTGACCTCAGTTCCCGGGATAGGCCAAGGTCCTAGATGTGGGACCCACATCTATCATCTATTTATGACATATCCTGTGGATATATCATAAATAGTCTACATTAGAAAATCCCTTTAAAAAAAAAACAAATCAAAATCCATCACGATAAACCAGGGACACTCACTCATAGGTCCAAACACTGTGACTGTGGTAATCTTTGTTATCCATGGCCTCCTTACCCTAAAAATCAACTTCTATGCTAATCTGCCTAAAGGACTCTCGGGGGTGTTACCAGAGCCCCTCTGTTTTGCAGCTTCACAGACTGTTAGACTGATTGCAGCTTCACAGACTGTTAGACTGTTTCATCCTCCACCCTACTCTCTCAGCATTTCCCCATCCATTGGCCTGATGTAATCTCTATCAGCAAACACTATCGGAGGGGGGGGGGGGAGTGCTCCTGCACTAGGTAACAGCCTGTGAATTTGCAGCATGGAGGGGCTCTGGTAATAACCCCAGAATCATTCTGGCTCAATAGTATAATTTTTGATTGATTTTTTAAGGAAGGAGGCCACGGATAACAAATCTAAGCAGATTACCACAGTCCTGGTGCCTGGATCTATGAGTAAGTGTCCCTGGTTTATCATGAAGGATTTTGATGGTTGTTTAACCCTTTAAGAAAGATCTTTAGAATAATGAAAAACAAGGGTTTATTGTAGTACTTGGAGTCCTGAGCCCATTAATCTGGCTGAAAATACATGAAGAGACAGTGGGATATGAGACAACCTACATCCACAGTAGATCTGTGCTTTGTTTTCCAAGATGTTTGGCACAACCTTCCGGCCGAGTTCCTTACACTTCTATTTTTGAAAGTATTTTTCATTTTCAGCGCTTTTTTTTTCTACACCTGTCTAAAACTTTTGCACAGCACCGTTAGTAAGTAGGGTTTACACTGGATGAACAAATCATTTCATGCAATTTTCAGGGCATTTTTAGGACACGCATCGCCTCTTACTGACAACTATCGTTTATTTTTGTTCTTTTTTTTTTGTTCTCTTGTCAGTCTCATCACATTCTTTGCATATAAACTTGTCTCGCTCGGTTCTTTTATAAGGATGCTGACATAATGGTATCTGGAAAACACCTCGCATACCTTCCCACCCTGCTGCTAATTAACTAGGAACTGTCTGTATAATGACGTATTTAGCATAGCCCCTGTAGGCAGGGATGGTTAGCTGTACGCCTAGTTTCTGGCGTAGCCTGCTTTACTTCCCCAGTAGTGAACAGGTTAATATAGCATCTAGATCACAGTGTTCTTTTAGGTATGGTGAGATTTTCCATTTTTATGTACAGCGGTGTCCAGCCCTGTCTAGCCTTAAGCTGGAAAACAAAAAAAACAATTGTGTGTGTACATGAAGTTTGCATATTTAACCAGCCCTGACCAATTATATTGTAAGAGACGATCATTGCACAAGTCTTACAATGGAGAATATATAATTGTTATGTAAAGTAAATGCTATTAGACATATATAAACCAATCACAAAACTAGTTCATAAGCTCATAGTAAGGAACCTACTATGAACGGAAGCACATGGGACATTACTGGGTGAATCCTTAGTCTAGGGTGGTCGTATCAATGGTCACTGGCATCAGTCTCATCATACAGTGTAATGTCGTGTTACCTAAATGTGAGATGGAGAATGTTTGTTTAGACCTTAAATGATAACTTGTAGACAAATTAGTACAAGAAGGGAAAGGGATAGAGGAGAATGACCCCTTTTTTAATTCATATCACTATAATGTTACTGATGCTTCTGAGTGAGAGTAAGTTATGGAGCAGATTCTTTTCTATTTTCTGTGTGCAGTGTATGGGAGACATGTTAATAGCTGGTCTCCTCCCACCACCTCAGAGAGCAGGGATAGAGGCCGCACTCAATCGTACTGACATTTATTGGGGCATGCATTGTGCGCCTGTGGAGCTGGCACCAAACGCCAGAAGTGCACCAGGGTCATTGTGGAGGGGCGGGGATCTGAGCCAGAGGAGGCATGGGAGGTTGGCTAGACCTGAGAACTCTCTTACCTCTTTGACTGGATAAATGAAAAAAGACAAAGGGAATATATTTGAGTATAAGCCGACCCGAGTATAAGCTGAGACCCTTAATTTTACCACCAAAAACTGGGAGTATAAGCGGAGTGTGGGAAATGCATTGGAAATGCATTGGTCACAGCCTCCCCAGTATATAACCTGCCAGCCCCTGTAATATGTAGCCTGCCAGCCCCTGTAGTATATAACCTTCCAGCCCCCTGTAGTATATAACCTGCCAGCCCCTGTAGTATATAACCTGCCAGCCCATGTAGTAGGTAGCCAGCCGCTGTAGTATATAACCTGCCAGCCCATGTAGTAGGTAGCCTGCCAGCCGCTGTAGTAGGTAGCCTGCCATCCCCTGTAGTATATAACCTGCCAGCCCCTGTAATGTGTAGCCTGCCAGCCCCTGTAGTATATAACCTTCTAGCCCCCTGTAGTATATAACCTGCCAGCCCCTGTAGTGTATAACCTGCCAGCCCCTGTAGTATATAACCTGCCAGCCCATGTAGTAGGTAGCCTGCCAGCCGCTGTAGTAGGTAGCCTGCCATCCCCTGTAGTATATAACCTGCCAGCCCCTGTAATATGTAGCCTGCCAGCCCCTGTAGTATATAACCTTCCAGCCCCCTGTAGTATATAACTTGCCAGCCCTTGTAGTATATAGCCTGCCAGCCCCCTGTAGTATATAACCTGCCAGCCCCCTGTAGTATATAACCTGCCAGCCCCTGTAGTATGTAGCCTGCCAGCCCTTGTAGTATATAACCTGCCAGCCCCTGTAGTATTTAACCTGCAAGCCCCTGTAGTATGTAGCCTGCCAGCCCTGAATAAATTGGTAAATGATAAAAGTTTTGCCAGTCAGTATCTTTGGGGATTACACAGCAGGGGTGTGGCGACCAAAAGTTAAACAAGTTTGATTGTGGTGTTGGAATTGCCCTTGGTTTGTCCGTGTAATAGCTCTGGGCGGTTTGCCTTTTATCGCCTAGGCCAGCAGTTTGAGCACGGCATGCGTCGCCTTAGCGACGGCACTTCTGATGTGCCTAGAGCTAACGAACTGATGGCGCCAGGCCACACGGATGGTAATTCGGAGGAGGGGCAGGAGGTGGGGGGTGGGAGGGAGGAAGAGAGAGGGAGGTATAGTAGGCCTTTGAGACATGGCCCGATTGGGGGCCCCGCAATCATCAGGCGTCGGCAGTATATGGACCAGCCCCAGGGTCGAAAATCGGTCCCAGCCTCACCAAGTTAAACCAATGTGCCGTCCAGCACAATAGTCTAGTGGCCCTGACCGGCAGCACTCGTCACGTGACGTGTGGTTCAGGTGGTGGTGCAGGTGGACACTTGTCAGAAACGGGCGTTTGGTCAGGGCACGGATGATGTTGTCTGACACGTGCTGGGGTGGTGGCAGAGGGCTGGGACGGCACACGGGAGGAACGTAGTGGCGCTGGGGACCGAATACGAGGCGGCGGGCGCCGCCAGAGGTTGCGAAAGGACTCGGTCTATACTAGCCTATAGGGCAGATTCCCAGGCTAAGACAATGTGGAAGATGTGGGACATAAGGGCTGGGGCGTGGGGTGGGTTGCACTTATTTTCTTTTCAGCTCAGCGTCTGCTCTGGTGTATGGAGAGCTGAACGCTGGTGGATGCTGTGGAGGATCGTGGAGCGACATGGGCGTTTTTGTGCAAGGGTACTGGCAGGGGGCTGACTTCAGCTGGACACAGGGGGACGGAGCAGTGGTGTGCACGGCCGCAAGGGTGAACGGGCTTGGTGCCAATGATTCGGGTGGTTGTTTAGCTTCATATGCTGCGCATATGGTGGTAGTTAAGTAGTAGTGGTGGAACCATTGCTGATCCTGGTTTGGCAAAAGGTTGCACCCACAGCCGTCGGTTCATCCGGGTTTCCTTAAAGACCCTCAGACTTCTGAAAATCTAGCCTCGCCGCGGGAGCCCGCGCCACGGGAGCTTCACACGTGACACATTTTTGGCGCTGATGCACCTGCCTGGCCCTGCCTTCCCGTCGGGCCCCACCACTGCCTCTTCCAACTGTTTGCATAGGACTCTCTCCGATCAGAAGCACTGTGTTCACCCCCCCAGGACCCTCCCACTGAACAACCCACACCAGCTTGGTCCTCTGTCCAACCTCAACCCTCATCCTCAGATCCCTCAGTCGCTCCCCCTCGGGCCCCCCACCACTTTCACTGCCCCCCCCCCGTGACCAGACTCACACTGTCTGAACACAGTTGTCTCCTACATCGTAGGACACCTCTTTACAAACTTCTTCCACTACGTCGCAAGAAGGTCATTCATACCCAACAGGACTGCGACTGGTGGAAAAACCTGGGGCATCGGAGAAAATTGTAGCAGCAAACCGGACAAGTGGTTTGTGACTTGGGAAGGGTCCAGAAAACAGGTTCCTCAGAGTATGCGGTTCAATGCAAAATTTTCCTGGAGGGGCAGAATGGGGGGGAGGGAGGCTGTAGGTGCAGGAGCGGAGAGTGGGCCATTTCGGTGACATGGGTGACGCGTGGAAAGGACGGACTGGTGGACAAATTGCTCGAAGCATGTCGGCAATCCACGACATCACCCTGTCGCACTGTTCTGCCTCACAAGTGCTCTACACGAAAGTCCCAGCTAACTTGAGACATGATGAACTGGGAGGTACTTGCGGCGTTCCCTGCTCCTCATCAGCAGTGGTGTCTCAACCCCACCAGGACACGGCTCGAACCTGCAGAGATGGACGACCACGTCCCCGCCCTCGTCCTCTACCCTAGCCTCGGGTAAACATTTTGAAAATGAAAGTTATAAACTTAATTTTTTTTTTATACTTTTTTTGGGTTTTTTTGTGTTTTTAGTTTTTTGTGTTTTTTGTTTTTAAAACCACAAACAATGCTATTCCTATGCTATGGCTATTTTCTAGCCAAGATGAAAGCAACTGCTATGCCAGATGAGATGAAGAGAGGGATGCGCTGAGTATAGTTCTGAAAAAAATAAACGTAAAATAAAAAGGAAATGCAGGGACTGTGCCTAATTGAAATCCAACCCCTAAAAATTATCCCACTTCGGTCTTTGCGATGGAATGTGCGTCACTAAGCGCTAAACACAGCAAGGTCGCAAGTCTCACTCCAAATTCTCACAATTGGCTAGTATATGCACTGCAGCAAGGACGCCACCAGCAGTCAAACAGAAATAAACAATATTATATAACGCTATTGTAGGCGTAAGTAAGCCGTTGGGATCCCTTTGCTAGTTTTAGAGCCAGTATGAAAAGCACACTGATGAGATGACGATGAGTTATGAAAAAAAAATAAACGTAAAATTAAAAAGAAACGGCCAGGACTGTGCCTAATTGAAATCAAACCCCTCAATAAATTTTTCCACTTGGGGTTGAGGTGGGATATGTGTGTCACTAAGAAGCTAAACACACGGTAGCAAGTCCCCCTGCCAAATTACTCACTATGGGACTAGTGCACTACTAGTGCAGCAAGCCCAGCCACAAGCAAACAAAAAAAAAAAGGTTTTTATAACTTTATTGTAGCCCTAAGAAGGGCTGTTGAGGTTCTTGTTGAATCATCCTTGCCTAACACTATTCTATAGAACACCCTAACGCTTTCACTGAACCAGCAGAGCTCTCTTCCCTAGCGGCATCAAGACACAGATGATAGAAGAGGAGGGCAAGCGGGTTATCTTCCCATTTTTTAAAATCCAATTGTCACAGAGACCAAAAAAATTGTGACGTTGGCTACAATATAAAAATAGACAGTTCCGGATTCCATACCCCAAATTTCAACTTAAGAACAAACCTAAAGAACCTATCCTGTACGTAACCCGGGGACTGCCTGTATAGTGAGGTGGAGAGGGGGCACCTCTAACAGCAGCCTGTCTCCCAGAGAACTATTCGATTGGACACAAAATATTTACCTGCCTGATACCCCCATTCCCCTCCCACATCTTGGAGGCATCTTTGCACTTTGTAAAGCTATGGCTACACCTCAGTTCAAGAGTCACCATGAAGCTGTCCATAGGAATGTGTGAGTTACTTGAAAGTCACCCTTTAAAATTGCTGCAATGAAATGAATCACTAGTTGTCTGCACTTATATAGCTATGTCCTGGGATATTTGAGTAGAAGCTATTTTTCCTCCATAGGGTAATATGGAAATAGTTTAAAGGGAGCAAGGGCGGGCCCCGGAACAATATTTTGAGTTGCGTGGTGTAGTGGCCATGGCCCCCCTAGAGACTGGGCCCTTGCGCTACACACAACTGGCCCTATATATAATCCCAATACGGAAAGGGAGTCTACCAGCCGCTAAATTAGTCCACAAGTTGAATCAGCATTGTGTAGGGCCCTATATAAATGTTTCAAAAATACCTTTCCTTTATACTTTCAATTCTAAAATGCTTCGAAATATTTGGCTATGATCTCATTCTCTTTTTCCAGTCTCCTGTTTATACCCACCACCCTTCCTGTTGTGTGTCTTTATATCATAGTGAAGCTTATGAGCGCCGGTCTGATGTACTATTTTCTGGTGCTCTGTGAGTGATTTAACCTTCCTGTTGTCCACTAATTTATGCTGCACAAGGTCTTGTATGGTATAAACATTTAGAGGAAACCTACAGAGGAATTACTACGGAAGTCCAGAATGATGGTAGATGCCTCTGCCTGCCTATCGCACTAATCGTAATTTAATAATCTGAGCCAACTAACTGTTAAAACTTTAGTTGTCGTCAATACGTAAATGAACTACAGACGGCTACCCGGCCAGGATAGTACACGCCCCGTAGCCTCTGCAGTTAATGTACATATGATTAAAATTAAGTTTTTAACAACTAGGTTTGGTTCAAGCCGATTATTTAAATATTACCAGACTTGGGCAGAGGCAGACAGGAGCATCTACCATCACATCGACTTCTTTAAAAACATTATAGAGGAAACCTTTCTATGAGGATTAGGATCTAAATGATGATTAGATACGGAGTAGTAGGTTTAAAACTTGTCTTATATAGTTCCGGATTCTGCGGTTAGTTCTAGGAATGGAATTGTGGACAGCGCGCGGTCCCCGACTTAATAACAAACGACGGACAGACAAAAACCCTAGTACAACGACCTCTGAATGTTGTTATTTACTGTACTTTTCCCCAGGCTACAATGATTAAACCTGTAACAGTTACTGAAGTTTCTGCAATTCATAATTCCTATGGTAAACTCCTTGTTTATGACAACTCAATACCTTTTAAAATCACAATAGTACAGAGACCCAAAAATGCTTGGCTGGGATTTAATTAAAAATATACCGTTCGACTTACAATAACCAAATTCAACTTAAGAACAACCTACAGGAATCCTATCTTTACGCCACCTGAGGACTGTCTGTATTAGGCTTAGGGTCCAAGGGGTGATAGTTATCATTACGCGCCGCTGCAATGTCGAGCCCGATACATCAAGAGGCAGGAATCTTGATGTATCAGGGCTGCCGGCAGTCAGTGCAGCGTTTATCCTACCCCATTAGTTAAGTTAGGGAAGGTTTATGGCTAATGTTAAGCAATGGTATTGGTTAATAATTAATTGGGCAGATTGGGCTAGATTTGCGAGTTATTGTCTCGAAGGTAAATATTATATGTTACGGTAATAGGATCTTGGCTTAGGTTGTGGAAATTATTTTTAACAGTTCTTAGAACATGTATACCCCTTCCCCCCCCCAAAATTAATTTGTTACCGAAAAGTTGCAAAATTGCTAAACTTACAATACAATACGGGATTTTATATAACAGTGAAATCTGTATTTTAGGGTTTAGGACACTGTGATAAAATACACTCAATGTCTGTAAGGTAGACATATAGGGCGGTAATTTATATATGCCAGTGCTCCTGTTCGGCGTACGATTAGCCCCGCCGGGCTCTCGCACAACCATGGATTACATCAAGAGGGCTGAGGCCTCTTGATCTTCGTATCTGGGGGGTTCTGCAAAGCGTTATCTCTACGCCAGACCCTGTAAAATTTGCAGTGCAGGCGGTGGGAACAGAAACGCCCATTATGGTCCACTCCCCGCCAGCCAATGCCCCCTCCAGGGCAAAGCCGCACCCCCCTCACAACCCTCTACGCCACCTAGACACATGAAGGTGTGGGTTGGGGAAAATAAGCGCAAGTGCGAGCATTAAGCCTACCATTTGCCCTTATTTCGGGCCCTGATAAATATCCCTAATATTCAGATGAAGTTTTCAAGTGTTCTCCTTTATCTTTGGATTGTATCTTCTCGAATAAAACACATTCACAAAAAACACAAACTCTACGAGCAAAAATAAACTCTGTAAAGCTCAGAAAAATTGATCGGCTCCTATGGGTGGTGCTCCATCACCTAGTTTCTACAACAAAGAACAAGATGTTAGAATGGATCAACAGGAGAACACTGCCAAGAGTCTGGGATCCTTTTCTCATGGTTTGCCGTTAACGGTAAGAACGATGTTGACATTCAGACTAAAAGTCAGCAAACACTTACTGCAAACATCTTCCAAAGCCTGACCAATCAGAAACGGCAACAAAATGTGCCAGATTTTCTTTTTTCTGCTTCTTAAAAAAAGGACATATTATTTAGATTTTGATTTTTCATGGCATTTTTTTGTAACAAAACCTTTCCTTATCACTCACAACATAAGTTATGGGATATACTTAGACATTTTGATTACTATCCAAATCAGCACAGGATTCCCAAGTTAAGGCCAATGCAGGGGGAAATGAGTCACAAGCAGAGTATACAGTGCAAACTACCACCAAGGTTCAAGCCCACCAAATTTGAGGCCCTCTGGGGATCCTTGGGACAAGTCCTTCAAAAAACGAGGGAGGCATTGGGCCACATTTATAATATATATATTACTATATTATTATATGCACCGTGTTACGCGACTTTGGCACCTGAAAGAAAATACAAACATGCTTGCACATGTATTTGCAACCCACCCCCCCCTGACCAACGGCTGTGTGACAATAATCATATGTCCTCTTTCAATAGGGTTCTCTGAACTTGATCAATCAAGACATTAGTGTATGGAAAATGGTTATAATGCAAGCTGCGTAAATATCGGCCGAGAACGGAATGCCTAATTAGTAACCTTTGAGATGCATAGTATTATTATAAGTATGATAAAACTCACAAGGGGAGTTTATTATAAACCCTTTTGGGGCCTGCAATCCTGCCGTGGTCCTTTGAGTGAGCTCATAGAAGAAATAAGTCGTCATGGTCGCTGTAATCGGACACAACTTGGCCTTCTGGCGACCAGACCCCAAACAAGACATCCACCTTCAGGGAGTCTCTCTTACCCCGCTAAAAGCAGCCAAACTATCCTCTCCAGCCGTACTGATACCTTACCAGGCATGTGAGACATCTCCTGTGGAACCTATATCCAACCTCAGCCATCTACGACCCAGTGGATGTTACTGCGGTTGTGGCCATTGCCAGTTCCAATAACGAAATGTAAGTTGAATAATGTACTTCTTCTGCCTGACAAGTGACCCCTGGTAAGGATCTGTCCACCAAAGGCACCCCCATCACAACCTCCAGGGATCCCTACCCCTTAATCGGGGTTGCTCCAGGGAGAAGAAACCTTCTACAACTTTCGCCTCCCTCAAGTTTTCTTGCACTTCACCTGCCTGACAAGGACTGCCCAGGTTTGTGGATCAAGGATAGGCCATAATAACAGTACCGTAACCCGCAGCAGAGCGCTAGGCAGTGCTCGACAGACAACTCAGGTAATAAGGACTCTGGCTGTCCCCAAGCTACGAAAAATGCTAGGCCCGGGTAGGGGATGTTGTAAATTTATGAAACATTTGTGCCAGTATTGTGTCACGGCTGCACTATGTCCGCTGCACCACAACATTCTTCAGTTAAAAGTGGCGTTCGGATGCTTAGTCGGACCATTCGCCACATTTATTACTGCGGCTCGACAGAAGTGTGTTGCATGCTCTAAGTTAAAGGTGCACAAAAAAGAAAGTTGGTGCACACTTCTGGAGCAGTGCAGGGGAGGGGGCAGGTTATTGAAGACGCCACTAGAAAAACTACACTACAATAGTTTTAATAAATATGGGCCATTCTATCCATTCTAGCAAAAAGATGAGGATCTTGAATAGAGGATACAACTCTCCACTCCCTGCACTGGACTATAGAACCACAGTGCCAGAGGTCCTCTGGTTGGCTGAGGCCTTGACATATACTGAGCCCCATAATATTCTCCTTTTAGTTAAGAACCAGTTCCTGTATTCAGATTCTCCTCTCCGGTTATATACAGCGCCCAAAGAAATGACAGATATATTGCGGCTCTGTACAGGGCAGCGGGCGGCGTGTGATGATGTCATCACATGCCGCCTATATCCTCCAGAGCAACAGATCAGCACAAGTGGGTCACGGCACAGATACAAGTGATGTTACACGGTCAGTGGGTGATTCAGGCAGCTGTCACTTTACCAACTGTTCTGCCCCCTTTACTCTGGGCTCTGCATCTGCCACCCAAGGCAGAATTGTCATCTCGCTTCATGGCAGAGGCGTCCCTGGGTGGGTCCCATGACCTCCTGAAACGTCTTCCTGGGTGCAGGACGGAAAATGGGAGCACTGTTATAACACAGGAACGGGAGCCAGAGCAGGGAATGTCTACATTTTTCCCCTACCCCAACACTAGGGGTTTACCATATTCCTTGTTGATAGCAAATTTGGCAACAACTTTAAGGTGAAACAATCTTGTCAAATTCCACTATGTAGACAGACCCTTGTTATAGCAATATATATATAGTAATATACATGATTAATATGATGATTTTCTGTCTCTTGTTAATCATACTGAACTTATGTAATGGTAATTCCCTACTAACCAGTATGTCCGGCCCTATGATGTGGATTAAACTGTTACTAGGGAGGTTCACTCTCTGTTATCATCAGGCCTGATAAAAACATATGTAGTTACCATACAGGACAATGCACTGGGAAAGGGTGTAGGCGCAGCATTGAGTGTAAGTGAATATTGTTAATCATGAAATATACATTATAAATAAGATATGATACACCCATGATTTATTAAATGAATAGATCATCTCTGCAGTTTCACAATTCTCACAACATTGCACAACAATAAAATATCAAATATATAATATGCAAATTAGAAAAGCCTACTCCAATATATTAGTGAGGGCCTTATCCATGAGCACCCATAGTATGGGACCTGGTGTGGTGCCCCATATTTCCACACTTTCTGCTTCAGTGTACAGAAATCTCATGAAGACTTCCCTTATAGAGGTGCCATAATATATCCATGGATATCACAGAGTTCCATTTGGAAGCCCCTTCTGTGACCGCTGATGTGTAACTATACAGTTACACATATAGGTGCTTCGGGCTGTAGCCTGGGGCCCAAGCTGAATAGAGGGCCCATGGCCACCCAAACCACCCACTAACTTTTATACTCAGCTATGAAGTGTACATCTGCTCCTGCTCACAATATACATGTACACAAGAGACATTTCAGGACCCTTAAAGGTCATCCAAAGGTCCTGAAACCGCATATTGAAAGCAGGCAAAAGGGACGGATACTCCAAGCTTGATTTTAGTACCATATTTAGAAAGTAAAGGGGCTATAATATTCATACAACCGAGGGCCCATGGTAGAATCTGTCCTGCTAGTGATTCAAGAGTTGCAATTTCTGATAACAACTAAGTATCTCTCTGTTGAACATACATATAATTAAAAGTGCATATTCGGCTTCAGATTCTTCAAGGCATCATATTCTGTGAAATACCACCAAGTACGGTAACATGATTTCATAGACATGTGTAATATATAGTATCTCTACCCTCCTGCTCCTTGCATCATTGCTTCATACACTGGAACAGTGTTGGCGAACCTACGGTACGGGTGCCAGAGGTGCCACTCAGAGCCCTCCCTGTGGGCATCCAGGCTGGTGCCCTGGCACAGAGTTCTCCTGAGGTCCCAGGCTGCCCTGGATGTGCCTGATTGCGCCTGATTTTATTTGGGCTGCCTGGGATTGCAGCAGTAAAGAGTAGGTATAGAGAACGCTGGATTATGATGGAATGCAATTTACCTACAATGACCTTCTTTAACCTGTATTAAAATCCTCAGGAAGTCAATACAATTGAAAGATGTGGCAGAGAGGTTAGCAAAAAGTTACTGCTGTGTTGGCACTTTGTGTTAAATGAGTGGGTTTTGGTTGTAGTTTGGGACTCGGTCTCTATACCATCACTTCTCTCGAATAATTATCAGCATGTTGTAAGGATTGAAGGCAGGCTTTATGCCCCATCTGCTGGCCATTTAGGACTCTTTCACAGATGTACACTTTTTATATGCATCACAATTAGCGTTGAGTGGACCAGAAATGCAAAGTTCAGGTTCGTACAAAACTTTAAGTGTTCAGCCCCCCCCCCCTGATTAACTCTGGCCTTAACTCTTTAAATGCCGCTTCCTCAGTGACAACCACGACCAACCCCAAAATGGTGATGCACATCGCTGAATGTTATTGCCGTGGTTCAGCAGGATAAATGCTGCTGGCGGCTTTACCAGCGACATTTAAACAGTTTATACCTGTGATTGGTGCAGATTGTGGGTGTTACTAGTTGGTGTTCGGGTAGGACTTTATCTGCTCACTAATCACAGTGTTAAAGACCATATTAGAAAAGAACATGTATTACATGAATTATACACAAGCAAACAGGAACGCATGAGTCTTAGGGCTTATTCACATGGCCGTCTGCAGGCATGTACGTCCCCATAGACGGCAATAGCGGTACGGCGCGCATGCTCTATCTTTCGACATGTGTGCGGCCGTGTCCCACTATTCTCTATGGAGGGAGGTGGGGTCACCTCCTCCTCCACTCCAGCACATGTGAATGTACCCTTATTCTGGTTTATCCAAAGGAAGCTGTTTTGGTTAGCAAGAAAAGTGTCAAAATTATTTAACACAAGACTGAAAGCTGCAACTATACTTTATTATGTACTTTATTATTGTTTTGTTATGAAAAGTTATACAATTTCCCAATGTACTTTCTGTATCAATTCCCCACAGTTTTCTAGATCTCTACTCGCTGTCATTCTATTGGAGGCTTTATTTTTTTTCCTGTAATCAATGGAAGGCTACATTCACACTAACGTGTGCCCACCGTACTGTAGCACGTCGGCCCCAGGGAGAGGAGGAGGGGGTGAGCGCTGCTCGTCTATCGCTCTGTCCTATCTCTCTCACGGCGACAGAACGCTATGGTGCCGCACATGTAGCCGTATATACGTCCCCCATACGGCAGTGTGAATGTAGCCCAATGTGTACTTCGGGTCCCATGTCAGTTGATGTCACACAGGTGCACAGCTTGTTATATCCTTGGTTATTGGATGTCTCACAGGTGCACGGCTCCTTATATATCCCTGGTCATGTGATGTCACACAGGTGCACGGCTTGTTATATCCCAGGACAGTGATGTCACACAGGTGCACGGCTTGTTATATCCCTGGTAATGTGATGTCACACAGGTGCACGTCTCTTTATATCCATGGTCATGGGATGTCACACAGGTGCACGGATCGTTATATCCCTGGTCATATGGTATCACACAGGCGACATCACATGACCAGGGACTGGATTTATCCCCAGGAAGTAAACAATGAAGCTTCCTATAGAATGACAGCAAGCAGAGATCTAGAAAACGATGTGGAATTGATTGAGAGTGTTGATTGAAGTATATAGGAAAATTGTATACTTTCTTATTACACAAATAGGGGGTCATTTACGAAGGGCCCGATTCGCGTTTTCCCGACGTGTTACCTGAATATTTCCGATTTGCGCCGATTGTACCTGAATTGCCCCGGGATTTTGGCGCACGCGATCGGATTGTGGCGCATCGGCGCCGGCATGCGCGCGACGGAAATCGGGGGGAGTGACCAAACGAAAACCCGACGGATTTGGAAAAACTGCCGCATTTAAAAACCGAAAATGTGTCACGAAGCTTGCACTTACCTTCACTCAGCTGGCCTCGGTGAATTCTAGCGCGTTCAGATGCTTTTCGGCGCAGCAGCGCCACCTGGTGGACGGCGGAGGAACTACCTTCATAAATCCCGGCTGGACCCGAATCCAGCGCCGCTGGATCGCGAATGGGCCGGGTAAGTAAATCTGCCCCAGTATGTCAGTTATGTGCAATTCTTTACAATGTAGTTGTGCTGGTGTTTTAGATGAACATGTGAATACACAATCGGCTGTGATAGTAATTAGTTATTTTAAGCAGTATTCATTAATAATTTAATTATTATTTTTCTATTTATCCAAAGCAAATACAGGCAGTCCCCGGGTTATGTACAAGATAGGTTCTGTAGGTTTGTTCTTAAGTTGAATTTGTATGTAAGTCGGAACTGTATATTTTATAATTGTAACTGCAGTCAAATTTTTTTCTCTGTGACAATTGGATATTTTAAAAATGTTGGATTGTCATAAGAACCAGAATTAGCAATAAAGTTTCATTGCAGACACCTGTGATAACTGTTACAGCTGATCATTGTAGCCTAAGGCTAATTTACAGTGAATTACCAATTTACCGGCCCGTTTTTAACCAGGGGTCGTTTGTAAGTCGGGTGTTCTTAAGTAGGGGACCGCCTGTACAACCTTTTTCACAACAGATAACAAATATTTCCTGAAGATACCATTATACCAAGTTCTATTTTTAGTATCATTTCCTGTTCCATTATTTAAAGCTCATTTCTCCACTTTTCCGGCTGTTCACCTATTTAAGGAAAACAAATGATTACAGAAATATAACATGAAAGTTAACGTTTTTTAAACTAAATCTACCATTACAATCCATCGTGATAAACCAGGGGCACTTACACATAGATCCAGGTACAGTGACTGTGGTAATCTTCTTGTATTTGTTATCCACAACCTCCTTCCTTTTAAAATTATGCTATTGAGCCAGAGGGGTTTTACCAGTGCCCCAAAGTGCTGCAGATTCACAGGCTGTTACTCAGTGCAGGAGCACTTGCCCCTCCCACTGTGTGCTAAAACTTCCTCTGTTATCAAGCAGAGGTGGAAGTGCTGAGGGAGCAGCGGGGGAAGGGGAGGCAGTCTAACTGCGAAGCTGCAGCATGGAGGGCTCTAGTAACTCCCTCAGAGCCCCTCAGCCATCATTAGCATAATCAGGGTCGGACTGGGGTGCCTGGGGCCCACAAGTGAAAATTATTCTGGGGGCCAACCTACTGCTTTTCATATATATATTACCTATATTGCGAGAGTCAGGAATTAGGGAATTTTTAGGCAACAGGTCCCGGGGTGGGGTGGGGGAGAACATGAAGAACAATATAGAAAGACTTTTTTCTCTTTCCAGTGCTAGCCTTGGATATTAAACTGAAACTACAATGACTAGAGATGACGAACATGCTCGTCCAGCTTGATGCCGGTCGAGCATTAGGGTACCGAACTGCTCGTTGCTCGGACGAATACTTCGCCCCTCGATCGAAAATGGCAGCTCCCGCATTTTGCTTTTTGGCGGCCAGAAACAGAGCCAATCACAACCGAACTCTGCACTCCACCCAGCATGACGTGGTACCCTTACACGACGCGATAGCAGTGGTTGGCTGGCCAGATCGGTGACCCTGGATAGACTAGCCGCTGCCGCGCTGCTCGATCACTCTGTTGTCTGATGCCGCTAGGGAGAGAGCTGCTGCTGCTCAGGGAAAGCTTAGGGTGTTCTATTAAATTTTTTTTTTCACTATCTTTTAGACCATCTAGGGTACATTAACCCTAGATGGTCAGATCGCTGCTACCATATACTGCAATACTTGTGTATTGCAATATATGGCATTTTTGCAGCACATTCATTACAATGAGCCACTGGCACTGTAACTTTCAATAGCATCGGTATCAGTAAGATGCCGATGCCATTGTAAACATTGTTTTCAGTTATAGTACAGGAGCGGCCAGTGGTGGCTGCATTGTGTACTGTCACTAAAACTGTCAGGGGCCTCCTATGGCAGCAGAGGCCCCTTGACATAGAGCCAGGTGTCAGGGCCCACCAGGGGATACACCGCCCCCCCCTGCAGGCCAGTCCGACCCTGAGCATAATTATAACAGTTGATTTTAGAAAGAAGGAGGCCATGGATAACAAATATGAGAAGATTACCACAGTCACAGTGATTGCATTTATGAGTAAATGGTTTATCATGCATGATTTTGATGGTAGATTTTCTTAATGAGTATCAAATCCGTGATTTTCAAAGTATTTGATATTGGTCAAAACATGAGGACATGAAGAAAATATATCCAAATCATATTGCATCCCAATGACATCCTGTTGCCCGAGGAGGCCACAGATTGTCCAAAACAGTTCCATAAACAGACGCAGTTGCAGAAGATCAAAAATACAAGAACTACTAAGGAACTGGGAGCTGGAACATGGGAATCTCATGGGGGAACTAGGGAGTAATCTCTCTTTTTTGGCACCAATTCCCCCATGGGGTTTTCCAGAACTCATGGAAAACTCTTTTTTAAGTAATAACTAACTATCACTGACTACAGGAATAATTTGAGGTTCTTAGCGCACATTTTATGTACATTGTGCGAGCCCATCTGCCCCGTCACGGCGACCTCATTCAGATGGGTCCCTACACTAAGACTAGATCTGTAGAAGAGGAGATATTCAGATATAAGATGTTATACACTTACTTCTTCCTACACTATATACATCATCCCCCTAGGACAGTGGTGGCAAACCTATGGCACGGGTGCCAGAGGTGGCACTCAGAGCCCTCTCTATGGGCACCCGTGCCATCACCCCACCGCAGAGTTCGCCAGACAGGACTCAAGACCTCTTGCAGTCCCAGGCAGCCCAGGTCCCTAAAAGGAAGCTACAATGATAACCCAAAGCTTTTTCTCCTTCTTTCTACTGTATTGGTGACCTCAGGTGCCTAAACAATTTAAACATATGATAAAGCAGGGAGTAATAAGCTACTGTTTAAATTGTCGCATTGGCACTTGGCGAAAAATATGTGGGTTTTGGATGTAGTTTGGGCACTCTGCTTCTAAAAGGTTTGCCATCACTGCCCTAGGATCCTGTCTATAGACCTGCTGTCCCCTATGGCAGGGTTCCTGTAGACACAGTGCTCCCCCTGCAGGGCAGATCCAGGGATCAGGGCTCAGGCACAGCAGTGTGAGGCTGGGATCACATGTTCAGGGTTTTGGTATAGATTCTCTATTTAGTCCTGATCATATTGTTTTCTATTTTGCATCCAGCAATGAAGAGGAGATTTTATAGAACTTTCATATACACATATAGCAGAATAATAATCACAGTGTAGATTGTAGACCTGTCTGTGAATCCATAGTCACATCCCAATATGAAATCTAAGCATCACATCAGATTCAAGCTGCAGACTCCTATGATAAATTCTGAGCATGTGGTCACAGGCTGACATGGAGGATAGAAGAAAGTTAGAACAGATCTAGTGATCAGGGATTTATCTGGTATATAAATGCTATGTACATATAACCAGATAATCCCTATAAATCACCAATTACCCCCGGATCTCCTGTTCTATAGATACAGCGTTAGTGTAGGGACCCATCCGGATAAGATGGGGAGAGATGTCACCTACAATGTGCGCTCCGACATTATATCTAAAGACAACAGTGAGTGTATCTGGATCTGCTGAATTCTGCTTGTCCTGTACGGTCCATCACATAATGGCCACACACAATTCATAGATTTATATAAAATGGCCAGAACGGTAGTTTCCTAAATTCTGACCTAGTAGTCAGAAGAAAGAGATGTGTATTGTATTGTCAATGTTTGGTCGAGACGGGAATACTCGATAAGATAATTCTTTATTAGTCCCACATTAGGGACATTCCCAAATTATACTACATGGATGATTATGTATTTATACTAAATATGTGGAAATTTAGAAAATATATAAAATTCAGAGGTAAATGTATACAACTAAATAAAGGCAATGGGGCATATTTATCAGGACCTCTGCGCACCGCCACTGGCGCAGAGGCCCTGAAATAATCGCAAATGCTAGCTTATTGCTAGCTTTTGCGATTATTTTCCCCAATCCGCCACCTTCACGCCAGTGGGGCGTGAAGGGGGGGCGCGGCCGGCCGAGCGGGGGGCGCGGCCGGACGGGAGTGGGCCGGCGCGGGGCGTTACTGTCCCCGCCCCTGTGCACTCGCTGCTGCCGGCAGGGCCTTGCGTAGGATAAACGCTGCGCAACTGGCAGCCCGATACATGAAGAGGCAGAAGCCTCTTCATGTATCGGGCTGCGAATTTGCAGCGGCGGGGCTATCATACGCTGGCGCACGAGCGCCAGCGTATGATAAATATCCCCCAATAAGTATACTAGAAACTAAGAAATTACATATCAATGCACATATTATATACCAATTTACTAAATATCAAAAATACGCAAACAAGAACATAAATATTAAACTTTTATAATTGAAGGCGTTGCCGGGAGGTTGGAAATTTTTTTTTCCAAAAACATTGCAGCACCTGACCATAGGGGGTAGTAGTGCACCTATGCTGTATAGAAGTGAATGGAGATTTGTTGCAACACCACATACTACCCACGCTCAGGTGTGGAGCTGTTTTTGGAAGTTTTTTTTATCCTTCGGGAAACGGGCAACCCTTTTAACTATTGCAAAATATCTAGACATTATTTACATTAATGATATTTTGAAACTATATACTTGTACATATGACAGCAAAAATAATAACTTATTAAAAGTAAAAGCTACAAATTCCTACCTTGTGAACATTCAAAAGATCGCTATCAAGGGCTCCCATGTGTTGGACACCATTGGGACCTGGATTCTGGCTGAGGGTACTGGATTGCTTGCCTCCATAGTGGTGTTTCCTACGCCACAGGTCCTGCATCTGGGGGTCCATCCGCTGTACAGCATATAGGTCTTGCCTCCTTCATATTCATCCCCATCCTCCCCTGGAGCCAGTCCACCAAAAAAACCTCTGGTTGAGGGTTCCTCGTCCCCTGGTCAAGGTCTCTCATTGACCTTTCCCCTAACTCCCCCTGACCTAAGTTAAGGCTGTATTCCCGAGCCCCTCAGGGTGCTCCATCCCCTCATCTGCTCACTGCCCTGTCTGACACATTAACACATCATATTGGTGCTTTCAGGGGTGCAGGGATCAGATCACCATCACACATTACACTCCCCTTTTCCTGTGCACATTCTGCACTCTCTAGACCCACCTCACCTACTCATCCCACAACCTGCACCCACAAGAACCACCCAATTGTCAGCCTTCTGCCAGAATGGCCCTTTTGACTCCATATAGGGCCCTTTATTGTCCTGCGCCATCTCTTAGGGCCATATCATACAGGATTGCCTCTTCTGCTCAGAGTGGCAGTAGCAAGAGCTAAACAAGCTATGCTGGGGGCTAACAATCACCTGGTGGGGATAGTTCCTCTTCCTCCTCATCTTTCCCAGCCAGTAAGGATACTTCTGGCTGTAACAGTCTTAATTTGGCTCCACAACGATGATGCCATCATTGCAAAAGTGGTTCCTAGCCTTCACAGAGCTTTCAACGTATTTCTATCAGGGCTTTGGCCCCACCACGATTTGGATACAAGAACACCTCCACTTGGACTTTCTACATATGGAGTGAACTAGTCTTTGGTGGCATCACGAAGGGTTTAGGAACCGCCAAACGTCTGCTGGTGGCTGACTCAGGCTACAACTCATGATGGATCAGCGGCCACTTTTCAAGTCCACGTTTCAATGAAGATCATTAACAATTCCTGAGGTCCTGTCAGCTCTCACATGACTGTTCCATGTGTGGTGAGCATACATTACACATATATCTTAAAATTTTAAATGCAGAACCTACATGCACATATCACACATAATAAGATTAAATCTGCAAAATATAACATATACATTATTAGAGGAGTAGAAAATAACATACAGATAAATATAGATATAGACATATTTTCACACAAACATATAAATATTTACATACATACCTGTATACACTGATACATGGCCAGGAATTGCGTTTTTTCACCCTTTACCCAACCTCCATGCCAAGTGTGCGGGAAAGGGCGTAGATTGGGCCAGACCGGAGACGGTTCACGAAGTATAGCCTGATCATAGCGTGATTCTACATCACCCCGGCCTGACATAGTATTAATCCAAGCGGAGCCTCTCAGTATTTCAAGCATAATATGCACAGAGGGAAAACATCAAGAGCTGGTGCACGGTGCTCTGGTGCTGTACACCTCATCAGGAAGATCACCATCATTGGACTCCATCAGGGGCTGGACCCTGGTAGAGAGATTTCTTGGATTGCTTGACTCTATAGTGGCATTCACACCGCCATTGGTTTTGCATCTGGGGCTCCATCCGTTGTAAAGAATATACGTTTTTCATCCTTCATAAGTGGAAGGCAATCACTGCCAAATTATTTTTAACCTGGCTTGGGGTTTCCTCGGTTTTGCTGTGTGTTTTCATACATTGCTGACCGGATATGGCGGCCTCCTTGTTCATCTTCCTTGATACTGTGTTTAGTGCGTAGCAGAGCCTCAGCAGCTCTTGTGGCATTACGATCAACAAGACGCCAGATGTCTGCTGGCGGCTGACATCTGGCTGCAATTCATGATGGCTTAGAGACTTTTTCAAGTCTACATCTCATGCTACCTATGCAGCCCCTCCATTCTGCACTCAGGTCCACACAACAACTGGAACCTGTTGGCTTCTCAAGAAGGGTCATTGCTGTTTCCTGAGGACCTGTAAGCTCTGACAAGACTGCACCATGTGTGGTGAGAGTGTATCACACACAAAAAGATTTAATCAGCAAAATATCATATATACATTATTACTGCACAAAACCACATACACACAGGAAAGGGGGAGCAGAGTAATCCGGGCTGGGGACACTCAGCACGGTGCATTAACTATTGCCTGTCTATGGTGCAATTCGACATCAGCCTGACATATTATTGATCCAAGCAATGCCTTCTTAATATTTCCAATGCCATCGGCGGAGTGGGGAAGCATAAAGATATGGTGCACAGTGAAAATATACAGCCCTTTCACAGGAATGTATGGAGACCAGTAGAGGAAGCTAAATACATATACCACAATAGCGAAAATAATAACCTTTTAAAAGTAAAAGATGATCACTTACCTTACCCCCTACAATTTCCTACCTTGTGGTCTCTGCCAGTTGCTGCACGGTGGAAAGATCGCTATTATGGACTCCCCAGTGTTAGACTACATTAGGACCTGGATCCCGGTTGAGGGTACTGGATGGCTCAACTGCAAAGTGGTATTTCCGCCGCCACTGGTTCTGTATCTGGGACTCCATCCGCTGTGCAGGGCATAGGTCTCGCCTCCTTCATGTTCATCTCCATCCTCTGCTGGAGTTGGTCCATTCCACTAATGGACAGACCTCTGGTAGAGTGCTCTTCATCCCATGGCCAAGGTAAAAGTTAAAAGTAAAAGTTGTAATCACTTACCTTCCTCCTACAATTTCCTACCTTGTGGTCTCTGCAAGTTGCTGCACAGTGGGAAAATCAATATCAGGGCCTGGATCCTGGCTGAGGGTACTAAATGGCTTGACTCCATTGTGGTGTTTCTGACACAATCGATCCTGAACAGGGACTCCATCCACTGTTCAGTCCATAGGTTTCACTGACTTCATGTCTTTCCTTATCCTCTGCTGGAGCCTGTCCCAACATTACACTGACAGACAGACCTCGTCCCATGGCCAAGGTCTCTGATCAACTTTTCCTCCCATCTCCCCCTGACCTAGGTTGAAGCTGTGTTCCATTGCTCTCAGGGTGGAGCCGCTCAGTATTTCCAGCCCCATCACATGTACACCAGTAATGTATGGAGACCACTTTAAAAGTAAAAACTGGCATCACTTACTTTCCTCCAACAATTTCCAACCATAAGGTCCCTGCAAGTTGCTGGACGCCGGGAAGATCGCTATCATGGACTCCCAGGTATTGGACTCCATGGATGACACGACTCCATTGTGACATTTCCACAGCCATTGGTCCTGTATATGGGGCTCCATCTACTGTACAGCACATAGGTTTTACCTTCCTTATGTTCATCCCCATCGTCTTCTCGAAGAGCTCACGACATTCCATAGGCACACAGGGTGTTGGACTCCATCGGGGCCAGGATCCGGGCTGAGAGTACAGGATGGATGGGAGTGCAGCCTCTCAGTATTTCCCTAGCAATGTGTGGAGCGGGGGAGTTGTTGCATGATGAAAATATACATTTCCATCACATGGAGACCAGTAATGTATGGAGACCAGTAGAGGAAACTATATACATATAATAGCAAAAATAGCCTTTTAAAAGTAAAAGCTGTCATCACTTACCTTCCTCCTACAATTTCCTCTGCAAGTTCCTGCACATTGGGAAGATCGCTATCATGGACTCCCCAGTATTAGACTCCATTGGGGCCTGGATCATGACTGAGGGTACTGAATGGCTCGATTTCATAGTGGTGTTTCTGCCACGATGGATCCTGTATCTGGGGCTCCATTTGCTGTAGAGAACATAGTTTTCGCCTTCTTCGTGTTCGATCCCATCCTCGGCCATAATTGGTCTCCACATTGGCAGACAGACCTCTGGTGGAGTGCTCCTCATCCCATGGCCAAGGTCTCTTCCCTCCCATCTCCCCCTGACCTAGTTTGAGGCTGTGTTACAGTGCCTCGCAGGGCAGAGCCTCTCAATATTTCTGGCACAATGTTTGGAGCAGAGGGAATATCAAGAGCTGGTTCCCAAATCCAGTATACAGCCCCATCACATGTATACCAGTAATGTATGGAGACCAATAGACTATAACCCCATGCCGCCACGCGATTGACGAGACACCCCATTCCGCACGCCTATAACTTACCCCCAGTCCTCCACTACTAGAGACTAGAAACCCCCATGCCTCGCTCTATATATATTAAGCTACATTTGTCCGCTCCTAATACAGATCTCCCAGATTGCTCTGAATCTGTATATACATTACGGGACATTAATATGACAACCGAGGGGGAATTGGGTTATTACCAATTTTGTATTGGGTTTTTTTTAAGACGGCGGATGCAAACCTCTTAATGAGTAGCTTGACCCTAGAGAAAGTTATGGGCGAAACTTTTAGAGACCGACGTGCCCAAAATAGACCAAAACCCTTTTAAATGCAAAGTACGACATGGGAATTTAAACAGGACGGTTGCAATTGTATTTGACGGCTCAATGGCTCTGGTCTTGGGACACCAATATAGTTAAAGATAGAGGAGACATAAGTTATCATGTAGCTTCACTCCAGGCTCCCCTAACAGGAAGAATTGGGGGCCAGAGCAGGAGCCTCCAAAAATAACGCAGCCTTGTCTGCATCTCCTCTTCTCCTGTAGTCCTGGGCAGCTGAATGGTAGGGGATTTTTAAAAAGGACTAATCACAGAACACCTGGCCAGGGACTGCAGGAGTAGGTTTCCGAGTCCAGTCTGGAGGAAACTCTGTGCTGGGGGGTGATGGCCTAGGTGACATAGAGAGATGTACCGAGTGCCACCTCTTGCACCCCGTGCCATAGGTTCGCCACCAGTGCTTTTAATGATACTTTTAAATACATTGCAATCAATAAATAAACACAGAGAAACTCGTTGCTGGGTGGTAATCATCAAAGCTTTATTATTTCCCAATCCATAAATTGAACATAAGGCACTTGAATATTTACCAAGAATAACTAGCCTCGCGACTGTATGTCAGCGGGACTCCCACTGGAAAGTCAGCGCGGCAGTTTGAACATCACAATCTCCAATATTCTCTTTCCCCAGCTGGACTAAAAAGAACAAAATAAATATAGCAGTATGAAAAATGTTACAACCATGTACAACAAAATATAGCGGAGGGAAGGCGTTAGTGCTTTCTGAGTACATGGTGTTAAGGAGGGAAGGACGAAGTGCCACTTAATACCCTAAGTATTTCACAACTAGGAGGGGTAACGCAATGAAGTCATAAAATGGGGAGGAATGAGTGACCGACCTAAAATTCCTGCCACCATTAAATGGCTTAAAAACATCCCCTATGAGATTAAACCTTAATGACCTAACCATTCACCCACCAGTCCAGGGGCACCTTCCTAATTGGTCCTGAGTAACCCTGCAATATTGCATTAAAAATCCAGGCGACCCCAACATGATATATGTTGTTTCGTTTTCTATAAGCACGCTTGTATGCCTTGCACACTGACTCCCAGGACCAGAGCTCGGCTTACCTTTTCCACCCCAGAGGGCCAAGATCTAATCCACTGGCCTACAAGAACAGATTAATGAAAAAGGGAGATTAACCTTTTCAGACTCCTGGAGATTAACATTTAAATTTAGAATAAATTTTGAGAATCTTCTGCACAAATATTATAGGAGTCTATTTGAAGAGGAAATTAGGTGTATACTATACCAGTGTTTATTTAAAGTATAACAAATGATCAATTACCCTGTGTAATTGATCTGGAATATACATCTTATCTATTTTGAAGCTGGATCCAATCTTTGGTGTCTTAAATTCTAATCAGTAGATTAGAATTGTGAGGAGCCCAATGAGGGCAAACGTTGGGATCCGAGGTGGCGTGCAGTGACACCAGTCCTCCAAGCCTGAGGCAGGGGAGGGAGAGAGGAACGCATACACATTCGCACATGTGTAAGAGTCAGGAGACTTCCATGTAAGGGAATAAGAATCCCCCATAAGGTGTGGTTCAGAGAGGAAATGAGTAGAATGATTTACTGCCGCTCCTTCTTGTACAATTTGTACACATTTGTATATAATTTATAAAAGAAAGTATTGAAAAATGAGAGTTGTCTCAAAAAATAAGCCCTGGCTATGGCACATGGTCAAAGGAGGGCAGTAGATTTTTTAGGCAGTATTACCAGTACAATACCGTTGAAAAATAATCCTATCTACAAAAACAAAACCTAAAAAATATATGCTATGTCCAGTGGGCCACAACTTAAGGGGTTAAAACTCAAGATTGACATGTCACCATAGTAACCACAGTATCCAATCACCAATGGGATTGCAGGAGTTATTACTGTCAGTTGCATGCGGTCAGTTATTGCAGTTGATGAATTGATGTGCATTGCGCTGGCTCTCCTCGCTGCCACTGCCAACTACTGAGGTTTCTTCACCGATTTTGTGAGTTCATCTTTAATGAATTTTTTTTTCTGAGGGGAGGGACAGTATGATCATTAGGATCCTACATTTGTAGTGTCAGGAACTGATTCTCCCTATATATTCTGCTATCTCTGGGAGCATGGAGATGAACCATATAGCCCTGTACTGTTCCTACCTACTGGTATACATGTGATGGGGGGCGTATACTGGAGACACTGGTACATGTACATCGTTATAATGTACTGTCTCCATACATTACTAGTATACATGTATGGGCCTGTATATGGGAGCACGGTAGATGATACATAGTCTATATCAGTATGGTCTCCAACATTACAGATACATGTGATGGGGACGTATACTGGGAGCAATGGTACGATGATAACTGCCTGTACGGATCTCCATACATTCTGGTATACTGTGATGGGCGTATACTGGGAGCACTGGTATGAACATAGTTCATGTCTGGTTCCATACATTACTGGTATACATGTGAGGGGTTGTATACTGGAGCACGGGTAGATGATACATGAGTCCTGTACTGGTCTCCAACATTACTGGTATAAATTGTGTGGTGTATACTGGGAGCACACTGGTAGATGATACATAGTCCTGTACTGGTCTCCTACATTACTGGTATACATGTGATGGGCTGTATACTGGGAGCACTGGTAGATGATACATAGGCTGTACTGGTCTCCATACATTACTGGTATACATGTGATGGGGCTGATTATACTGGAGCATGGTAGATGATAAATAGTTATCTAATGTACTGGTCTCCATACATTACTAGTATACATGTTTGATGGGGGTTTACTGGGAGCAAGGGTAGAGATGATACTAGATTATACTGTAGGTCTCCATACATTACTGGTATACATGTGATGGGGCTGTAACTGGGAGCACTGGTAGATGATACATAGTCCTGTTATGGTCTCCATACATTACTGGTATACATGTGATGGGGCTGTATACTGGGAGCACTGGTAGATGAGACATAGTCCTGTACAGGTCTCCATACATTACTGGTATACATGTGATGGGGCTGTATACTTGGGGGCACTTGTAGATGAGACATAGTCCTGTATTGGTCTCCATACATTACTGGTATACATGTGATAGGGCTGTATACTGGGAGCACTGGTAGATGAGACATAGTCCTGTACTGGTCTCCATACATTACTGGTATACATGTGATGGGGCTGTATACTGGGAACACTGGTAGATGATACATAGTCCTGTACTGGTCTCCATACATTACTGGTATACGGTGATGGGGCTGTTATACTGGGGCACTGGTAGATGTACATAGTCCTGTACTGGTCTCCATACATTACTGGGTATACATGTGAGGGGGTGTATACTGGGAGCACGGTAGATGATACATAGTTAGTATGTACTGGTCTCCATACATATAGATTACATGTGATGGGGCGTATACTGGGAGCACTGGTAGATGATACATAGTCTATTACTGGTCTCCATACATTACTGGTATACATGTGATGGGGCGTATACGGGGAGCACTGTAGATGATACATAGTTGTAATGGTCTCCATACATTACTGGTATACTGTGATGGGGCTGTTATACTGGGAGCACGGGTAGAGAGACATAGTCCTGTACGGTCTCCATACATTACTGGTAAAAGTGTGGGGCTGTTACTGGGGGCACTGGTAGATGATACATAGTCCTGTACATTGGTCTCCATACATTACTGGTATACATGATGGGGCTGTATACCGGGAGCACTGGTAGATGAGACATAGTCCTGACTGGTCTCCTACATTACTGGTATAATGTGATGGTGGCTGTATACTGGAGCACTGGTAGATGATACATAGTCCTGTAATGTTCCCAGTATACAGCCCCATCACATGTATACCAGTAATGTATGGAAACCAATACAGGACTATGTCTCCATCTCACCCAGTGAGCTCCCCCAGTATACAGCCCCATCACATGTATACCAGTAATGTATGGAGACAATTACAGGGACTATGTCTCATTCTACCAGGTGATCCAGTATACAGCCCCTCACAGTATAGCAGAATGTAGGAGACCTCGTACAGGACTATGTCTATCTTACCAGTGTCCCAGTATACAGCCCCATCACGATGTATACAGTAATGTATGGAGACCAGTACAGGACTATGATCATCTACCAGTGCTCCCAGTATACAGCCCATCACATCTATACCAGTATGTATGGAGGACCTGTACAGGACCTAGTCTCATCTACCGTGCTCCCAGTATACAGCCACATCACATGTTATTACCAGTTAATGTATGGAGACCTACAAGACTATGTCTCATCTACCAGTGCCCCAGGTATACAGCCCCATCACATGTATACCAGTAATGTATGGAGACCAGTAGTACAGGACTAGTACTCATCTCCAGCTGCTCCCAGTATACAGCCCCATCACAATGTATACCAGTAATGTATGGAGACCAGTACAATTAAACTATGTATCATCTACCAGTGCTCCCAGTACAGCCCCATACACATGCCATATACCAGTAAATGTATGGAGAGCCCAGTACATATAAACGATGTATCATTACCCATGCTCCCAGTATACAGCCCCATCACATGTATAGCAGTAATGTATGGAGACCAGTACAAGGACTATGTCTCATCTACCAGTGCTCCCAGTATACAGCCCCATCACATGTATACCAGTAATGTATGGAGACCAGTACAGGACTACGTATCATCTACCAGTGCTCCCAGTATACAGCCCCATCACATGTATACCAGTAATGTATGGAAGTAACAGACATGTCCATCTTACCAGTTCCCAGTATACAGCCACAACAATCCATGATACCAGTATGTATGGAGCCAGTACATATAACCTATGTTCATCTACCAGTGCTCCCAGATACAGCCCCATCACATGTATACCAGTAATGTTGGAGACCAGTACAGACTAGTAATCATTACATCCGACCTCCCCCAGTATACAAACCCCATCAAAGATGTATACCCGTAATGTATGGAGCCAGTACAGACTATGCTCATCTAGCAGTGCTACCAGTATAACAGCCCCATCACATGTATACCAGTAATGTATGGAGACCAGTCGGACGTAGTATCATCTACCAGTGCTCCCAGTATACACCCACACATGTATACCAGTAATGTAGGAGGCCAGTACAGAGATATGTATCATCTAACCAGTGCTCCCAGTTACAGCCCCAATCACATGTATACCAGTAATGTCTGGAGACCAGTACAGGACTATGTATCATCTACAGTGCTCCAGTATATCACCCTCACATGTATACCAGTAATGTTGGAGACCGACATGTAATGGAGACTACCGTATCATACTACCAGGTGTCCCCAGTTACAACCATCCACCAGTATACCAGTACTGTTGTAATGGAGACCAGTATAGGACTATGTTCATCTACCCAGTGTCCATATACAAGCCCAAACATGTATACCAGTAATGTATGGAGACCAGTACAGATACTGTATTCATCTTACCAGTGCTCCCAGTATACCGCCCCATCACATGTATACCAGTAGGTATGGAGACCTAGTACAGGACTATGTATCATCTACCAGTGCTCCCAGTAATACTTCCATCACCAGGCCTTTGTACCAGTACTGTCTGGAGATGACCTAGTTACAGGACACTATGTCAATCATTGCCGTGCTCCCATATACAACCCCATCACATGTACTACTATATAGACCAGTATAAATTGTATGGATGACCATGTATAGGACTATGTATCATGTCCCGTGCTCCCAGTATACAACCAATTCACTGTTGGTTATACCAGTAATGTATGGGACCAGAGCAGGACTATGTATCCGATACCAGTTTGTCCCCCCAGTATTACAGCCCCAGTCACAGCATATACCTAGTAATGTATGGAGACCAGTACATTATATAACTATGTATCATCTACCAGTGCTCCCAGTATACAGCCCCATCACATGTATACCAGTAATGTATGGAGATCAGTACAGGGCTATGTATCATCTACCAGTGCTCCCAGTATACAGTCCCATCACATGTATACTAGTAATGTATGGAGACCAGTACATTATATAACTATGTATCATCTACCAGTGCTCCCAGTATACAGGCCCATCACATGTATACTAGTAATGTATGGAGACCAGTACATTATATAACTATGTATCATGTACCAGTGCTCCCAGTATACAGCCCCATCACATGTATACCAGTAATGTATGGAGATCAGTACAGGGCTATGTATCATCTACCAGTGCTCCCAGTATAGCAGAAATATAGGGAGATCAGTTCCTGACACTACAAGATGTAGGATCTTATGATCCTGGTCCCTCCCCTCAGAAAAAAAAATTCATCTAAAAGATGAAACTCACAAATCGGTGAAGAAACCTCAGTAAGTTGCAGTGGCAGCGAGGAGAGCCGAGCGCATGCACATCCATCTCATCAACTGCCAATAACTGACCGCATGCAACTGACAGTATAAACATCCTGCAATCCCATTGGTGATTGGATACTGTGGTTACTATGGTGACATGTGCATCTTGAGTTTTAACCCCTTAAGTTGTGGCCCACTGGACATAGCAATATATTTTTTTAGGGTTTTGTTTTTGTTAGATAGGATTTATTTTTCAACGGTAATTGTACTAGGTAATACTGCCTAAAAAATCTACTGCCCTCCTTTGACCATGTGCCTATAGCCGAGGGCTTATTTTTTTGAGACAAACTCTATTTTTCAATACTTTCTTTTTATAATTATATACAAATGTTGTACAAATTGTAACAAGAAGGGAGGCAGTAATCATTCTACTCATTTCCTCTCTGAACCACACCTTATGGGGGATTCTTATTCCCTTAACATGGAAGCTCCTGATCAGCCTTACACATGTGCGAATGTGTATGCGTCCTCTCCCCCTGCCTCAGGCTTTAGAGGGACTGGTGCACATGCACCCACCTCCGGGATCCCAACGTTTGCCCTCATTCTGGCTCCTCACTAAATTCTAATCTACTGATTAGAATTTAAGACACCAAAGAGTTGGATCCAAGCTTCCAAAATAGATAAGATGTATATGTCCAGATCAATTACACATGGTAATTGATCATTGTTATTACTTTAAAATAAAACTGGTATAGTATAAAACCTAATTTCCTCTTCAAATAGACTCCTCAATATTTGTGCAGAAGATTCTAAAAATGTTCTAAATTTAAATGTTAATCTTCCAGGAGTCTGAAAAGGTTAATCTCCTTTGCATTAATCTGTTTCTTGAGGCCAGTGGATTAAGATCTTGGCCCCATCTTGGGGTGGAAAAGGTAAGCCGAGCTCGTGGTCCTGGGGAGGTCAGTGTACAAAGGCATACAAGCTGCGTTATAGTAAAACGAAACAACATATATCATGTTGGGGTCGTCTGGATTTTTAATGCAATATTGCAGGGTACTCCTGACCAATTAGGGAAGGTGCCCCTGGACTGGTGGGTGAATGGTTAGGTCATTAAGGTTTAATCTCCATAGGGGATGTTTTAGCACTTTAATGGTGGCAGGAATTTTAGGTCGGCACTCATTCCTCCCCATTTTATGACTTCATTGCGTTACCCCCTCCTAGTTGAAATACTTTAGGGTATTTAAGTGGCACTTCCGGCTTCCTCGCTTAAACACCATGGTACTCAGAAGCACTACTGCCTTCCCTCCCTATATTTTGTTGTACATGGTTGTACCATTTTTCATACTGCTATATTATTTTGATTCTTTATTAAGTCACAGCTGGTGGAAAGAGAATATTGGAGATTGGTGATGTTCAACTGCCCGACTTTCCAGCTGGGAGTCCCGCTGACATACAGTCGCTGAGCTAGTTATTTCTGGTAAATATTCAAGTGCCTTATGTTCATATTTATGGGATTGGGAAATAATAAAGCTTTGATGATTTACCACCCAGCAAAGAGTTTCTCATGTGTTTATTTATTGATTGCAATGTTATTTATAAAGATGTCATTAAAGAGCACTGGTGGCGAACCTATGGCACGGGTGCAAGAGGTGGCACTCGGAGTACTCTCTATGGGCACCTAGGCCATCACCCCAGCACAGAGTTTCCAGACTGGACTCCGGAAACCTACTCCTGCAGTCCCTGGCCAGGATGTGCTGTGATTAGTGCTATTTTAAAGCTACACATAGTTAGCTGCCCAGGACTACAGGAGAAGCAGGAGATGCAGACAAGGCTGCGTTATTATTGGAGCTCCTGCTCTGGGCCCCACAATTCTTCCTGTTCAGGGGACCCTGGAAGGAAGCTACAATGATAATCTGAATGTCTCCTCTATCTTTAAACTATATTGGTGTCCCAAGGACACAGATGCAATTGAAAGCCGTGACAAAACAAGTAGCAACAGTTACTGTTTAAATTCCCATGTCGGTACTTTGCATTTAAATTGGGTTTGGTCGTAGTTTGGGCACTCGGTCTCTAAAAGGTTCGCCATAACTGCTCTAGAGGTAAGCTACTCATTAAGAGGTTAGCATGCCAGCCAGTCTTAAAAAAACCCAATACAAAATGTAATAACCCAATTCCACCACTAGGTGTCATATGAATGTACCGTACTGTATATTACAGAACAGAGCAGATCTGTTCATTAAAGGACACCTGTCATCAGGTCTGTGTCACTAGTCCTGTCACCTCTACCTGTTGGAGCAGCTCACAAGGATCCCATCCCAGCTTTTATCTAGTTATTTCATACATTAATCACTGAAAAATCATCTATTTTTTATCATGTAAATGAGGCTGGTCACATGGTCAGAGGCAGTGATGTCACCCCTGTTACCCCTCCCCTCTCCTCCCCCTGCTCATGTCTGTGTGTAATGTATAGTAAAGCATGGCTAGTGTGTGTGCTGCATCTGCAGACATGCTGCATCCTCCTAATATACAGGGGAGAGACACAGACATCAGCTACACATTAATCTGACATGTTCTGCTGTAACATGGCTGCCTGGAGCTGCTGTATCTCTCCTAAACACACACACAGGCTGCAGGGGGCGCCAGCACCAGGAAGCACATCATTATACAGCCTCACAGCATTATACAGGCTGTCAGTCAAGCACTGGGGGCGTGGCTGTGCCTCCCACTCATGAATAGAGTGGACAGCTTGAATATGCTAATGCTTCATTGGACATTTCACAGGTGATTTGCATACAGCTTTAGGACCTCATTGCTTAGGTTTACAGGCATGTAGAGGGACAATAAAGGGATAGAGGCAATGCTCTCTAATGGCAGTTTATGAAAATATATTTAGTTTAGGGGGTTATTTGGCATGACGGGTTCTCTTTAATGGAGATTTATCGTATCCACTGTAACCCCCCTCCAGTAGCAGTAGAGGAATGGGAGTTATAGTATATTAGTATATAGGAGTGGAGGAATGGGGGTGATAGTATATAGGAGAGGACAAATGGAGCTTATAGTATATAGTAGAGGAGGAATGGAGGTTATAATATATAGGAGTGGAGGAATGGGGATTATATTATATAGGAGAGGAGGAATGGGGGTTATAGTATATAGGAGAGGATGAATGGAGGTTATAGTATATAGGAGTGGAGGAATGGGGGTTATAGTATATGTAAGCTCTTGTGTCACCCCCTCATCCTCATAGGCTGTAAGCTCTTGTGTCTTGCCCTCATCCTCATAGACTGTAAGCTCTTGTGTCACCCCCTCATCCTCACAGACTGTAAGCTCTTGTGTCACCCCCTCATCCTCATAGACTGTAAGCTCCTGTGTCACCAACTCATCCTCACAGACTGTAAGCTCTTGTGTCCCCCCTCATCCTCATAGACTGTAAGCTCCTGTGTCACCAACTCATCCTCATAGACTGTAAGCTCTTGTGTCACCCCCTCATCCTCATAGACTGTAAGCTCTTGTGTCACCCTCTGATCCTCATAGACTCTAAGCTCATGTGTCACCCCTCATCCTCACAGATTGTAAGCTCCTGTGTCACCCCCTTATCCTCACAGATTGTAAGCTCCTTTGTCACCCCCCTCCTCATAGACTGTAAGTTGTTGTGTCAGCCACTCATCCTCATAGACTGTAAGCTCTTAGGTCACCCCTCATCCTCATAGACTGTAAGCTCTTGTGTCAGCCACTCATCCTCATCAGTTTTTGATGTCCAAACCAGGAGTGGAGTGAAAAATAGGACCAGCCGCTTCTCCAAATGATATGTTCTCCACAGTTATGATGCACATCTGCTTTTGGCTTATTCTGAAAAACTGAATGTGTGAAAGCACTCTTAGCTCCTGCCAAGAGCTCCCTGTAAGTGGAACTCAGTACCTGGAATAGGTGTAAGCGACAGAGGTGTTATGGTGTCATGTAGTTATGACATATTCTGCAAGATCCGTTCAGAACTGCTCCAGTGACTATGCTATACTATACTTTTCCATGGAGTTCAGTTTCTGCAACTGTGATTGGACAGAACAAAGTCATGTGACGCTAGCAGATCGCCCGGTGTAGTTATTGGTAAACCATCATAGGGCCAGTGAGGTGGATTAGTGATTAGCATTATAGCCTTGCAGCACTGGGCTCCTGGGTTCAAGTCCCTGGGACAACATCTGCAAAGAGTTTGTATGTTCTCTCTGTGGGTTTCCTCTGGGTCCCTCCTACACTCCAAAACCTACTGGTAGGTGGATTGTGAGCCCCATTGGGGACAGGGACTGATATGGTGAGCTCTGTGCAGCGCTGAGTAATCTGTGTCTCCTATATAAATAAAGGAATTATTATTATGGTGACGGGAAGTATAAAGTTAAGTGGCACAAGATAAGTGGTAACAGAGATGTCTGGCAGCCGCTTATACATCCTCACCAGAGAAATGGCCTGTCCCTCCAGCTGACCCGAAAGGCCATGCACATCTGTTATCTCATGTCAGCAGCAAGTGAATGAGATAAGATAATCCTGTGGACATTCATCGATTTGTCTGATCAATGAACCATGTAAACATCCCTAATCTTATCTCTGCTCTTTACTAGGTTTCAAAATGTACGAACACAACATTTTTAAGATAATCCTGATATTCCTCACTCTCGCTGTGTACATTGTGATGGTGGCGTTTAATGCGGGAGCCGGCTCAGGATTAATGAAAGGTAAAAGAATGTGATAATGGATATATTGTAGATCTAAAAGATAAGTAGATCATCCCTGTCCATTATAAGGGATCTCACTTCCTGGTACTGGCAAACAGAAATCGCTTTGTATTTGGTTCAAAATGGGAACATTTTGTGGGCAACAAATGCCAGAGGGAAATTGATATCTGGATGGATATATTCCTATGGGATCCAGTTAGGGCCGGCTCCAGGTTTCAGTAGGCCCCTGGGTGATGGAGCCTCAGTGGGCCACTTTACAGTGAACTCACATGGCGGAAATAAAAATTCAGAAACTAAAAGAGCCTTGTGTTCCCTAAAATATTCCCTAGTTTATCATCCCAAACAGCCGCCCTCATGATTATTTTATATAAACCCCCCTCCCCACCATGGATTCCTTATGTACAACCTTCTTTGGGCCCCCCAGCAGCTCTGCGCCCCTGCCCGGTTATACCCAGTACTGCCGCCGGCCCTGGATTCATTCTATCAAAGGTTAACAATGTGCCATCAAAAAAGAAGCCAGTTCAAAAGAACCACTACATGGTTCGTTTTATGACATGACCATAACAAAACGATGAGAACTTGATTGTTGCAGCCAAAATACCACTAGGTAATTGCCTGTACCCAGTTCTGATAAGAAACTCCTGGCTAGAAATAATTGATAGATTTCAATGAGCTCTTCTTTTCAATCAATGAAATATGTACAAGGGTTTGTTTTTTGTGTTATTAGTCAATGTTTCCATCTGCAACGACTTTAGATTTAAAGATTTTAACTTTTACATTAAAAAAACGTTTTTTCATGCCCACTGTGCGGTTTAAATTATATGGTAATTTATTTATTTGGGTTTGTTTTAATAGGGTGTTGCTATATAACTATTTTCGGAGATTTCTGACTTTGCCCCTGGTCTGCTTGTCAATCATACTCCCAGCTTGTAAAATCCCTTTAACTAAGGCACAATGGGGACAAAAGTGGATTTTACCTTGATGGACATGTTGTTTGTACCTACAGATGTTTTTCTGCAGAGAGTAGGAAATCTCTCTGATAAATTCAACACTAATATAACACCAGCGGGATGGACATTCATGATCTGGAACGTAATCTTTGCCTGGCAGTTTCTGTGGCTCGGTTATGTCCTTGCTGGGATTTGCAGAAGGTAAGATTTATTAACTTTAATAATGATAAAAAATTTGCATTAAAAAATCCACATTTATATTTTTTTTATAATGCACATACTGGGGTCAATTTCCAAAGGAAATTTCCGGTAGAGGCTGCTATGGGGCCTGCAATGTCAGGGGGCCCTGGCGTCCGACCTGACACACTAAAAAATGGAGGATGTGCACCGTTATATACATATTATTCTGCACATTGTACAGCATAGTCTGTATATAACAGCGCACATCTTCCACAGTACACTGTATGAATCCACAGCTCAGATAAGAAATGTCGGGGGAGAGGGAGGGGACAGCAGGACAAAAAGAATAGTCTCTCATTCCTACTGTGTTCCTCCCCTCATGTGCTCAGCAGCTACAGGGACAGATCAATACAAGTGTATAAATGTGTGAGTATACAAATATGTATTTTCTGAGGAGGTAGGAGGCCCATTCAGAAGTCTATGGGGCCCTGGAGCTCCATCCCATAATAAATTTATTTTTTTGGAATATTTTGAATGACTTATTCTCTTGTTTGTTTGGCAGGAGTGAGCTGGGGTGGATGTATTTGAAACCAGATGTTTTTCCAATCCCCTTCTACATCGTATGGATTTTGAACAATATTCTTAATATCGGATGGCTCTTTTTATGGGACAGAGAGTAAGTAAAAGCAAAGTATTATTCGAATCGCATTATGCAACTCTAACATGAACACACCCTTATTGGAAGATTATCCGGATGGAACCCTACCAGAACCTAAACTCCTTGCATCGTAGTCATTAGTGATGTTAGGAGTCAATGGCAGGCATTCATCATTTGTGGCGCTGGTTCCAGTATTATGCCACACGAGTATTGCTATATTTTGCACAGGGATATAAGATTGTGGTAGAAGTGCAGGAAAAGTGTTGCCCAAGGCGATGCCCAAATTGTGTTCCCTAAAAAAAAAAAAAAATTGGTGTTTCCGACACCAAAATTTTTTTTTTTTAACAATTTATAAATAAGTTGCAGAAAGGGAAAAATAAACGAGTTTTCGGTCTCGCTGTAGGACTACAGCTCCACATGTATTCAATATGGGCCTTAAGGTCAGTCATGTTCTTCCTCATTCTGGTTGAGTGCCAGGTGCTCTCCAAATAAGATTTCGGAATACATGCAGTGCCCTGGTTACATACGAGAGAGGTTCTGTAGGTTTGTTCTTAAGTTGAATTTGTATGTTGTTTGTTTGGTCTCTGACAATTGGATTTTAAAAATGTGGGGTTGTCATAAGAACCAAGATTACCAATAAATCTTAACTACAGGGGGTCCCCTACTTAAGGACACCCGACTTACAGACAACCCATAGTTACAGACAGACCCCTCTGACCTCTGGTGAGGTCTCTGGATGTTACTATAGTCCCAGACTGCAATGATCAGCTGTAAGGTGTCTGTAATGAAGCTTTATTGATAATCCTTGGTCCCATTACAGCAAAAAATGTTTAAACTCCAATTGTCACTGGGGCCAAAAATTTTTTTTTTTTTTTGTCTGGAGCTACAATTTAAAATATACACTTTTTAGCTGCATACAAATTCGACTTAAAAACAAACCTCCGGACCCTATCTTGTACGTAACTGCCTTTACAGGCACCTGTAATAACTGTTATAGCTGTTTATTTAAGCCTGAGGCTTTAGTACAGTAAGTTACCAACATCCAAAGGTCCATTTGTAACTAGGGGTTGTCTATTAAGTCGGGTGTTCTTAAGTAGGGGACCGCCTGTAGTGCATAAATGTCGTTGAGAAAACTAGATTCTGCAGGATGCGTTTTGTTTGCACCCTTAACAATAAAAGGGCTTTTCCAGACTTTACAAATAAGTGTATACTTAATTTTCTTGGTATATTGAATGACTGTTTTTTTTTTTTTTTTTTTTTTTTTTTTTTTTTTTTTATAGATTTTTGATTCCTGCCTTGGTATTTCTGGGTGCCATTGCTCTGACCAACCACATAGTGCTCTTCATTTCCTATCGAGCTCTGTACCTTCATGGAGAATGGTTTGACAAGCAAAGGCGAGTCGACCTGTGGCTCATTCGAATCTTTGTAAGTTGTGTAAAAAAAAATTTTACAATGGTTTTTTTTCCAGTTACTAAATTAAAAAGAAAAGGCCACATGTTCTGCATATATATGCTGTAGATATCATGCTTATATGAAACTGTATTTGGTACCTTTCATTGGAACTTCTTCTAAAGTGTCCAGCCGACATGGCCAAACAGATGGGGTAGCTGTTAATTGATGTTGAACTCCGCGCCCCCTCCCCTCAATTATAGATGGATTGATCCGCCAGGCATACTACAGGAACAGTCCAATAGATGTGTGGGGGTGGGGGGGCTTGGTTCTGGTTGGTTGACTAGAATATAAGCAGGTCCAACCCTAAAAAAACATGACCTGTCTAGAACATCTATGTGTAATGACCCATACTCTAAAAGTCCACGGAAAAAGCTTAATGAAAAACTAAAAATCTGTGCAAGAATAAAAAGGGACAACTCTGAAATGCAAAGGCAGCTCAGACAAAATGTCCTCTACTTGTGTAGGGTACCCTACTGCCAAATCCTACTAATTACTGTGCTAAAATTATTGCATAGATCAGGAATTCTAGTATTTACCATGTTATACTAAACTCATGTGTTTTACAGGTTCAGAATGGAATAGCTGTCTATGCCACGTGGACCACAATAGCAAGTCTACTAAACTTTGCTGTGGCTTTGACATATAATGGGAACATTCCTAATGGCACCTCCACTACAGTATGTCTCTCACTCCTCGCTTTTGAAGTGCTTTTATGGTAGGTTATTACTATATTCCTAAAAGAACAACGATTATATACCGATAGAGCATAAACACATCACATATATATACACATATGCAGTGCCACACACATACAGCATATATACACACATACAGTATACACATACAGTATACGCATATACAGCATACAGGCAGTACCCACTTAAGAACACCTGCCTTACAGACCACCCCTAGTTACAAACGGACCTCTGGATGTTGGCAGTTTACTTTAGTCCTACAATACAGCTATAACAGTTATCAAATAAGTCTGCAATTAAGCTTTATCGTTCATCCTGGTTCTGATGAGAATCCAACATTTTTAAAATCCAATTGTCAGACAATTATAAAATATACAGTACTGACTTGCATACAAATTCAACTTAAGAACAAACCTACAGAACCTATCCTGTAAGTAACCCACGAACAGCCTATATACATATATCACGTATGTTATTCACATATTATGCGGTACAATGTGCAGCATAATATGTATATGATGGTGCACATTCTCCATTCAGGTCAAATGACAGGGGGCCCCCTCACACTGCGGGACCCATAGCAGCTGCTATGGCTGCTACCGCTGTAGTTGCGCCCCTGCTTACACCCCAATAACAATAGAATAATACTACCCTATCATTTGCGGCTCAGGCTATTGGCTCATGCCCAGGGCTGTGGAATATACAGCTGTGTGCATGAACCCATAGAAGAAAATGGGGATGTTTGGAAGCCCCTGAAATGCCTAGCACAGGTGCACCGTTCACATTCGTGTGAATAAGCCCTTTTAATAGTACAGAATTTGAGTGCCTCATGCAATTGTTCTCATAATACTCTTTATTTCATCATCATCATTTATTATATACCGTAGTAACAATATTATATTACAGTAAACGCTATTATCTTCTTTGAAAAGATGAATGTGAAGAATATTCTAATGTCAATTCTTTTTATTATTTTTTTTTTTTTCCCTCCAGGTTCATTTTGGAAAACTTCTTATTTGACAAGTATGTCCGATATACACTGACTGTGTACCCTGTGGTCTTTGTGGCCTTATCCGGAGTACTCGATAAACATTTCAATGAAGCCGCCCCTGATGGAAATAATATATATATTGGTAGGTATTGCATTTTATGTCTTGTTAAAAGAAATCTACCATCAAAATACATCATGATAAACCAGAGAGATTAATGGAGCAGAATGGTCATGCGCAGCCGCCTGTTCCATTAGTCTAAGGAGCAGCGAGGGGGTCGGTCAGATTTTTTTTTTGTTTTCTCTATCCTATGGATAGGGCCTAACTTGTCTTTGTGGGAAAACCCCTTTAACAGCTCTGTTCATGTGTCCTGAGTAATGAATGGACAGAGGAAGGTGAGATGAAAGGTTAAAATTATGACTAGCTCCAGAGCCCCCTATTCTTGCATTTGTTGGAGATCACATCACTGATGAGAATGTGGTGTAAAACACCCGATCCAAAAGTCTCTTAACTGTATCGGCAGGGTAATGCAACTCAAATCCAATGCAGTAACTAAGTGCGGCCACAATCCAGTTGATGGAGACCTCTACTCCCTGAAGCAGGGATGGGTTAACCCATTAGACCAGACCCATACCGATCCCACCCAGACTAGAAACCCCACTGCTAGTCCTGTTTAATGCCCATACATTAAGTTCGACAAAATTTCTTCACTTCAAAATGTAATTGATACTATAGTTAGTTAGTTAGTTATTTGGAAGTCGGTACCATGGTGTTGTGGGTAGAGAGCAGGGATAGACCAGTGATGGATGGATAGGTTAGTGGAGCCCCGTTTCTTCTTGACCCTTTTGACTCACCAGCTCTCTCTTCTCTCACAGCGGTGTTGCTGGCAGTGGCCTGCGCTCTCTTCGTGGTACGTGTTCTTTTAGTTATATGGAGACACTTTAAGCAGCCATTTTATTCAAGATCAACAAGCAAGACGTCGTTTCCCTTGGCGTAAGAGGAATATATTGCGCCAAATCCCATCTATGGTGCCAAACAGAGAATATCTGTTACAGAACAGACATGGGGCGATGCTCCTCTGTCAAGCACTACTACTATAAAGTACTGTAAAGAAAAACTGAGTAAAAAAATATATATATAATAACTGTGACCATCTACCTTGAGGACCAGTTTCTCTATTCAAAGTCCCTGGAAATTTTTCCCTTTTTGCATTTTTGTGTCTTGAATAATTCCTCAGCAGGAAAGTTTCTAATGTAACCCATAGACTCTTACCATTATTATTTTTCTGGGGTCCTTTAATTGAAGGTTATTGTACAGATGTTTTGTTGCACTTAATTTACATGTGTTTGTGTTTTGTTTGTTATTTTTGTTATGTGGCCTAAGCTTCACTATGGAATTTATCATGTTTGGAGTGGAATACTAAAAAAGAAATAGTCACTCAGTGGACCTCACACACCAAAGACCTGTGGGCCACAAACAATGGACCACAGGCCATTGTTTGCGGTCCGATATTGCAGGAGGTCCCTTGGATACTAATACAGGCAGTCCCCTACTTAAGGACACCCGACTTACAGACGGACCCCTCTGCCCACTTTGACCTCTGGTAAAGCTCTCTGGATGTTACTATAGTCCCAGACTGCAATAATCAGCTGTCAGGTGTCTGTAGTGAAGCTTTATTGATAATCCTTGGTACCATTAAAATTTGTTCGCACAAAATTTGGAAACTCCAATTGTCACTGGAGCAAAAAATTTTGTCTGGAACTACAATTATAAAATATACAGTTTCGAATTACATACAAATTCAACTTGGGAACAAACCTATCTTGTATGTAACCTGGGGACTGCCTGTAATAGTAAGACTATGGCCAGACTCGGAGCTTACTAGTTCCCATTTTTAACTTTCAAGGCATACCTGCCATGAAGGGAATTGCACTCTTCCCCTACATTTCCATGTCTTTGGTCTCTTCTTTGGGCTCATGCACAGAACAGTTGTTTCCGTGGCCCATGCAGAATAACTCGGAGCAGGTCCTATTCTTGTCCGAGTTTGTGGATCAGGCAGTCTTGTCTTATTGTCCTCCGGCATGAGCAGTGCACACACACCGATGACTGCCGGGCCGCAAACAACAAACCATAGGACAGGTAGCCCAAGGGTGTGGTCCAGATGATGTTCCTGCTGACATATCCATTGGAGATCTTGTATATGGTTGTATAACATGTTCTCAGGAGTGGGAACCTCTAAAAGTGTAGACCTGACCAAACAAAAGGATGAAGGAATAAAAAATGCAAACTCTTGAATTTACATCTTAATATTGTAAGTTCTTATAGTTTCATCATATTTGTACCTTTTAAAGATGACATCATTTACAAATATATCTCATAGGATTTGTATTTCCTTTATTTATATTTTTTACAAAAAATGTTTACTGTAAACAATGTCATAAACTAATGTTAACATTTTGTAAATAAATTATTTTCATTATTTCCCTGTGTCATTTTGGTTTATTGGCTAGTAGGAGCGAATTCCCATAGAAGCTTTCGAGACCATATTTTATTTGATTATTTAACCTAAAACAAGCCTCACAGTTTAGATTGTTGAAAAAAGACACATGTTCAACCAAGGAGGGGAAGGGATTGCATGAGAAGGGATTTGGGGGAAACCATTCTATATAACATAACCTTATGTTATTTAGGTGTAAAAATGCATCTAGACTAGAGATGAGCGAACATACTCGTCCTAGCTTGATGCTCGTTCGAGCAGGGCTCCCACACTAACAGCTTATTAACGACATAGACATGGTGACCGCGGCGTCTATGGATCAGTACCGTCTACTAACTTGGCAGGACGACATCCATTGCGCAGGTCACAGAAGTGTCCGCTTCCGTGGCAGCCCTGAGGTCCTCTGAAGGACCCCAGGGCAGCTGGCAGTAAAAAGCCTGTTTGATTGTGCTTTCAGATCAAAGATCCCGTTCTTGCCTTTATCTTTGCCTGTATCTCCAGTTCTGTAGCTCAAAGAACCACAAGCCTGCTGTGATCTGAAAGATGAAATTCTTATCTTTAACGCTACTGTATAATGCTTCAGATTTGAAAAGTTAGATGAAAGTTTACCTATCTCTCTGCACAGCATATGCGTGGCCACTTCCTATTCAGGCGCACGCACGGTCGCGGGCATGGTGCGCCGAGTGCGGACCATGGTGCGGGGAAGCTACTTCGGATATAAAGATTAATAAAGTGTTTAAATGCTTTAAAACCGTTTAAGAACATAACGAAGATAAGCGCGGGAACCAGCCAACGCCATTTGCTGCTTAGAAGCCCTATCGGAAGTGGTAGGTTTCCTTTAAATCTAAATCTTTTCATCGGAAAAAGCCAGTTTTATTATAAAAACACTTTGGCAATGTGTACACTATTCTCTATGGGGGAGCCAGAAAATGAGCTCCTGATGACCGGTTCCCTTCAACATGTGCTGATACCCTAAGGAATTGGTTATAGAAATTTTTACTTTTTACATTTCTTTTAGCAGCAATATGAAAGTTTAAAAAGTTACTAGATTTAAGGATTATTTAATTATTCTTTTATTAGTTGTAAAAATATATTCAAGGGGCTTCGGCTCAGCCATCAAATATACAATCTACGTGGCGTAATCACTTAACTTAAAGGGGTTGGCCACTTATAGGAAACCTTTAAAAATGTAAGTATAAGATTCTATTAGGGTCACCCATATTATAGTTACCCTGGTAAACTTTGGCATTCACTGCCAGGAGCTGCGGGTCACATGACCCCCGAGCAGCAGGACTCCCCGTGATGTCCTGTGTCCTGACGGCCCCCTACATCATAACCACTCCCATATCATGTGAAGGGGCGTGCAGATACATTAGTATGTTTTTAACTTTTTTTTTAAATCAACTTCTACCCTCTCGGGACTTTTCCCCCGAAATGAAAAATACCTCAATTTCCATTGTGGTTGTTTTAATATGTTGATATTTATATTTCATATCTAGTAGTATATTGTACTTGTAGGGAGTGTGTTTTTCTCAAATCTTCTTCATTTCTCGCTTCTTACATGTTCCTGTCAGTTAACAAAAAAAATGAAAACCATAAAGTCAAAATATTATTCCTGATTTGTCCCTGTTTTGTTCCTGTCATCGCTGTTTTCGTCTTGCTGTTCTCAGTACAAGGTAATATTGGAGGATGTTGCATATGGTTGTTTCCAGACGCTCTACGTGTAGCAGTGACATATGGCGGTGGGACATGTGCTAGATCAGAACAGTACGGGGTTAACGTAGGCTGCTTGGGGGCGAGGCGGTGGGATAACAAACATTTCACATGGCTGCCTGATTCATTATCCAGTGTAATAGATTAGTCAGCACAGATTGTAATTCCTCCTACTGCTCGGGGTTAATATTGTTGCCTGTAGTTAAGTGAATATTCAGACACAATTACAGAAACTAACAAATAAAGGGATTCTTTATGCAAGTATTGATAAATGCAGGGTGACAGAGCCTCAGTGGGCCCCTTTGCAGTGTACTCATATGGTGGCATTAAAAATCAGAAACGAAAACAGTCTCCTGTTCCCTAAAATATTCCCTAGTTTTTTATACAAAACAGCCCCCTCATGGTTATTTTATATAAAGCCTCCTCTCCCCATATGGATTCATTAGATACAGCCCCCCTCATCCCCATAGATTCCTTATGTACAGCTTAATTTGGGCCCCCCCAGCAGCTCTGAGCCCGGGCACTTGCCCAGGTATGCCCAGTACTGGCGCCGCCTCTGGATAAATTTACAGAATCAAAGACATATAATCTTTTGTCAGGTTAAAATTAAGGCTGCATTAATATTTTGAAGCACAATCCAAGCACAACGGTGCAGAGCTGCTAATGCAAACTGAATTCAGAGCCATGCAACACATGTTACACATTGTTTCCCATACCTCCCAACTTTTGGGCTAGAGAAAAAGGGACTAAAATTCCCTCCACCTTTTCCCCAAACCACGCCCATTGTCCCACCTGCGAGATTAGTATAATGGCCTTAATGGCCCCCACATAGAATAATACACCCTTCCTGTGGCCAACTCCTCATGGACCAATATAATACCACCTTATGTAACTCAGCAACATATAACGCCCCCTCTTTATTTTTATCCTTCCTTTACACTTGGTCCCGCACTTTTATCTCTCCAAACTTATAATGCCAGGGCTTTGTGTATTCATACCCCCCTTTCCCCTGTCATATGGTGGTCTCCTGTCCAACATCCTCCTCATATTGTGGCTTCTTTTCCTCCATCCTCCTCATATTGTGCCCCCCACTACCTACATCCTCCTCATATTGTGGCCTCCTATACTACATCCTCCTCATATTGTGGCTTCTTTTCCTCCATCCTTCTCATATTGTGGCCTCCTGTACTACATCCTCCTCATATTGTGGCCTCCTGTACTACATCCTCCTCATATTATGGCCTCCTGTACTACATCCTCCTCATATTGCGTCTTACTGTCCTCCATCCTCCTCATATTGTGGCCTCCTGTACTACATCCTCCTCATATTGTGGCCTCCTGTACTACATCCTCCTCATATTGTGGCCTCCTGTACTACATCCTCCTCATATTGTGGCCTCCTGTACTACATCCTCCTCATATTGTGCCCTGCTGTACTACATCCTCCTCATATTGTGCCCTGCTGTACTACATCCTCCTCATATTGCGGCTTCCTGTCCTTTATTCTTCTCATATTGTGGCCTCCTGTCCTCCATCTTCCTCATATTGTGACCCTCTGTTCTCCATCTTCCTCATATTGTGGCCTCCTGTCCTTCATCCTCCTCATATTGTGACCTTCTGTTCTCCATCTTCCTCATACTGTGTCCCCCCCACCTACATCCTCCTCATATTGTGGCCTCCTGTCCTCCATCCTCCTCATATTGTGGCCTCCTATACTACATCCTCTTCATATTGTGACCCTCTGTTCTCCATCCTCCTCATACTGTGATCTTCTGTCATACATACCCCTTATATCAGTGATGGCGAACCTTTTAGAGGCCGAGTGCCCAAAATGCAACCCAAACCCTACTGACTTGTAGCGAAGTGCTAACAAAAAAATTTAACTAGAATAACAATAATAATTGGGTTGCACTGTTCAGGGGAAAGAATGGGGGGGGGGGGGGCAGAGCTCATAGTAAACCTGCATCTGATTGGCTGAGGCTGTGCTGTCAGCCAACCAGCATTATGCATCGTGCCACATACTAACTAAAATATATAAAATATTTATTAGTATGCCCTGTCACTAATAGGAGTCCCCATCCTATGTTGTGGGAGCAGCTTTAAAATTGCCTTCTCCCAACCGCATGCAACTACAATGCATGGGTTTCTATGGGAGCGGCAATTCAGTCAGCGCTCCCTGGCCGGATAATTACTGCGCATGCGCGGTAACTATTCATTGGTTTCTATGGGAGCGACTGATACTTTCAGCGCTTCCTGAGTTACCGCACATGCGCGAAAACTCTGCAGTGCTGTCTATGGAGCGGCGCGTAGTTCCGCCACTCGCATAGACAAATTTCCACAGGCAGCGGGCAGAGGCTTACCAGCAACGGTACGCGTTCCAACAGAAACGGCTTTGCGTGCCGTCTGTGGCACGCGTGCCATAGGTTCGCCATCGCTTCCTTATATTATGCCCCTGCCCTCCATCCTTGTCATACTGTAGCCCTTCCCCTCCTCTATCCCCCACATATTGTGTCCCCCTGTCCTCCATCCTCATTGTATGGTGGTCCCTCTCCTTCTCCTATTTCAGTTGGGAGCTAGGGTTTGCGCACAAAACACTTGGTGCTGATTACCGATCGCTATCGATTAGATCAGGAGTGCACAACCTTTATCGGTCCAAGGGCCGCATTGTGAGGAAACCAGATTAATAACCAGAAACCTAGAAGCACCAACAACAACAATACATCACAAATGACACCCAAGAAAACAAATACTGCATTTGTACAATAAATAATACAACCCCCAGAGTAGATTTCAAATACAGTGCACAAACCAGACAATAATAATACAGGAGGCCCCCTTCCCAGAGCAGAACTATAACACAGGAGACCCCCAGCGCTGACTATTATACTAGAGACCAGCAAGAGCAGATGTATAACAGGCTGTTACACTGTGCAGGAGCAATTCCCCCTCCCACTGTGTAAGGAAACTTCTTCTTGAGCAGGCAGAGGGAGGGGGGAAGTGCTGAGGGATGACATCATAGAGGAGCTCTGGTACTGCCTCTGCAGAGCCGTTCTGGCTGGTGATTTGATCTATGAGTAAGTGTCCCTGATTTATCCTGTTTGATTTTGATAGTAGATTTCCTTTAAGTATGAATGTTTATAGTTGTATTTGTTCAACCTCCCACTTTCTTATGATGGCTGATGTCTCCGGAGTCAGACCACTGGCAACAGAACAATCCTGTAGAAACGGGATAAATGTATACAGTGAGAAAACTCCTTTAATCTACATCTAATCATTGGGAGTGAGAGATTGAAGCCATAGTCCTGTCACGATATTCACTGAAGTGTAGCCAAAGAGCTGTTGTGTTCCTCTTGTATGGATGTAGAAGCTGGATCAGGAGCACATTCCCAGGGATCATCATGCAGGAAATGCTGACCTATCTACATCTGCTCCATGGACTTCCATGACTAAAACAAATAAACTGTGTAGAAACCAGAGATTAACATGAAAAGTCATCTTTATAATACATAGAGAAGAAACACTATCATTATCATTAGGCCTCATTCACATGCTATAGATAGTTCAGAGGTCAGCATCCAAAGCTATGCTTTCTGATCCTGGAGATACCCACAGGCTGTATCTAGTAATCTGTTCTTTCATGGGGACTGTCCCTAATACATTCATAGAGATCAACTGGGCAAAAATGTGTATAAGATGGAACATAACAGTGTATTCCCCAACATACAATCAGGGGTGCATCAGCCATGAGACTAGTTGAGCCTCTTGCCTCAGGTGGCACCATCTGCTTCAAGAGAGGGGGCAGCATCAAGAGCACAGTTATCACTACAAAGCAGGTCCTGCCGCTTAAAAATAGTGTCTTTTCACACCTCATGTCAGAATGGGTGTGATACACTCCATGGAGAAGCCACTTTATAAAAAAATAACCTGATACATTGGAATTGGAGAGGGTGGCATTAAATATCTCGCCTCAGGGTGAAGAAGGTTTATCTTCTCCCCAGAATGCAATACCCTACAGCCTCTATATAATGTTCCTTACCCCTAATCATGAGAGAATAACCCTTTGCCTCCCGCCATATCATACTCATAAAAGTGTACAACTACCCGAGTTAGCCTGACGTATTTCAAGTGTTTCAAATGTGTGGATTTCCATGAATATGAGAAAGGAGGCTGAGGTTAGTAGGATTCTCCAGTTTTCAGGCCTGCGCCCCACTGTAAGTACTGGTGGGTCACGGGACCCGTTCCATGTAATAAGTGACCGCACTAGACCACGAGATGTCCCTGCCAATAAGCCTCCAGCATCAAGTGACAGAAGCTTCAAAAACTTTCCCTTTTGTAACAGACTTTCCATGAATTTATTGACATTTGGCAACGGGGGAGTGAAAAATGTTGGCCACTTGTCCTGAAAGTTGGATTTTCAGTTTTAATTAACTGTGGGCATGCATGAGGAGTGTAATTATTTCCCTCTCCAGTAGATGGCAGTACAAGAGAGAAGGATGGACTCCAGGTATGATAGAAGGTTATCCACACTGAAAGGGAAAACCCTTAGTAATGCGGCTAAAAGAGATGAAAATAGATAAAAAAATAGATTGTCCTGTTGTCATTAAACCATTTCATTCAGTGTTTCTATGTCATCATTTGATATGAAATATTATAATAGGAGGTGTAAATGCAGATTTTGTAAAAAAAATAATAAATCTACACACTTATAATAATCTTTAATAATAATCTTTATTTATATAGTGGCATCTTATTCCGTAGCACTTTACAAATCATAGGGGACAAATACAAAAATAATAAAACATGAGAGATGGAACAAACATCAATATGGAACATTAATATGAAGTCCCTGCTCGCAAGAGCTTACACTTATTTGTTCACTACACAATTGCTTATATAGCAATTCCAGAAATATGTTATTTATTATTTTTATAGTGACAACATATTCCACAGGGTTGTCCTCGGTGGACATTGAGGTTAACAATCCAGTTCCCCATAATCAGGGGTGCACCAGCCATAAAGCGGGTTGAGCCTCTTGCCTCAGGCAGCACAACCTGCAGCAAGATGGGGGGGGCAACTTCGGGGACGCAGTTGTCTGCTACAAAGCAGGACCTGTTGCTTAAAAATAGTGGGGGTCATTTACTAAGGTCCCGATTCGTGTTTTCCCGACGTGTTACCCGAATATTTCCGATTTGCGCCGATTTTCCCTGAATTGCCCCGGGATTTTGGCGCACGCGATCGGTTTGTGTAGCATCAGCGCTGGCATGCACGCGGCGGAAATCGGGGGGCGTGGCCGAACGGTAACCTGACGGATTCGGAAAAACCGCCGCATTTAAAAAAAAAAAAATTGGTTGCACGGGCCATACTCACATGCACCACGATGAAGACGATGAACTCAAGGGCACCTCGGCGGACTCTGGCGCAGCAGCGCCACCTGGTGGACATCGGGTGCAGGACCTTCATGAATCGCCGGAAGACCTGAACGCTCGTCAGAGAAGCCGCCGCTGGAATGCAAATGGACCGGGTAAGTAAATGTGCCCCAGTGTCTTTTCCCACCTGATATCATCATGAGAACCCACTCCCAAAAAATAACCTGATACATTACTATTGGATGAGGCAGAGATGGCGCCATTCTATAGCTCGCCTCAGGCAGCTGGGAGTTTAGGTTCACCCCTGCCCATAACCCAGAGCCCATAGCAGTATAGACACAAGAAATCCTTACATATAATGTGAAATTGCAATATTACTGGGCTTTTCTGGCGTAATACTCATTCACATACATTACATACAGTTTCCTAGCAAACCACCTGTTCATAGCTGGCAGATGCACCCTCCTGGAATTTTGGCAGACACCATTTTCCTTGGGAATTTCTATAAACACAGATGACATGACATCATTTATATAGTATGTACTGACCCCACAAATATTTAGTCAATGATCACCCCCTCCTCCCATTACCTCAGATGCCCCTGGAATCACATTCATTTCATAAAGAATCTCCTGTAGTTACTGTCCATTCCATATTGACACGAACATCTTCAGAGAAACAACCCAATTTCTTATCAGTATGTAATGAATTTTTTTCAACTTCTGTAGTCTCTACCTGTGAATTTGCAATCTTGTATGTGATGCTGGAGACCTAGCTGCTGTGACTCACTGCTCCCCCTCCCCTCTGCATAGACTTCTATGTAATCTGTCATCTCAACAAGCTTCTGTCCATCTTGCTATCAAGTGCTCTGATAAATTACATCACAAAACTTTGTGTACCCACTTGTACTAATAAATTGAGCACAGGTTATCAATATGATAAAAGTACCAGGGGCATAACTAGGGGAGGCAGGGCTCCATAGCAGACTTTTGAATAGGGCCCCCCTAACCCTTAGAAAATATACATTCACTTTGTATACTCACACATTTATACACTTATACGCACATATTTATGCACTGATATACACATTTATACACTTACATAGATTGTTCCCAGTAGCTGCTGATCACATGGGGGATGTACACATCAGGAATTATAGATGAGAGATCCATAGTCCTGTTGTTCTGTTCTCCTCTTCCTCTCCCTTAGCATTTCTTATCTGAGCTGCTGATTCATTCTGTGTGGAAGATGTGCGCTGTTATATGGATATTATAGTGTACAATGTGCAGCATAATATGTATATAATGGTGCATATCCTCCATTCTGTAGTGTGGCAGTTTGGGAGTTGGGGCCCACTGACAACTGCGGGCCCCATATTAGCTGCTATGGCTGCTGCCGCCCCTGAAAAGTATGTACTCAGTACGGAAATCTTTATTAATATTGATGGCTTGTCATCAGGTTACACAGAGCCTATGGCACTGTGCCTAGTAATGAGGGAGCCGTAGTACTTACCAGTGGTGCCAATAGCTCAGGTTACATACTACCCAAACGTTCTACATTGAGCACATTTTTGGAATCCTGAGCTGTGGGATGTATGTCCTGGGTGTCAGTTGATAGCAATAGTCCTAAAATTGGGGTAATATAAATGTGAGGGGTATAACAAATGGGGATGCCACAGGAAAAATGGCATAGTACAATGGGGGCACAGGAAGGGACCATTATACTATGAAGAAGGCCACCAACGGGAAATTATACAGTGTGGGGAGCGCAGGGGCATGACTTCTGAGCTATCCATACAGACTCACAATCTAATCTCCCGAACTCACATACACAAACACTGAATAGCAATCGCAAAGGACATGTCACATGTCACGATGGTTGTCAGATCATACAAATATTCTGGAGTGGATTTTTAGCCATAATTGTTTTTTGTTTTTTTTTTTTTTTTTTTGCAAATCTGTAATGAATCAACAAGTTGGCCAAAAGATACTTCCCCATCAGCTTTCCTTCAAAGTTTCCTTCCAGCATGGTTTAGACGGGAACTGATGCCACAGAGGATCCCATATTTTTGATAAATACACAACATGCTTTAGTTATAACTTACAAGGTCTGGTATAAAAAAATTAATATGCCAACCACATCCATCCCAAAAATGTTTAAAATTTTTCAATAAACTACAAGTCATCCCACAAAAAACAAGCCCACTTGTCGCTAGATTACAGAAATGTTGACCCCTTAATGACTGTCGTAGCGGCTTTTTATGGTGGTCAGCCTTGGGGTCCTCTGAGGGACCAATGGGCTTCCTGTAGTATCAATTTCAGATTTTCCTTTTTTCTTAAATATATTGCCCAGAAAGGGTTAATAAAAGTTCAGGAGGACATATGAAACTTGAAACTTTGTGCCAGGGTACTACAACATCCAGTCATATTCATTAAAGCTATATCCAGGTGCACGGCTCGTTATATATCACACAGCTCTGATTACTCTCTGTGATGTAATGAGCCGTGCACCTGTGTGACATCACATAACCAGGGATATAACGAGCCATGCACCTGTGTGACATCACATGACCAGTGATATAACAATCTGGGCACCTGTGTGACATCACGGGACCAGGGATATATTACGAGCCATGCACCTGTGTGACATCACATGACCAGTGATATAACAATCTGGGCACCTGTGTGACATCACGTGACCAGGGATATATTACGAGCCATGCACCTGTGTGACATCATATGACCAGGGATAAAACGAGCCGTGCACCCGTGTGACATCACATGACCAGGGATAAAACGAGCCGTGCACCCGTGTGACATCACATGACCAGCGAAAAAACGAGCCGTGCCCCCGTGTGACATCACATGACCAGGGATAAAACGAGCCGTGCACCCGTGTGACATCACATGACCAGGGATATAACGAGCCGTGCATGTGTATGACATCACATGACCAGGGATAAAACGAGTTCAAGTGTTTGTACATGGCCCCAGCCGTGCATCAATTCTTTTTCCCTTGCCAGAAATGATAGAGGACAGGATTAAGCCCGGAGTAAGGTTACAATGTTAAATGAGAGTCTGAACTTTCTACAGCATGAAGAGATCTGCTGCCTTCTTGTCCTTGATGGTTTACATCTCAGAAATCAATTGAAAACATTTCGGTATACATAGATACTGTTCCCATGGCAGCGTGACAACACAAAGAGCAGCCTCCTAAACATATCCAGAGCTGGACTAAAAATAGGTGAAACTATGCGCTTATACATTGCACACAGGCCAGGGCACCACTATGGACCTAAAAATGTGCTCCCTATGAGTGAGAGAGCGAGGCATTGCTCTCTGTTATCAGGCAAGCTGTTCTACTGAATGTATATGTCTGTGTACATACTGTGCCTAAAACTTACAAACAATATACCATATTCCCCAAAAGAAGACAGGTTGCTATATTAGTTGTTGCTCCAAAAGATGGGTTTGGGCTTATTTTTATGTTCTTTTTTTCCCTTCTACATTCTACAACAATCTAAATTCATTCTTGAACAAACACATTTACATCTATTCCAATGAGGTTATCAGTATCTGCTTGCCAATTTCGGAGCATTCAGATATCCAACATCTCCTCTGTCCTCTAGAAAGCTACAAGATTTTTGCCCCTGGAGTCCTCCACGATTGTGTTCTTGTACTTCTTGGCTGGGTCGGTTCCAGATCTCAGTAGGCCCCTTGGCAACAGCTCCTCAGTAGGCCCCTTGGTGACAGAGCCTCAGTGGGCCCCTTTGCAGCGAACTAACGTGGCGGCATTAAAAATTAAGAAACTAAAACAGTCTCCTGTTTGCTAAACTATTCCCTCATTTATTATCCCAAACAGCGACCATCATGGATATTTATATACAGCCCTCCTCACCCTCTATGGAATCAGTTTGGCGCCGACCCTGCTTTTCGGTATAGATTGTTCTTTTTAAAATGTGAAACAATGTCCTCATGTCTGTGGGTCAGAATGTAATGGAACAGTATATTTCTTGTTCCTCGGTTTATTGGCACATACGGTTATGTGTTGTACTGGTGGATGTCTACTCACCAAGGAAGTAGGTGCCCCTTAAAAGAATTACACTCAAAAACTTGTCACTTCCCGGTCTCTTGCCATCCCAGGTGCGTTCCACCACAGTCAAGCAAATGAAGTGAAACTAGAGGGAGAACTCAATCTTCTTCCTTCCTTCTAAAATCAACTTTAAAAATTATGCTAATGAGTCTGAAGGGCTCTGGGGTTGTTACCAGATCCCCTCCATGCTCCAACTTGACACGCTGATTCATTACCCCCCTCCCTTTGCTTTCTCAGCATTTCCCCCCTCTCTCTGCCTGATACAATATCCCTGTAGCAGATAAAGTTTCAACACACAGTGGGATGGAGGAAGTGCACAGCCTGTGAAGCTACAGCACGGAGAAGTTCTGGTAACGAACCCCCAGAGCTCTATGGACTCATAGCATAATTATAAAAGTTGGATAACAGATATAAGAAGATTACCACAGTCACGGTGCCTGGATCTATGAGTAAGTGTCCATGGTTTATCTTGATGGATTTTTGATAGTAGATTTTCTTTAATACCATAGGGTTTATTTTTTGAGTAGGGCTTACTCCAAAAATCCTGAAAAATCATGTTAGTTCTTATTTATGGGGTGGTTCAAAGGTAAATCTGCCACATAAGAATATACCAAGGCTATTTTCTCTAATAGGCTCTCTCGGTGGGCAGCGGTTGGGTGCGACTAACTGAGGCCTCTTGCACATGACCATATGAAGGCAAATGACCATATGAGGGCACATGACCATGTACTTCTTGGCTGGGTCGGTTCCAGATCTCAGTAGGCCCCTGGGCGACAGCTCCTCAGTAGGCCCCTTGGCGACAGAGCCTCAGTGGGCCCCTTTGCAGTGAAATAACATGGCGGCATTAAAAATTAAGAAACTAAAACAGTCTCCTGTTCGCTAAACTATTCCCTAGTTTATTATCCCAAACAGCGACCCTCATGGATATTTATATACAGCCCTCCTCACCCTCTATGGAATCAGTTTGGCGCCAACCCTGCTTTTCGGTATAGATTGTTCTTTTTAAAATGTGAAACAATGAGGATCATTTACTAAGGGCCCAATTCACGTTTTCCAGACGTGTTACCCGAATATTTCAGATTTGCGCCGATTGTACCTGAATTGCCCCGGGTTTTTGTCGCACGCGATCGGAATTTGGCGCATCGGCGCCGGTATGCACGCGACGGAAATCGGGGGTCTTTATTATGTAAATGAGGCTGGTCACATGGTCAGAGGCAGTGATGTCACCCCTGTTCCCCCTCCCCTCTCCTCCCCCTGCTCATGTCTGTGTGTAATGTATAGTAAAGCATTGCTAGTGTGTGCGCTGCATCTGCTAACATGCTGCATGCTCCTAATACACAGAGACACAGACATCAGCTACACAAGTACCTGACATGTTCTACTATACACATGTGAGAGACACAGACAACAGCTACACAAGTGCCTGACATGTTCTACTATACACATGTGAGAGACACAGACATCAGATACACAAGTACCTGACATGTTCTGCTGTAACATGGCTGTCTGGAGCTGTTGTATCTCTCCTATACACACACACATGCACACACAGGCTGCAGGGGGTGTAGCCGCCAGCACCAGGAAGCACATCATTATACAGCCTCACACCATTATACAGGCTGTCAGTCAAGCACTGGGGGTGTGGCTGTACCTTCCACTCATGAATGAGCTGGACAGCTTGAATATGATAATGACTCATTGGACATCAAACAGGTCATTTGCATACAGATTTAGGACCTCATTGCTTAGGTTTAAAGGCATGTAGAGGGACAATGAAGGGATAGAGGCAATGCTCTCTAATGGCAGTTTATGAAAATATATTTAGTTTAAGCGGTTATTTTGCCTGAAGGGTTCTCTTTAAGAGTAAAAACATTGTCATATGGAACAATAGGAGTGAGGGCCCTGCTCACAAGAGCTTACAGTCTATGCGGATGAGGGGGAGACACAAGAGCTTACAGTTTATGAGGATGAGGGGGGGGACCCCAAGAGTTACGTCTATGAGGATGAGGGGGTGACACAAGAGCTTACAGTCTATGAGGATGAGGGAGTGACACAAGAGCTTACAGTCTATGAGGATGAGGGAGTGACACAAGAGCTAACCGTCTATGAGAATGAGGGGGACACAAGAGCTTACAGTCTATGAGGATGAAGACACTGACACAAAGGTATAAGAGTTATAAAAGTGGGAGATTCAAAATAAACACAAGCTTGCCATAGGTTCCCCAATCGTTCCTTATATTATGCCCCTGCCCTCCTCATTGTCATACTGTAGCCCTTCCCTCCTCTATCCCCCCACATATTGTGCCCCCTGTCCTCCTCATCATTGTATGGTGGTCCCTCCCTTCTCATATTTCAGTGGGAGCTAGGGTTTGCGCTCAAAACACTTGGTGCTGGTTAACGATCGTATCGATTAGACAGGGGTGCCACAACCTTGATCAGTCCAAGGCCGCATTGTGAGGCTGCTTAACTCAAGAAACCGATAATAACCCAGAAAACTAGACGCACCAACAACAACAATACATCACAAATGACCCACCCAAGAAAACAAAATACTGCATTTGTACAATAATATACAACCCCACAGCGTAGTTTCAAATACAGTGCACAACACCAGACAAAATAATACAGGCGGCACCCATTCCGAGCAGAACTATAACACAGGCGAGACCCCCAGCGCTGACTATTATACGAGAGACCGCAAGAGCAGATGGATAACAGGCTGTTACCACGGTGCAGGAGCAATTCCCCTCCCAATGTTGTAAGGGGAACTTCTCTTGAGCAGGCAGAGGGAGGGGGGAAGTGCTGAGGGATGACATCATAGAGGAGCTCTGGTACTGCCTCTGCAGAGCAGTATTTTAGAAGGAAGGAGGCCATGGATAACACATATAAGAAGATTACTACAGTCATGGTGATTTGATCTATGAGTAAGTGTCCCTGAGTTATCATGTTTTTATTTTTGCTTTCCTGTGATGTTACTTTAAAGTATGAATTGTTTATAGTTGTGATTGTTCACCCCACCACTTTTTATGATGGTGATGTCCGGAGTCAGACCACTGGCAACGGACAATCTGTAGAACGGGATAAATGTTTTACAGTGAGAAAATCCGGTCATCGACATCTAATCAGTGGGAGTGAGAGATTGAGCATAATCCTGTACGATATTCAATGAAGTGTAGGCAAAGAGCGTTTGTGTGCCTCTTGTATGGATGTTCTAGGATGTGGGAGAAGCGGCTAGGAGCACATTCCCGGGATCATCATGCAGGAAATGCTGACTATCTACATCTGTCCATGGATTCCATACCAAAAACAAAATAAACTGGTAGAAACCAGAGATTAACATGAAAAGATCATCTTTATAATACATAGAAGAAGAGAAACACTATCATGATCATTAGGGCATCATTCACATGCTATAGATAGTTCAGAGGTCAGCATCCAAAGCTATGCTTTGTACTATTATCGTTGCTTAAATGGGGACTGTCCCTAAATACATTCATAGGATCAAAAGGGCAAAAATGTGTATAAGATTGGAACATAACAGGGTATCACCAACATACAATCAGGGGGGCATCAGCCATGAGGACTAGTTGAGACCTCTTGCCTCAGGGGGCACATCTGCTTCAAGAGAGGGGGCGCATCAAGAGCACACGTTATCACTACAAAGCAGGGTCCTGGCCTTAAAACTAGTGTCTTCACCCTCAGGTAAGAATGGGTGTGATACACTCCATGGAGAAGCCACTTTATAAAAAAATACCTGATAAATGTACTTGGAGAGGGTGGCATTGAAATATTCGCCTCCAGGGTGAAGAGGTTATCTCTCCCCAGAATGCAATACCCACAGCCTCTATATAATGTTCCTTACCCCTAATCATGAGAGAAGAACCCTGGCCTCCCGCCATATCATACTCATAAAAGGTACAACTACCGAGTTAGCCTGACGTATTTTCAAGTGTTGCAAAGGTGGGAGTTCCATGAATATGAGAAAGGAGGCTAGAGGTTAAGATAGGATTACTCCAGTTTTCAGGCCGCGCCCTCTTGTAAGTAACTGGTGGGTCCGGGACCCTTTCCTTGTAATAAGTGACCCGCACTAGACCACGAGATGTCGCCCCTGACTATAGAGCCTCCAGCCTCAAGTGACAGAAGTTCAAAACTTTCCCTTTTTAACAGACTGTTCCATAATTATTGACATTGAGACGGGGGAAGTGAAAAAGCTTGTGCCACTTGCCTGAAAGTGGGATTTTCAGTTTTAATTAACTGTGGGCAGACATGAGGGTGTAATTATATTGACCCTCACGTAAGATGGCAGTATCAAGAGAGAGGATGAATCCAGGGTATAATAGAAGGTTATCCCACTGAAGGAACCCCTTAGTATGCGGATCAAAGAGATGAAAATAGTATGCAAAATCGATGTCCTTTTGTCTTAAAACCATTTCATCAGTATGTTTCTATGGTCACTCATTTGATATAAATATTATCATATGAGGTGTAGGAATGCAGATTTGTGTAAAAAAATAATAAATCTCAACTTATAATAATCTTATAATAATCTTTATTTATATGTGGCTCTTATTCCTAGCACTTTACAAATTAGGGGCCAAATACATAAATAATCAAACATGACGAGATGAACAAAATCAATAGGAACTTAATATGACAGTCCCTGCTCCAAGAGGACTTACTTATTGTTCCACTACACATTGCTTATTATGCAATTCCATAATATGTTATTTATTTTTTTATAGTGACAACATATTCCACGGGGTTGTCCTCGGTGGACATTGATGGTTAACAATCCAGGTCCCATAATCAGGGTTGCACCACCATAAAGCGGTTGTGAGCCTCTTGTCTCGGCAGCACACCTGCAGCAAGATGGGGGGGCAACTTCGGGACGCGTTGTCTGCTACAAAGCAGGACCTGTGACGTAAAAATAGGGGGGGTCATTCACTAAGGTCTCCCGATTCGGTGTTCCCGACTGTTACCCGAAATTTCCGATTTGCGCCGAGTTTCCCTGAACTTGCCCGAGGATTTTGGCGCACCGACGAAGATCGGTTTGTGTAGCTCAGCGCGGCATGCACGGCGGCGGAAATCGGGGGCGGGGCCGAACGGAACCTGAGGATTCGGAAAAAACCACCCATTTAAAAAAAAAAATTTGGTTGCACGGGAATACTCACATGCACCACGATGAAGGACGATGAACTCAATGGCACCTCGCTGGGACTCTGGCGCGCAGCAGCCACCTGGTGGACACGGGGTGCAGGAAACCTCAATTGTAATCGCCGGAAGACCTGAACAACGCAGTCAGATAGAAGCCGCCGCTTGGAACGCAAATGGCCCGGGTAAGTAAATGTGCCCCAATGTCTCGTTTCCACACTGATAAGTCATCATGAGAAGAACCAATCCCAAAAATAACCTGATACATTACTATTGGATGGAGGAAAGAGAGTGGCGCCATTCTATAGAGCTCGCGCTCAGGCGACTGGGATTGTTTAAGGTTCACCCCTGCCAATAACCCAGATCCCATAGCAGTATAGACACAAGAATCCTTTACTATATGAAATTGCAATATTTTACTGGGCTTTCTGGCGTAATACTCATTCCATACATTACATACCGTTTTCCCCTACAAACCACTGTTCTAGCTGGTCAGATGCACCCTCCTGAATTTTGGCAGACACAAATTTTCCTTGGGACATTTCTATAAACACAGATGAAATGAATCATTTATGATATGTGTAACTGACCCACAAATATTTAGTCATGATCACCCCTCCTCCCATTACCTCTCAGATTCCCTGGAATCACATTCATTTCATAAAGAATCTCCGGTGCGTTAACTGTCCTTCCATATTGACACGGACATCTTCAAGAAACAACACAATTCTTCCAGTATGTAATATTTTTCTTCAACTTTGTAGTCTCTACTGTGAGATTTGCAATCTTGTAGTGAGTTCTGGAGGAAGCAGCTGCTGTGACTCACTGCCTCCCCCCTCCCTCGCATAGACTTCTATGTAATCTGTCATCTCAACAAGCTTCTGTCCATCTTGCTATCAAGTGCTCTGTAAATTACATCACAAAACTTTGTGTACCCACTTGTACTAATAAATTGAGCAACAGTTATCAATATGATAAAAGTTACCAGGGGCATAACTAGGGGGAAGGCCAGGGCCCATAGCAGACTTTTGTAATAGGGCCCCCCCCTAACCCTTAGAAATATACATTCACTTTGTATACTCCACACATTTATACACTTATACGCACATATTTATGCACTGATAAACATTTATACACTTACATAGATTGTCTCAGTAGCTGCTGATCACATGGGGATGTACACATCAGGAATTATAGATGTTCGCGGTCTCGTACTTTCCTCTCCTTAGCATTTCTATCTTGAGCTGCTGTATTCTGTGTGGAAGATGTGCGCTGTTATTGGATATATAGTGTACAACGTTGCAGCATAAATGTATATAATGTGCACATCCTCCATTCTGTAGTGTGGCAGTTTGGGAGTTGGGGCCACTGGAACTGCGGGCCCCATATTAGTTGCTATGCTGCTGGCCCCAGCCCCTGAAAAGTATGTACTCAGTACGGAAATCTTTATTAATATTGATGGCTTGTCTCAGGTTACACACGAGCCTATGGCACTGTGCCTAGTAATGAGGGAGCCGTAGTACTTACCATAGTGGTGCCAATAGCTCAGTTACATACTACCCAAACGTTCTACATTGAGCACATTTTTTGGAATCCTGAGCTGTGGGATGTATGTCCTGGGTGTAGTTGATAGCATAGTCCTAAAATTGGGGTAATATAATGTGAGGGGTAACAAATGGGGATGCACAGGAAAAATGGCATAGTACAATGGGGGCACAGGAAGGGACCATTATACTATGAAGAAGGCCACCAACGGGAATTATACAGTGGGGGAGCGCAGGGGCATGACTTTCTTGAGCTAATCATAACAGACTCACCAATCTAATCTCCCGAACTCACATAACACAAACACTGAATAGCATCGCAAAGGACATGTCACATGTCACGATGGTTCTCAGATCATACACTTCTGGAGTGGATTTTAGCCATAATTGTTTTTTTGTTTTTTTTTTGTTTTTTGCAAATCTGTAATGAATAACCACGTTGCCAAAGAAAGCCACTTCCCCATCAGCTTTCCTTCAAAGTTTCCTTCCAGCATGTTTTAGACGGGAACTGATGCACAAGAGGATCCCATATTTTTGATAAAATCCACAAATGCTTTTGTTTAACTAAAAGAGGTCTGGTATAAAAAAAATTAATATGCCAACCAAATCCATCCCAAAAATGTTTAAATTTTTCAATAACAACAAGTCTATCCCACAAAAACAAGCCCACTTGTCGCTAGATTACGAAATGTGACCCTTAATGACTGTCGTAGCGGCTTTTTATGGTGGTCAGCCTGGGGTTCCTCTAGCGGGAACCAATGGGCTTCCTGTAGTATCAATTTTCAGATTTCGCGTTTTTCTAAATATATTGCACAGAAAGGGTTAATAAAAGTTCACAAAGGAGGACATATGAAAACTTGAAACTTTGTGCCAGGGACTACAACAATCCGTATATTCATTAAAGCTATATCCAGGGCACCGGCTCGTTATATATCACCAGCTCTGATTATCTCTGTGATGTAATGAGACGTGACCTGTGACATCCCATAACCAGGGATATACGAGCCATGCACCTGTTGACATCACATGACCGTGATATAACAATCTGGGCACCTGTGTGACATCACCGGGACCAGGAGATACTACGAGCCATGCACCTGTGTGACATCACAATGACCAGTTGATATAACAATCTGGGCACCTGTGGACATACGTGACCAGGGAATATTACGAGCCATGAATCTGGTGACATCATCAACAGTATGGATAAAACGAGACGTGCCATCCGTGTGTGACATCACATGACAGGGAAAACGAGCCGTGCACCCGGCGACAGTCACATGGACCAGCGAAAAAACGAGCCGTGCTCGTGTGGACATCACATGACCAGGCAAAAACGAGCCGTGCACCCGGGGACATCACAGACAGGTATAACGAGCGCTGCCGCTGTGTATGACATCACACGACCAGGGATTCACTAACCGGAGTTCCAAGTGTTTTTGCGTCATGGCCCCAGCGCGCATCAATTCTCTTTCCCTGCCAGAAATGATGAGGACAGATATAAGCCCGGAGTAAGGTTCAATGTACATGAGAGTGAACTTTCATAAACAGCAGAAGAGATTTGCTGCTTCTTGTCCTTGATGGTTTACATCTCAGAAATCAATTGAAAACATTTCGGTATACATAGATACTGTTCCCATGGCAGCGTGACAACCCAAAGAGCAGCCTCCTAAACATATCCAGAAGCTGACTAAAAATAGGTGAAACTATGAGCGCTTATACATTGCACACAGGCCAGGGCAACCACTATTGGACTAAAATGTGCTCCCTATGAGTGGAGGCGAGCATTGCTCTCGGCGTATCAGGCAAGCTGTTCTAGAATGTATATGTCTGTGTACATACTGTGCCTAAAAACTTACAAAAACAATACCATATTTGCCCAAAGAAGACAGTGCTATATTAGTTGTTGCTCCAAAAGATGGGTTTTGGGCTTATGTTGATTGTTCCTTTTTTTCCACTTCTATCTATTCTACAACAATACTAAATCAGTTCTTGAACAAACACATTTACACGACATTCCAATGAGTTATCAGTATCTGCTTGCCAATTTCGGAGCATTCAGATATCCAACATCTCTCTGTCCTCTAGAAAGCTACAAGATTTTTGCCCCTGGAGTCCTCCACGATTGTGTCTTGTACTTCTTGGCTGGGTCGGTTCCAGATCTCAGTAGGCCCCTGGCGACAGCTCCTCAGTAGGCCCCTTTGGCGACAGAGCCTAGTGGGCCCTTTGCAGTGAAATAACATGGCGGCATTAAAAATTAAGAAACTAAACAGTCCTCCTGTTCGCTAAACTATTCCCTATTTATTATCCCAAACAGCGACCCTATGGATATTTATATACACCCTCCTCACCTCTATGGAATCAGTTTGGCGCCAACCCTGCTTTCGGTATAGATTGTTCATTTAAAATGTGAAACAATGAGGATCATTACTAAGGCCAATTCACGTTTTCCAGACGTTTACCCGAAGTACTTTCAGATTTGCGGCCGATTGTACCTGAATTGCCCCGGTTTTTGTCGACGCGATCGGAAATTTGGCGCAATTCGGCGCCGGTATGCACGCGACGGAAATCGGGGGGCGTGGCGAACGAAAACCGACGTATTCGAAAAACCCGCCGCATTTAAAAAAAAAATTGTGCGCGAAAATTTCACTCACCTTCATCCTGGATGGCGGTGTATTTCGAGGCATTCCAGCGGATTTCAGCACAGCAGCGCCACCTGGTGGAACGTCGGAGGAAACTACCATCATAAATCCGGCCGGACCCGATACAGTGCAGAGAACGCGCCGCTGGATGCGAACGGACGGGTAAGTAAATCTGCCATTGTCCTATGTCTGTGGGCAGAATGTAATGGAACATATATTTCTTTTTCCTCGGTTATTGGCACATACGGTTATGTGTGTACTGGTGGATGTCTACTCACAAGGAAGTAGGTGCCCCTTAAAGAATTCACTCAAAAAACTTGTCACTCTGCATCCTCCCGGTCTCTTGCCATCCCAGGTGCGTTCCAACCACATCAGCAAAATGGAGTGAAACTAGAGGGGAACTCAATCTTCTTCCTTCCTTCTAAAATCCAACTTAAAATTATGCTATGAGTCTGAAGGGCTCTGGGGTTGTTACCAGATCCCCTCCATCTCCAACTTGAACACGCTGATTCATTACCCCCCTCCCTTGTCTTCTCTCGCATTCCCCCCTCTCTCTGCCTGAATACAATATCCCTGAGCAGATAAATTTAAACACACAGTGGGACGGAAGTGCACAGCCTGTGAAGTACAGCAGGAGAAGTTCTGGTACGAACCCCGAGCTCTATGGACTCATAGCATAATTATAAAAAGTTGATTTTAAAGAAGAGGTCATGGATAACAATATAAAAGATTACCACAGTCACGGTGCCTGATCTATAGTAAGTGTCCCTGGTTTATCTGTGATGGATTTTGATAGTAATTTTCTTTAATACCATAGGGTTTATTTTTAGTAGGGCTTACTCCAAAAATCCTGAAAATCATGTTAGTTCTTATTTATGGGTGGTTCAAAGGTAAATCGGCCACATAAGAATATACAAGGCTATTTTCTTAATAGGCTCTCTCGGTGGGCAGCGGTTGGGTGCGACTAACTGAGGCCTCTTGCACATGACCATATGAAGGCAAATGACCATATGAGGGCACATGACCATATGAAGGCAAATGACCATATGAGGGCACATGACCATATGAAGACAAATGACCATATGAGGGCACATGACCATATGAGGGCACTTGACCATATGAGGGCCTCCGAATTTGCAGTCGGATCATGACCCTCATAGAGGTATTTTGGCACCCTGACACAGTGCTGTGAGCACGTGGTGTCTCACCGCAGAGTGACCGAGCCCGGCATGTCCTATGTATCACAGCGGCGGCCGCTCAGGTAACAATGGAGAGGGAAGGGGTTGCACCCGGCTGTATACTATCCCAGGCTACGGACCGAGTGAGCATACTTTGGAGCGCATAAGACCTAAAGTAGCATTTAAGGGAACACTGGATTTTGTGACTGGCACTGAAGAACACACCCCATCTGGCACTGTAAGTATGTGGTCAACAGTTTACAAAGAATCTTAAAATAAGTCATTATAGTCGGACAAGAACTTACACAGAGGTCATTTGTTTCTCCATCAGTGAAAGTGCTCGTTGAATGGGGCACCAAGAGGACTTGTCCCACCTGTTGTCCTCAGTGGTGAATGGCAGAAAAACCTTTAACACAATAAGGATTGGTTATGCCATTTTAGTTTTAAATGTCATTGAATCATCTTCTAAGGTCCCTGAGACCATGTTATATAGATGACATTTTATTTATGTGGGTAGAATAATGAAGCCACATGCTCAAGCCTCCCTAATAAAAGAAGCTTTGTCTACAACCCACCCAAATCCATACAATAAGCCCTTATGACCTAATGTACAAAAGCAGAAGCCCTAAAGTAAAAATAGCAACTAAGTATTTTTCAAACCCAGTTTTACCAGAATAAAAATGAGCAAAAGGTCAAAATTCCATTAACCCATCATTGTGATACTGGTTAACGCTGGATTATCAAACATTATAGATAATTTTAGGAAGAAGACTAATACATTTTGCTAGAATCCATATATTCTTCAATCAACTAAAATAGGTTTTAACAGACCCCTCCATGTATACTTCCTCTGATATCAGGTATGGTATGCAGATTATAATAATGATAATCTTAATTTATGTAGCAACGTCATATTCCGTAGCACTTTAAAGATTATGGGGGACATATACAAATAAAATAGGACATATACAGAGTAAACAATTAAAGGACACCTGTCATCAGGTCGTGTCACTACTACACTGTTAGAGTCATCTCACAGGATCATCCAGCCTTTATCTAGTCAATTCATACATGAATATTGTAAAATCATCATTTCTTTATATGTAAATGAGGCTGGTCACATGTCAAGGCAGTGATGTCACCCCTGTTCCCTCCCCTCTCCCCCTGCTCATGTCTGTGGTAATGTATAGTAAAGCATGCCTAGTGTGTGCGCTGCATCTGCTAACATGCTGCATGCTCCTAATCACAGAGACACAGACATCAGCTACACAAGTACCTGCATGTTCTACTATACCATGTGAGAGCACAGACAACAGCTACACAAGTGCCTGACATGTTCTACTATACACATGTGAGAGACACAGACATCAGAACCACAAGTACCTACATGTTCTGCGTGTAACATGGCTGTCTGGAGCTGCTGTATCTCTCCTATACACACACACATGCACACAAGGTGCAGGGGTGTAGGCCGCCGCACCAGGAAGCACCACATTATTAACCTCACACCATTATACAGCGGTCGCAAGCAGGGGGGGTGGCTGACCTTCCACTCGAATGAGCTGGACAGCTTGAATATGATAATGACTCATTGGACATCAAACAGGTCATTTTGCATACAGATTTAGGACCTCATTGCTTAGGTTTAAGGCATGCAGAGGGACAATGAAGGGATAGGCAATGCTCTCTAATGGCGTTTATGAAAATATTTAGTTTAGGGTTTTTGCCTGAAGGGTTCTCTTTAAGAGTAAAAACATTGTCAATGGACAATAGAGTGAGGGCCCTGTACCAAGAGCTTACCAGTCTATGGCGGTGAGGGGGAGACACAAGAGCTTACAGTTTTATGAGTGAGGGTGACACAAGAGCTTACAGTCTATGAGGATGAGGGGGTGACACAGAGCTTTACAGTCTATGAGGATGAGGGGGAGACCACAAGAGATTACAGTCTATGAGGATGAGGGGGAGACACAAGAGCTTCCAGTCTATGAGGGGTTGACACAAGGCTTACAGTCTATGAGGATGATGGTGAACCCAAGAGCTACGTCTATGGGATGAGCGGGTGACCAAGAGCGTACCAGAGCTATGAGGATGAGGGAGTGACACAAGAGCTTACAGTCTATGAGCGATGAGGGTAGTGACACAAAGGCTAACCGTCTATGAGAATGAGGGGGACACAAGAGCTCGTACAGTCTATGAGGATGAAGACACTGAGCAAAAGACACAAAGGTATAAGAGTTATAAAAGTGGGAGATTCAAAATAAACATGAGAATAATATGAGATCACTGGCAGATCTTCCTCTCAGTGTCAGGGTTCCTCAGGGCTCAGTCCTAGGTCCTCTTCTCTTCTCCCTCTATACTGCCCCCATCGGGCAAACAATCAGCAGCTTTGGTTTCCAGTGTCACCTCTATCCTGATGATACCCAGCTATGTACTTTTGCACCCCTGCCTTACAGCAGAACACTAGTGACTGTCTCACTGCTGTCTCTAACATCATGTCCTCTCTCTTCTAAACTAAATCTTGCTAAGACTGAACTTCTTGTCTTTCCACCATCTACTACATCCATTTCTTACAATTGAAACCTCTAAAACACTAATTGTTGCTCTGATTCACTCTTGACTAGACAAGCCTGGCTGCTGCATTAACGTTAGATTGTAGAGCAGAGAGTTTACATTCTTTTTAGAGGTTTCAGTTTTTGAGGAGCATGCGGCAAGTGCGTGGTGTTGGAGTTGAATGCTACCAAGTAGGGTTAATTGAAGGGAAACTGTCAGCAGTTTTGACCATTTAAAGCTGCAGGCTGAGTTACATAGCAGCCCTGGAGATTTATTCAACCATAAGTGTGTAGTTAGAAGTGACAGAACAGTGAAAGGTCAAGTTAGCTCTTGCAAGAACTCTATGGGGCACATTTACTTACCCGGTCCTGTCGCGATCCCCTAGGTGCGTTGTCTGACGAGGATGAAGTCGGCGCGATTCACTAAGATCGTGTGCCCAATATCCTGCATGTGTCGCTTCCCCGCTCAGGTCCGCAGTTCATCTTCTTCTTCCCAGTGTATGTAAGTGCATGGCTTGCGACATAATTTGAATTTTAAATCCCGCACTTAGTCCAAATCAGTCAGGTTGTCCAACGACCACGCCTCCCGATTTGTGTCACATGAAAGATTGCGCCAAAATCCGATCACGTGCACCAAAAACCCTTGTTAAATGCGGTGCAAATCGGAAATAGTTGGGAAACCCGACGGAAATGTAGTGTGCAGACCCTTAGGCCCGTTCCACACTTGCGAGTCTGATGCGATGAACTCGCATCACACTCGCAGCGCATGCTGCCCGGATCGCACCGCCCAAACGCTGCAAACCGGATCAGAACTGACATGCTGAATTACGTTCCGGTTTGCAGCGTTCAGACCGGGAGATCCGGGCAGCATGCGTTGCGAGTGTCATGTTAGTTAATCGCATCACACTCGCAAGTGTGGAACGGGCCTTAGTAAATGAGCCCCTATCAGTCTGAAGAGCTTTCTGCTCTGTGCTTCTCCATAGTACTTGCCCTTTGCTACAAGTAGGAACTGTATCAGGAAACCCGGACCTGACCCTGAATAAGTCAATAGAATTACTAGCGGCTGGAAAATCCCTTTAAATGTTTTTTGCTGGAAAATAGTTTATATAAAATTGCTGGATAGTTAATCATTAGTCATAGTCCATAGCAATATAACCTTAAGTATTTCCATGGATACTAAGGAGATTTCTTACAATAACTGACAAGAACATATCAGAAAGAAAATTGTTGGTTGCTATGTGGGTCGTATTAGTTCAGTTCATCTTACTGCTATACTTAGTTTTAATAATATGTTATTAGGATAGATATTTGCAAATTACATCCATTCATGGCCAACACAATCTGCATTGGACTGATAGTGGTACGTGACTGGTGGTGTACATATCACCCTATATGATTAATCCATTGTAGCACACAAAAATTGGAGACGGATTCATTGCAATTTTTACTTGGGATTTATGGCAAGGTCTGTGGGCGAAAATTAACAACATAAGATTGAAATCCCAAGGAGGGGCATTCACATGGGAAATCAAAAATACTAAATTGGATAAAGCCTTAAAGCAGTGATGGCGAACCTATGGCACGGGTGCCAGAGGTGGCACTCAGAGCCCTTTCTGTGGGCACCCAGGCCATCACCAGAGATGACTCCAGGTATCTTTCTGCAGTCCCAGACAGCCCGGGACTTGCTGTGCACAGAGCTTCTTTAAAGTGACAGGGCTACCTGGGACTACTGGAGGAGTGGGAAGGTGTGGACAGATCTGGATTATCATTGTAGCTCCTGCTCCGGCCCTGACAATTCTTCCTGTATTGGGGATCCTTGAGGGAAGCTACAATGATCATCCAAATGTCTCCGATTTTCTGCTTTATTGGTGTCCTCAGGAGGCTGATATGAATGAAAGCTGTGACGCATAAATCACTAATTAAATTTCTGTGTTGGGACTTTGTGATAAATAAGTGGGTCTTGGTTGTAGTTTGGGCACTCGGTCTCTAAAAGGTTCGCCATCACTGCCTTAAAGGAACATTCATATATAGAGGATTAAGATAAATAACTAAAAGCCAATTTCTTTAACCCTCTGCTAGCAGCTGCCATATAAGTTCAGTAGAAGATGGAAATGCGTTGATGCAGTAACCTGGCTTAGCCACTATACAGTAAGTGGAGCTGTGTGGAGCTGGGGTGCTGATTTTAAAAGAAATTAACCACATAGATTTAGTGGTTTTACCCTAAGCATACTTACCCACTGGCGTGTGCCCCCTGGAACAGGATCCGTCCTTATTTATCTGTTAACCCCTTAACGACTAGGCCCTTTTTTGTTTTGGCATTTCCATATTTCACTCCCCATCTTTAAAAATCGATAACTTTTTTATTTTTACTGTATGAGGGCTTGTTTTCTGTGTAACAAATTGCACTTCATAGTGACAGTATTTTGTATTCCATGGCGTGTACTGGGAAGCAGGAAAAAAAATTCCAAATGCAGGGAAATTATTGGAAAAATGCATTTGCACCATTTTATTGCAGCCTTAGATTTTATGGCTTTCACTGTACCCCCCATATGACAGGTCTACTTTATTCTTTGGGTTGGTACAATCACGGGGATACCAAATTTGCATAGGTTGTATAATGTTTTCAGAATTTTACCAAAATTAAAGCCTGTACAAAAAAAAAATTCTTCATTTTGCCATCTTCTGGCGCTAATAAGTAGCATTGAAAACAACATCAAAAGTCACAAAAAATGACACCGCCCACAGCTTCATACACCGATGTATGAAAAATAAATCGGTGTATGAAGCTGTGGGTGGTGTCATTTTTTGCTACTTTTGATGCCGTTTTCCATGCTACCATTTTAAGGACTGTACGACCTTTTGATCACTTTTTATTAAAAATTTTTTATGTTTTTCAGAATGGTAAAAAAGTGGTATTTTCGACTTTGGGTGCTATTTTCTATTACGGGGTTAAACGCCGGGAAGCTGTTATTATATTTTTATAGATTTGACATTTTGGGACGTGGCAACACCTAATGTGTTTATGATTTTTACTGTTTATTTATATTTATCTCAGTTCAAGGGAAAGGGGGGTGATTTGAATTTTTATGGTTTAATTCAATTTTTTTTAAACTTTTTTAAATTACTTTTTTTACTATTCTTTAACATGCCTTTGGGGGGTCTTTCCCCCACAATCAGCCCCGCACCATTTTTGGGGGTGTCGATCGTTGCCATGGCAACTCTGCAAACTTTAGCTGCCCAGAACCCCATCACACATACCCCAGCTGCTGCAGAACCTTAAAATATACGCAACCGCTGCTGCAGAACCTCATAATACGCAACTCGAGTGCTGCAGAACATCATGATATAAGCCTCGGCTGCTGTATATCATCATAACGCACACCACATCTACTGCAGAACATCAGAATGCAGAACCCCGCTGCTGCAGAATCTCATAATAAACACTTTTGCTGCTGCAGAACCTCCTCAGCTGCTCCAGAGCCTCATAATGTAAATACTTCAGCCGCTGCAGGACCTCATAATATGCCCTGCACACCCCTGCTTCTTTCACCTTACACGTTAGAGCACTACTCCTATGTCTATCGTCCTGGGGATACAAGTCCGGCTCCTCACTGTGAGGCACCACCTCGTCTGTCTACACGGCTAGGCTGACCAGAAGCAAGGTTATACAGGGAGTGTAACCCCCTGTACTTCACGTCCCTCAACAGTATTGGTGTCCTAAGGACACCTATATTTCTGATCACAGAGCAGGAGTGGAAGCAGGCAGGATGAGGGATGTTCCCTTCTCCTGCTCATTGGTGGGGGCCCTGGGGCTTGGACCTCTGGTGCCTTACATTTATTCAGCATTGGGCTCTATTAACACCCTTAGAGCCCTTATGGTTCATTAAAATAATTTTAAAAGTTGATTTTAGAAGGAAGGCGCCCATGGATAATAAATATAAGAAGATTACCACAGTCACTTTGCCTGGATCTTTGAGTAACTGTCCCTGGTTTATCATTCTTAATTTTGATGGCAGATTTCATGTAACCCTCACAGTAGGCTTCACTAGCTCTCAGGTTATAGCACATTTTTATGTCTCTACTTTATCCCACATCTACAACCCATGGTGCATCGCTTCTGGCTTATCATGCTTTATTTTGATGGTAGATTTTCTTTCAGTCATAAAGAGAATTTATCACCAATTTTCTTTTTCACTTGATAAAACCTGATGAAATACATTTAACTGACCTGTTTTTTTCCCATCGAATTGTAGATTTTTTCATCTATTTCTTTGTTTTTGGGAGCTGCCATCTTTGTTGATTTTTTGTTCAACAATAAATGTAAATTCTTGTGCCTGAAAAATAAGAAATCCCCTGAAAATAAGACCTACTGCCCCTTTAGAAGCAAAAATTAATATAAGAGACTGCGGCACATTTACTTACTCGTCCCTTGGAGTTCACAGAAAGTGCATTGTCCGTGTATAATGCACAGCTACCGCGATTCACTAAGATCGTGCGCCCGATATCCTGCATTTGTCACTTCCCCACTCAGGTCCGACAGAGTTCACCTTCTTCTACCTGGTGCATGTAAGTGCTTGGTCTTGCGACACAATTTGAAACTTAAATCCCGCGCTCAGTCTGTTCATCGATGGCACGCCCCCGATTTCTGTCGCATGAAAGCCAGCGCAGCTTCACCAATCCGATCACGTGCGACACAATCCCCAGTTAAATACCTGTCACAGCGGCACAAATCTCAAAAACGTTGGATAATCTGACGAAATTGCGGCTGCGGACCCTTAATAAATAAGCCCCACTGTCTTATCTTCAGGGAAACACGGTATTAGCTATTAGGCTACCGAATATCCTAGCACATAGCACAAGTCCTATATTCCTATTAGTGTACAATATCTTCAGTTTATGTATAAAAACTTCTTGTCATGCAAATGTATGTTGAACATGCTTGTGATATCCCATCTCTTATCCTCCTGCCAGGCAGAGATGTTTTCATGTCTTGATGGCCTAGGAAGCCTCATTTTCCTGCATTCTGCTGTGATATTATGACCCATTTGGACCTGTTCCATCTTACACATTTCTGATACTATAGCCAAGAAGCCATCATTTGGCAGCCAACAAATCTAATAACGTATCACCTCCATTATGCTTTTAGCTGTTGAAGAGAAAACATATAGGGGCACATTTACTTACCTGTCCGAGTCGTGATCCCCGAGGTGTGTTCCCTGACGGTGATGCAGTGTGCCGCGATCCACGTAGATCCTGCGCCCGATATCATGCATGTGTCGCTCCCCGCTCAGGTCCGCCGGAGTTCACCTTCTTCTTCCCAGTGCATGCAAGTGCTTGGCTTGAGACACCAGTTTGAATGTTAAATCCCGCGCTTAGTCCGAATCCGTAGGGTCGTCCAAAAATGTGCACTTTTCAAAGTTTCTCTGAGACATGTATAGGAACTACTTTTGATCAATACAATCATGTCAACGAGGCAATGACTACTGTAGAATTCCACTTGCTACAGCATTTACCCAAAGGGAAGGGGCATTGGAGCAGCTCAATACACAGAGCACAGCAGTGTGAGGACACATCCTCAGATCACTACAATCTTGTAATGTAAATCTATGTCACTAAGAGTACATACAGCTCTGCATGGTGCCTATCCATAGTCAACGCCGCTTATTCAATCCACCAGTAGCCTGATACGGCTTTTACTCAAAGAGTGAGGGGCCCCAAACATAGCACAATACACAAAGCACAGCAGTGTGAGGACACACCCTCAGAGCACTTCTATCCTCAAATGTAAATCCATTATATTGTACAGTGCTGCAACTAACAACATAAAGGTAGGATTACATAGCTCTCCATGGCTCCTACCCACCGTCAACACTGCTTATCCACTCCCTTTAAATCATCAACATTGCCTCTGTTTGCTTGTTTGGTTTGGAAAGGCTCATGAATATAATCGTTTATATGATTAACACAGGCCACTAGTAAAGTTCGGTTCAAGGACAAGCAATAATAATTCCTAGTATCAAGAATAATGGGGCACACTTACTAAGGGTCAGCGGACCGCATTTCCGTCGGGTTTCCTTATGATTTCCGTTTTGCGCCGCCTTTAACAGGGGTTTTTGTCGCATGCAATTGGATAGTGGCGCAATCACGGCGGCTTTCATGCAACACAAATTGGGCACGGGCCATCAGACTATCTGACGGATTCGGAGAAACCGCTGGATTTAACTTTAAACTTGTATTGCATATAATGTACTTACATAAACCAGGAAAAAGATGGTGAACTCCAGCGGACCTGATCGGGGAAGCGACACATGCAGGATATCGAGCGCACGCTGTAAGTGAATCGTGGCAGCTGTGCATTCTCGTCGGGGAACGCACCTCAGGTATCGCGCAGGGACGGGTAAGTAAATGTGCCCCAATGAGCGTAACAAATTAGTGCAGATTCACTATTTATTGGGTTGCTTTACATATAATTCTAATTCAGAAATATTCTGAATCTATTTGTTTGATATTACAGTATAGTAAAGGTCTATAATAAAAGTGGCCAAATTTGCCCAAAAAAAAATATTATTTGGCTACCAGGAGCGTTTATATGTATTTCTGGTTAGTCTGCATATAAGGCATTTAAAGGGGCTGTCCAGACATAAGATCTGCTTCTGACATGGGACACAGGACTTCTTCCTCTATTGCCCTCAGGTTATCTGGTATTAGAACCAAAATGGATATGGAGTCTCTGGGACTGCAAAACCCAATATGGAATCAGGTCTTTTTTACTTCCCTAAATAACCCCTATAAATGCTTCAGGTTCTTTTAGAAGAACACATCTGGGTGGATCTGACTTCTGGAGTGTGCGGCTAAAGGATAAAGTGTTCTCTATAATGTTCCGCTCATGCATATATTTCTTTGCTTGTCTTTTTTTATGTCTGCTGCACTTTAATCTGACAATTACAATATACAATGATAATATAGTGATATATTGTGTGAGTCACCAAAATCACAAGCTCGTGGAACTGCAAGTTACTGCTCAAAGAAAGGCTCGTTGTTTAAGTAAAATATGTATATATACAGTATACAGCTGTGATATACATTGTGATACTACACTCACCGGCCACTTTATTAGGTACACCATGCTAGTAACGGGTTGGACCCCCTTTTTCCTTCAGAACTGCCTCAATTCTTCGTGGCATAGATACAACAAGGTGCTGGAAGCATTCCTCAGAGATTTTGGTCCATATTGACCTAGCATCACACAGTTGCCGCAGATTTGTCGGCTGCACATCCATGCGAATCTCCCGTTCCACCACATCCCAAAGATGCTCTATTGGATTTTGGCCAGCTACCGCACCCGATTCTCGTGGGGAACGCACTCAGTATCGGCAGGACGGGTAAGTAAATGTGCCCCAATGAGCGTAACAAATTAGTGCAGATTCACTATTTATTGGGTTGCTTTACATATAATTCTAATTCAGAAATATTCTGAATCTATTTGTTTCATATACAGTATAGTAAAGGTCTATAATAAGTGGCCAAATTTGCCCCAAAAAAAATATTATTTGGCTACCAGGAGCGTTTTTATAGTATTCTGGTTAGTCTGCATATAAGGCATTTAAAGGGGCTGTCCAGACATAAGATCTGCTTCTGACATGGGACACGGACTTCTTCCTCTATTGCCCTCAGGGTTTGGTATTAGAACCAAAATGGATATGGAGTCTCTGGGACTGCAAAACCCAATATGGAATCAGGTCGTTTTTACTTCCTAAAAACCCTATAAATGCTTCAGGTTCTTTTAGAAGAACACATCTGGGTGGATCTGACTTGGAGTGTGCGGCTAAAGGATAAGTGTTCTCTATTATGTTCCGCTCATGCTATATATTCTTTGCTTGTCTTTTTTTATGTCTGCTGCACTTTAATCTGACAATTACAATATACAATGATATATAGTGATATAGTGTGTGAGTCACCAAAATCACAAGCTCGTGGAAACTGCAAGTTACTGCTCAAAGAAAGGCTCGTTGTTTAAGTAAAATATGTATATAACATATACAGCGTTGAAATACATTGTGATACTACACTCACCGGCCACCTTATTAGGTACACCTGCTAAGTAACGGGTGTTGGACCCCCTTTTGTTCAGAACTGCCTTCAATTCTTCGTGGCATAGATTCAACAAGGTGCTGGAAGCATTCCTCAGGATTTTGGTCCATATTGACCTGATGGCATCACACAGTTGCCGCAGATTTGTCGGCCTGCAATCATGATGCGAATCTCCGTTCCACCACATCCCAGAGATGCTCTATTGGATTGAGATCTGGTGACTGTGGAGGCCATTTGAGTCCAGGGACCTCATGTCATGTTCAAGAAAACCAGTCTGAGATGATTCCAGCTTTATGACATGGCGCATTATCCTGCTGAAAGTAGCCATCGATGTGGTGGTACATTGTGGTCTCAAAGGGATGGACCATGGTCGCAAACATACTCAGGTAGGTGTGGCGTTGGCTTGAACGATGCTCAATTGGTACCAAGGGCCCAAGAGTGCCAAGAAAATATTCCCCACACCATGACACCACACCTGCCTGAACCGTTGATACAAGGCAGGATGGATCCATGCTTTCATGTTGTTGACGCCAAATTCTGACCCTACCATCCGAATGTCGCAGCAGAAATCGAGACTCATCAGACCAGGCAACGTTTTTCCAATCTTCTACTGTCCAATTTCGATGAGCTTGTGCAAATTGTAGCCTCAGTTTCCTGTTCTTAGCTGAAAGGAGTGGCACCCGGTGTGGTCTTCTGCTGCTGTAGCCCATCTGCCTCAAAGTTCGACGTACTGTGCGTTCAGAGATGCTCTTCTGCCTACCTTGGTTGTAACGGGTGGCGATTTGAGTCACTGTTGCCTTTCTATCAGCTCGAACCAGTCTGCCCATTCTCCTCTGACCTCTGGCATCAACAAGGCATTTCCGCCCACAGAACTTCCGCTCACTGGATGTTTTTTTCTTTTTCGGACCATTCTCTGTAAACCCTAGAGATGGTTGTGCGTGAAAATCCCAGTAGATCAGCAGTTTCTGAAATACTCAGACCAGCCCTTCTGGCACCAACAACCATGCCACGTTCAAAGGCACTCAAATCAGAGTTGCCGCCATGTGATTGGCTGATTAGAAATTAAGTGTAAACGAGCAGTTGGACAGGTGTACCTAATAAAGTGGCCGGTGAGTGTATAAACCTCATGTACTTTTGCCATAACATATTGTATATCATGTAGAGTATGAATAATCTGTCCATAAAAATTCTAATTGTACTAAGTCCTCTTAATGGGTTCAAACAAGTACAAAGTCTCCTGAAAAGAAGACACAAATGATCCTATAATGTGCAGAATAAGAATTATGGGGTATACATAAAGGTAACAAGAGGTTATAATAAAGGTAGGTAATACACAGAGCAGCTGAGAGCAGACACCCACACTGGGTGCCACACTGGGTGATGGAAGTTGGTAAAAATAACAAATAAAGATGGAAGCTGATATGTAGGCTTAAAGCGGTTGGCCACTTTACCTCATTTATTTTGTAATGTTTGTAAGTGCAACATCCCCCACCGGGGTCTAGTCTTTTCTTGTGGCCTGGAGGCATCCGGGGCCCAGGATGCGGCCTAGGGCACGCTAGTGTCACGGTGCTTGGTATGGGGACCGGAGGGCTGTCCTACAGCCTAGCAGGTCTCCAGCAAGTGCTGTGTGCAATAAATATGTAGGTAGAGGCTTATACAATGGTTTCTCCCTGGGGCAGCCCCTGAGTGTCTGTAAGATAAGTCCCTGGGTGATACATGGGGAAGCCCGTGATGGTAAACAGCCGTATCCAGGGATCAGACCGAGGCAACGTAGTGCAAATCAACTCACCGTTCTTTATTGAAGTTGGTGAGCTGATGGCAGATAGCTGGTCCACAGGAAGGTTACTCTCAGCCTGGTAGTACCTTCAGGCTGGGCTGATAAAGATGGAACCGAGTCCAGATGACAGATCTTGGCTCTGGGGCTTAAGTCTCATGAGGTCCTGGCAGGGCGATTGTTCATGGACAGATAGAGATCCCATGACCCTCCATCTGCGGCCATTTTATGGTCAGGAATCTCTGGCTGATGAGGGGCAAATTTTGTAAAGAGTCTTTGTACATTAACATATTTTAATGTGTATATTTTGTGTTTACTGTTTGACATCACCTGATAGTAAGCTGGCTGTATCATTGGCTAGATAAAGAGTCTATAGGGAGCTGCCCCAGGGATACATCAGGAGGCTGAAGTCTTCTGATATATCCATTGTGGTGGTAGGGCACAGGTTACATCACCTAGCACCAGTCTATTATAAATTCCCCCCACGGAGTCTATGGGTCCTATTTACTAAGGGTCCAGCGGACCGCACTTTAGTTGGATATCCCGACGTTTCCGGCATTTAGAAGGGGATTTTGGCGCACACATTCGGATTTTCACAGGCCGTCCGACTGATTTAACTTTAAAATTCTGTCGCAAGACAAGCATTTACATACATTGGGAGGAAGATGGTGAACTTCGGCGGACCTGATCGGGAAGCGACACATTCAGGAAATCGGGCTCACAATTATTCAATCGCGGCACAGTGTATTGTCGTTGGACAATGCACTTTCGGGAACTCCTCCGAACCGGGTAAGTAAATGTGCCCCAGTGTCTTTCAGTTTTGATACCAATGTGTCTTATCTGCAGCAGAGAACAAACAGTGTTACATAGTCTATCAGGATGAAAACTTCCTAAATGCTTTGTATAGTTATTTTTCGCTGATCTTGCAATTTGAGTTATTTTATCACTATTCAAAACCAGAGTGAGAGTAAAAATTTTGTAGGCTTCTGGAAGCAATGTTTGTGTTTTTATATGTTTACTTTGTAGATGTAAACTGCGGAATGTTGTGTGTATCTTGTGTCAGAGTGGAGTTTCCCTTAAAATTTCACAGTGGCTTGGAGTTATACATTTTTTAAGGACATAAGTTTTCAATTAAAGGAGTTTTCGCTTGGGGTCTGAATGCTAGCAATTACAGGGGTCTAGGTCTTTGTACACTGTGTGAATGGAGGGGGAGTATGTACACAACATTATTCATACAAGGGGCTTAGGGACCTCTTAATCATTTTTACCTAGTTACTTAAAGGACTACTATGCGATTACTGACAGCAGACTGTTCTCACAGACATGATTATTACATCTAGTCATCTAGGGTTGGTGGCAGCATTTTCCATTAACTCCAGCACATTCTGTATTCTGTAGAAAGTTAAGAAACGTTTATAAGTTTATACAATTATGTAAATGTGCCTAAGGCACTCAGACTGGCATCACCTGAGCTCCTCATGGCTCTGCCATCTAGTACAGTATTCACACCCCCTCCAACTCTATATGCAACCCTCATTCCCTCCAACTTATCATAAACAGCCTTTGACTTCAGCCGGCTGTCTACAAAACGTGTGCATGCGTGAGAGGTTTTTTCAGCGCAACCAGCAGGTTACTAGACTTCTCGCACATACACAAGTTTTGCAGAGAGCCAGCTAATAAATCTTCTGCATGCGCGAGAAGTCTAGTAACCTGCTGGTTGCACTGAAAAGATTTCTTGCGCATCTGCAAGTCTGTCTGCAATAAGTGGGAGGGAATAAGGGTTTCATATAGAGAAGAAAGGGGGCGTGAATATTTTAGGAGACTGCAGGGCCATGAGGTGCTCAGGTAACATCACCCTGAGCACCTCAGGCTCATTTACATATTTTTATAAACGTAATTTCTCCAGAATAACGATGTGATGGAGGTAATGAAAAGCGCTCCCCTACAAGTTAACCCCTAGAGTTAACGAGGAGGCATGTCAAGGCATCAGTAATCTGATGGTAGATATCCTTTAAGAGAAATTTTCAGATTGATTCAAAAATTTGGGAATCCTGACAACAAGGTTGGCCACTCCCGTCCTGGAATCATGTTCTACCCTCCCGGTTCTTCTGGTTTGTGTTATTGAAGCAAATGACATGAAAACATACAAGCTGATTGCTGATAAATTCTTTTGTTCTTCTGTAGTCTGCCAATTCTTGCAGTCATTCATTGGATGTCTTCCAAGTCTAGGATATCCTGTACCTCCACGATGTCCTATGCGACTCCATTTCCTTTACTGATTTAACCTCAGCTAAATTGTTTCAGAAGAATGCAGAATTACACGTCTAGTAATACAAAATCCCCAAAAAATATTAAAATAGTGCTATTACCTTGAATGTTGACTTGACCTTTTGACATATTCTGTGTCCTAGCTAATCATCCTCCGGAACACCGAGTACCATAGTCCAGATTGTTACATTGTATATGTATTCTTATTATTAGAATTGTCAGGCTTCTGTTTGTTCTTCCTTTTTTGTCATGTTGACCCAAGTAAACAGAAAGGAAAGCTACATAAAAATAGTCCCAGCCCTGCTGAGATAGAGACCTGTGCTCAGGGAGATCATGGGTGCTACACAATAAAAACCATATACTTGCCACGTAAAGAATGGAGGCAGGAAATAATTACTTGCCTTTGTTCTTTACCTTGAGAGGCCTTAGTACACTTCCCGCTTGTACTTTTCCAGAGTATTTCATTATTTTTGGATATTTTATACTGAAAGAAGGACAGAATTCAATGGGTTTTGTATAAAAGTTTTTAATGTCACATGTGTGCCTGTTCAGGCTTTATCACCATCCCCTACCCATAAAGTAAGGCAGAAGATGTCGCTTCTGTCCTGCACCAGTTTGAACACTGCATTATTTTACTCCCGTCTGACTTTGTTCTGGGATGCAGATGGTTAAGCTAGCTGTGATGCCTTCTCCACTAACATTTCTTCACTGTCAGAGGATCAGTCCAATTACTTTCTGTACTGGGACTATTTGTGATTGCTATAAGACTTCTTTGGAGCTTGTTATTGTTTTCTGAACTTCTGTATCTTTTGTTCTTCTGACCCTTGTTTTTCTCCTGACCATCCATTTGTCTCTTGATTCTGTACTGCATTGTCCTCTTTGTTTTAACCTGCATGTGTATTACCATTCTTTACTGTTTGTCTTATTCTTGTCCCCATGTAACACTGCTGACAGGTGTTTGAAGATGTAGAAGGTAGAGTCTTTGTATAGGTATACTGGGATATTGGGGGTAGTTAAGTAACTATTTGTTACATACATAAAGTTTTCCATGTTTACTCATTTTACAACAATTTTCTCCCCTGAAAAAACCCCTTTGCTGAATGGCACAGTTGCCTACTGTTTGTAACAATCTAGACCATTTTCCAGTAATTGTTATTATTATTTTACAGGTCAAAGTAACCGCGGAAAATGTTTTTGCATCGGTATTTCTGATTAATGCAATCTGTTTGATAAGTTTTCCAAAAAAACATTTTAACAGTTGACAGCTGTACTTAAAGCGCCCCTCACCTTTCAACAAACTTTTGTTGAGTGGGAGTTATGTGTGTATGTTATAGCTGTATATTGCTTGGCAGGGCTGAATTAAAGGGGTATTCCAGGAATAAGTATAATTCATATACAAATGGGTCCTTAAAAAATGAGCTAATAGGTAATTAGTTGTTATTTAAAAAATTTGCTCTGCTTAAGAGAAAAATGATGTGGCCATACACTGTAAAGAAGAATTAAAATGCTACTGGCTCTTAATTCAGTCCGTTGATTTCCTCCAAGCGCAGCAGACACAGCACAGCAGATGGTCTCTGGTCACATGTCCACATCACATGTCCTGCAGCTGCCTGGGCAGGTCATGTGATCATCACTATGTTTGGCTGTAGTTGGTTAGTTGCAGTGCATCCAGTATGGTCGGTGTTGTGGTGACATCATCTCAGTGGGGTCATATGCAGGGATGGCAGTTACACATCATTAGTATGGTAACAGAGCAGGACAGTCTTGGAGCAAAGCATAAGAGACAGAAGGAGTTACTGAGATCTAAAGGATCATGGGACATGTAGTTTCCAGTGGTGGCCATCTTTGTAATAACTTCACCTACTTTAGAAAGCCCAACATTTTGTCTTGATAAATCATTAAATAAAACTATTTAAGCTCCATTTTGTGACTAAAGACATTGGGGCAGATTTACTTACCCGGTCCGTTCGCGATCCAGCGGCGCGTTCTCTGCGCGGGATTCGGGTCTGGACGGGATTCATTAATGTAGTTCCTCCGCCGTCCGCTGCTGCGCTGAAAAGCATCGGAACGCACTGGAGTAAGTGCAAGCTCCGCGACAGATTTTTTTTTTAAATGGGGCGGTTTTTCAGAATCCGTCAGGGTTTTCGTTCCGCCACGCCCCCCGATTTCCGTCGCGTGCATGCCGGCGCCGATGCGCCACAATCCGATCGCATGCGCCAAAATCCCGGGGCAATTCAGGGGAAATCGGCGCAAATCGGAAATAATCGGGTAACACGTCGGGAAAACGCGAATCGGGCCCTTAGTAAATGACCCCCATTGAGTATTGTTATATACATTTATTTATAGCATTATGGGTTTTTGTATCCGACGTTCATATTCCCAGAATACCCTTTTAAGGCTGGTGAGAACGCCTGGGCACAGAATCTGGTGGAGATCACCATTGAATGTTACATACATGTCCTCCAGCTTACTATCCACTAGTCATGTGACCCTGGGAGTATGATGTCACTGAAGGGGCTGGACATCCTGCTCTGTATCCACTAGTCATGTGACCCTGACTGCCTTTGCACATTGCTCCCAGAGAGATCTATGAGTTGACTATCTGTGGCTGTACCGCCGCATGCTAAACTCCAAAATTGTAATAGTAAATTGGTAGGGGCCCTGGAGCACGTGCCCCCGGAGGCCACATGATATTCTGGCCCTGCTATTTGGTGTAAACTCCCTAGAATGCAGAACAAGCTCTGTGTAGAAGCAAGGAATGAAACCTGCAGAATTGTGAATGCCGCTCTGGACTATAATAAACAGCTGAAGAAGGTTTTACTTTACAATATGGCTCAAAAATAAGATTTTCCACCTCCAAAATAAATCTAGCACTTGGATTCTACAGCTTTCTCAGTTCATGTTCTAAACAAGTAAAGACATTTTGTAAAGATGTTATAATGAGCTGTCTCCGATGTAAGGGAATGTGTCCAGCAATTATCCAACTACAGGATATCCTTGAAAACCTCTGGATGTCCTCTGGAAACCCTTTGTTGCTGAAAACCTTGTAAAACCTTTTGCAGCCTCCATGTGTTCCCTACACAAACAGAGAATGTTTCAATGTTTTAACCTTGATAAATATGTAAGTCTTTTGCCACCGTTCGCTTTTTCCACAGTGCTACATATCTTCAGGGGACATGATTCATTTGTACAAAATGGTGAAAAATTTTTCATGAAAAAACTTCCTACATCACAAGTGACGTTCCATGGAAAACCCCTTTAAAGGGGTTTGCCCATGAAAGAAAGTTCTCAAATTTTAACCACCTAGTGATCATTACACAATAAACATAATTTTATTGTTTTATTGCTGTTTTAGCTCCTATAACTTAGTTATGGTTAGTGTAAGATTCCAGAGTGTAGCAGGGGACACATTATGATCCCTGTGAGCTGACAATCTTGTTCTCAGGGTCCAGGTTTATCTACACTTTTATTTAGCTTCTGAAAATTCACTAATATCTGACACATAGAAAAAGAGAGATGAGACAGGACAGAACAGAGATGAGAGATGATGAGATCCATGAGATGGATATAACACAATGGCACTCTCCAGCACTGCCTACTAACTCAGCTATATCACACACACACAGTCAGCTCTACTGTGCCTCATTTCCCTGCTATAAAGATCTTAACTGTAGCTTGTATATTTAGTCTCCCCATGCTGCTGTTTTCCGGCAGGAAATGTGAGAGTCTGTGTGTGGGTTCGTCTTGGAATGCAAGTGGGAGGAGCAGATGCCAATACACTGCTGTGTGGGACAGGGGAAGATATTCAGGCTCGAACTGGTCCACAAGTGAACAGGTGGATCCACCGGTGGGCCCCTCAGTTAGGTGGTCCCCTTGGTCCTGCATAAGTAATGCTTGACAAGGTACCCTCTCTGTAATTTATACATTTATTTAGCATAGAGCATCTCAACTATCCTTGTTTGGGTCTGATATTTTTTCAAATAACTGCATGTTTATTTGTAGTATTTATCTGCTTAACTTCTGTGTCTGGGCATGAGTTTTTGTTATGTGGTGCAGTACACATTACTGCCATTAGGAGCAGCGCTCCCTTTGTACTACTCTATATACAGCTGTGTACCCTTACCTGGGTTGTTCATGCATTGCCTCTCCTGGAATGTTTTTGTACATTTTAAAGAATCAATAAAGTTTCTCTATTTTACAAGTTCATTATTGGCATGGATTTCCATCTTTTCGTCTAGTTTTTGGAATTTAGAGCATCTCAACTATTCTATGTATTTATATGATATATAAATAGATTATTTAACATACTTATAGCTGTGGTGGGACCCTAGATCAGATTTTACTGGTGAGCCCAAGGTATCCCAGCCCGACACTGAAGATGATATTCATGAGAAGAATCTGTCCTGCCCGACCCTAAGTCAGAAAATTTATGTTCGGTTCCTGGAGCAATTGTGTACACCAGGACTGATAGAGGCAGTTTTGGAATTACCCAGGATGCGCAGCGGCTTTATGGTGACATCCTGACCCAGAGTGTCCCGACTCGGCTGCACAGCTGCAGTGAATAGGTGAAAAGAGGACGTCAGACCAATATAAAAGGTGAGTATGGGACTGGAGGAGAACTGAGAAGCTTTTAAAGCGACAGTGGGGTGTGGCTAAGCTGGAGAGAGGGGTCTGGAGGAGGGTCATTTCCCTCACTTACAGCTGTGCAATGGAAGGAGAATTACTGTATCAGTTATTTCACTGCCATCTCTACCCACCAGTACCTAAAAATTCTCTCATCTCAGACTCTTGCCATGTGGGTAATGTTTCAATGTAGCAGTATGGTGTCCCCCCATAATCAATTTCTCTGGTAGGGCGCCATTACTATAGTGGCTACTGTGGACACTGTTATTTTATTGGCTACTTTGTGGGTTTATTGGCTATTGTGGGGGCATAATAATGATTTCTATGGGAGTAGAAGAACAGTATGAAGTTTGTGTTAAGAAGGTGGTAATATTTTTGTGTTGCTAAATTTACAGGGACAAGTTATGGCTGAAAGAAGCTGACATGGCTACTGTGCAGAAAAAGAAAATTAAAGAGACTCCTCTTCTCTCCTCTAGTTCTGGTAAGATATTTAGGGTAAAATCTTGGTTCTGGACCTGTATTTATGTAGTAATTTTGGTGCTCGTCCAGTATTTGCATAGGAATCATGGATCAGGTAACATTTCTTTGTAGTAATCTTTGTTCTGGTAATGTTTCTATGTAGTAAGCTTGGTTCCTCTTCTGTATCTATGTAGTTGGTGTTGGTTCAGTCCATATTTATTATGTTTAGTTATGTTATAATTTCTGTGTGACGAGTTGTGTGATATATGACTTTCTTCTAATGCACTTAACATTAGATTAAAAACTCTAAGGTGAGTAAAAATTAACATTTAGTGTATTTTCCAATTGTGTACTGTACATCTTATAAGTTATTGCCACTACTTGTGTTGCATTACTCTGCATATGGCACTTCTCCTTTCAGAAACTATATTATAGTCCGGTTGTTCTACATTTTTCAAATTTTAGCATGTTTTTATTATTTCAGTTTTTTACCAGTCTATATTTTCAGTGTTTTGCAAATTTTGTTAATGTTTCCATACAAACACCCTACATTACTGGTGTATGTGGCCAAGCCTCGGTGAATACAAGAGGTAAGATCAATAGTGAGATCACTCCTAAGACAACATTGTCTTATTATGTTCTGTTCTGCATCCCAAGGAACAATTGTATCACAATGTAAGAAGAGATTTCTACATAGATCATATATTGTTACTGTGGGTGCAATAAGACAAATGTCCGACAAGTTCAACCTGTTATCGCGAGTAAATATGTGATGTTGATCCAAAGGGAAGAAAAATAAATATACTTTTAAGATGTTGGCCAATTTATAGAGAGAATAAAACTACCTAACATTATACAGTATGTAGCATTCATTATACATAACACTCATTGACAGAGGAAATAGGTGCAAAGTGATGATGGCACCAATCTTCAATGACTTTTAGTGGTTGACATGTTCCAGATCTGCAGAGTAGATGACCAGTCGATACCCATAATTTAACCTTTTCGGTTTGCATTGGCCTGGGAAATTTTGCTACCCTTGTTAACGCACAGCAAGGACAGTAGTGGATTATATTATAGGCGGTTTGGGCGGTAGCCCAGGGCCCAAGTCTTCAAGGGGACCCATGGCCATCCAAATCGCCCACCAAATTTTATACTGAGAAGGACCTTCACCCATGAACTCCTCAAACATCTTTTCCTGCTCTCAATACATATGTATACAAGAGCCATTTCAGGACCTTTGAAGGTTTTACTAAGGTCCTGAAACCATAGATTTTATATGATGCGTCCTTTCTGAAAAGGCCACATCATATGCAGGACCCACCCATAATGTAGGCACCCTATCAGCAGAAAATAACTGAATAGATCACTACTGGTGTGTGGTAAAGCTGCTGAACACATTCCAAATCATGTACAAGTCAATTGTAATGTAAACTGCTAGTATAAAGTCAAGCTCTCCCTTCCTCAGAACGTCTCCTTCACTGTGCCCCTACATCTAGGAATACAAGTAACAGCCTCTACAGAAGTCTGGTTTATCATGTCAATCACAACAGAGGAGGTGTTCTGAGGTAGGGAGAGCTTGACTTCAGTACTAAACTCACTGCCTACTTTACCTTATACAACTAATTTATATCTCATTCCAAAGCTGATTTTCTTGATGATTCCACCACATCGGCCAATAAAAGAAACATGATCTAGTAAGTTTTAATCTTCTTGACAACATATTTGAAGTGGTTTATTAGGTTGAATTCTGCTGACAGGTTCCCTTTGAGGCGGCATGGACAAGGCTCACAAAGGCATTGGGGAAAAGGGAGGTCCATTGTCATGGCAGCCGTTAATCTATGTGAGATTATTCCCACGCTTCCATGTAGTTTGTCGGCAGCAGGCTGTTATAGATCAGCAGGACGGTGGCCATACACTGCAATACAGTAGTATTTCAGTATATGGTAGGATTGATTAGGTGCGGTACAAGGGTTCAAGTACCTTAGGGGCTCTAAAGATACAGTAAAAAAATAAGAAAAAGTTCAACAAATTAAAAGGTTTTATAAATGTATTCTCCTTTCCCTAGAACTGATATAACAATAAATACGGTAAATACTCGAGCATAAGCCGAGGTACCACAAATAATTGGGAAAACGTAACTTTTAATAAAATGTCCAGTAGTCTCCCGTCATGTATGAAATGTCCACAGCAGCCCCTCCAATTAATAAAATCTCCTGGAGAGTGCACCCATCAATAAAGTCTTCTGGCAGAGTGCCCCCCATTGATAAAATGTCCAGCAGAGTGCCCCCATTAACATCTCCAGCAGAGTGCCCCCATTAATAAAATCTCCAGCAGAGTGCCCCCATTAATAAAATCTCCAGCAGAGTGCCCCCATTAATAAAATCTCCAGCAGAGTGCCCCCATTAATAAAATCTCCAGCAGAGTGCCCCCATTAATAAAATCTCCAGCAGAGTGCCCCCATTAATAAAATCTCCAACAGAGTGCCACCATTAATAAAATGTCCAGCAGAGTGCCACCATTAGAGATGAGCGAGTATACTCGTCCGAGCTTGATGCTCGTTCGAGTATTAAGGTACTCAAAACGGCTCGTTGCTCGGACGAGTATTTCCCCTGCTCGAGATCGAGCATTTAATTAAAAAAACACAGTGAAGAACAATGAAGAATAGAATAAAAACAGTGAACACAGTGAACACAGGATCATTTAAGTGAAAAAGACAGTGAAGAACACAGTGAAGAATAGATTACAGATGTTCGGCACATCTGCTTACTTGTCGGAAGATACGCGCGGAACGGCAGCAGGGAGACATCAAGCAGCAGGGAGACATCAGGCAGCAGGGAGACATCGGGCAGCGGGGAGACATCAAGCAGCAGGGAGACATCGGGCAGCACGGGGGAGACAGACATCGGGCAGCACGGGGGAGACAGACATCGGGCAGCACGGGGGAGACAGACATCGGGCAGCACGGGGAAACTTCAGTGGAAGAAGAGGAGCGGATCCCGGGACAGCGTATCACCCCGACAAGTAAGCAGATGTGCAGAACATCTGTAATCTATTCTTCACTGTGTTTTTCACTTAAATCATCCTGTGTTCACTGTTTTTATTCTATTCTTCACTGTTCTTCACATCTGTTAACTTGTCGGGAGATAATATACGCACGGAACAGTGAAGAATAGATTGCAGATGTTTGCATACATCTGATCACTTATCAGAAGACATTCTTTTTCAATTAAATAACACATTTCATTCCTGAACCATGGTCCCTTTGAAAAATGCTCGAGTCTCCCATTGACTTCAATGGGGCTCGTTATTCGAGACGAGCACTCGAGCATCTGGAAAAGTTCGTCTCGAATAACGAGCACCCGAGCATTTTAGTGCTCGCTCATCTCTAGCCACCATTAATAAAATGTCCAGCAGAGTGCCCCATTAATAAAATCTCCAGCAAAGTACCCCCATTAATAACATCTCCAGCAGAGTCCACCCATTAAAAAAATCTCAAACAGAGTGCCCCCATTAATAAAATGTCCAGCAGAGTGCCCCCATTAATAAAATGTCCAGCAGAGTGTACCCATTAATAAAATCTCCAGCAAAGTGCCCCCATCAAAAAAATGTCCAGAAGAAAAACTTTGTGCTGAAAAACTCGGCTTATTCTTGATTATATATAGTAAATTTATTAAGAAACATGTTATGTATCTATGTTCTATCAAAACATAAAACCAATTATTTCCTGTAACAGAAAATAGCGCCCAAATGTCTAAACTGACACTTTTTTGCCATTTTGTAACACATAAAAATTTCAATAAAAAGTGATCAAAAGGCGGTAGTAACAAACCAAAGCGGTAGTAACAAACATCACCTCATCCTGCAAAAAATGAGCCCGAAAAATAGCAAAGAAATCTGCATCTTTTTTATCCAATATGATTAACAGTTCATTATAGCCTACCATTCATTTACCCTTCATTTTTTATTTTCCTTGTGCACTACTTAAAGGGGTTGGCCACTTTTCAACAAATCTCTTCCATTAAACAGGTCTCTGTATGTATATATCTACCTATACCTTTGCCTCCTCTGAGAGCTTTAGCCTTTCCCTGTTATCCACATACTACACTTTGCATCTCTACACAACTTCCTGATTCTCACTCCTTCAGTCTGTCCTAATGGCAGCCTCCAGTGTGTTTTTTTTTTCAGTCCATCTCACTGACAGACAAAGGGAGTTGGAAAGGGAAAGCAGCAGGATGAGACATTGGGGCAGGTTTATCAAGCAGTCTGAAAGTCAGAATATTTCCAGTTGCCCATGGCAACCTATCACAGCTCAGCTTTCATTTCACCAGTGCTCATGAATATTTTAAAGGGGAGCTGTGATTGGTTGCCATGGGCAATTGGAAATATTCTGACTTTCAGACTGCTTGATAAATCTGCCCCATAATCTCCTGCTGCAGATCCCTCCTATTTATCAGTGCATAAACATGTAAACAAAGATCCTACAGACTACACAGAGACAGGGCCGGATTAAGGGTGGTGGGGGCCCCTGGGCGCAAACTGGTGGGGGACCTTCCAACAATGTCTTTGGAAGTATATAGCCAGCCAACCCCTGTAGTATTTAGCTCCCAGCCTCTGTATATAGCCTGTCAACTCCTGTAGTATATAGCCTGCCAACCCCTGTAGAATATAGCTGCCAGCCCCTTGTAGTATATAGCCTGCCACTGCCCTGCAGTATATAGCTACCAGCACCCTGTAGAATATAGCTGCCACCCCCCTGTAGTATATAGCTGCCAGCCCCCTGTAGAATATAGCCTGCAGCCCCCTGTAGAATATAGTTGCCAGCCCCTGTAGAATACAGCTAGCCAGCCTCCTGTTGTATACAGCCACCAGCTTGGTGTAGTATACAGCCACCAGCCCCCTGTAGTATATAGCCACCAGCCCCCTGTAACATCATACACATCACCAGCCCCGTGTAGAATACAGCCACCAGTCCCCAGTAGTATATAGCCACCAGCCCCCTCTAGAATACAGACACCAGCCCCCAGTAGTATATAGTCACCAGCCCAAAAGCCCAGAGTTATTATAGCCACCAGCCCCCAGTAGTATATAGCCACCAGCCCCCAGTAGTATACAGCTGTCAGTCGCCTATAGAAAATAGGCACAAAATAATAAACTACCTAACCTTTCCATGATCCCACAACGCTGCAGGCTTTTCCCCATTCTTCAAGCAGCCACCGCCCTTTGAAGACACAGCTGCCATCGCTGGGGGAGATCGCCGATGCACCAGTATGTAGTGATCGGATGCCGACAGCATGACGTAATCACTCGCCTCCGGCATCCCATCACAACCTGCTGCCGCCAAAACAGTGCATCGCTGATCTCCCCCAGCAATGGCAGCTGTCTCACTGACACAGCTGACATCCTTGACCACTATGTGCGATGCGGGAAGGGAGTCGCTGACTGTTGGAAACTGGTGGGGGCCCCTTTAAAAGTGAAAGTGGTGGGGGCCCCGGGGCTCAAGCCCCAGGAGCCCCTCCTTTAATCCGGCCCTGCACAGAGAGTCTGCACAGAACACTAAAGGAAACATCTGTGATGATTAATTAATTGGTGAACATTCAGGGAATATTAATAAGGCAGTTAAGGCACTTAAGGCAATGTTAAAGAGTGGCCAACCCCTTTAAACACAGTGTGTAGGAGAAAATCCAATGCAGGTGTGAACCGGACCTGTCTTGTAGGTGTCTCTCCAGGCATCCTGCACACCTGTAGTCACATGTCACACACGAATACAGTTTCCCTTTAGTAGATGTGACTTGTATAAGAGGTGTAAAGGATGAAGCCTAGAGAGGAGCTACAGGCCCTACTATACATATATGGCAGAGCAGCCATCTAGCCCTGTATCAAGAACTGCATATGTGATAAGACTAAAGAGGTTAAGGGAAATGTGTAGCCTACATTATATATAAATACACTAGGGATAAGTGAGGAAGGGGAAGGGAACAGGAAGCAATAAAAGTGAATGACTTACTGTTTAACCTCTTCTGGACTCCGCATATTTTGGCCTTAAGAACATCCCCAAAACATGGCCAAGATGCTCAATATTCAATTGGCTAAGAGACGCCTAAAAAACAGAAAAACCCTTTATATTTTCCTATTTTGACACTACACCCCACAAGATAGTTACCGGGGGCGGCCACGAAGAAGATCAGATTTCCTGTTAAGTGCCACCAGGTGGTCTGATCCCTAGGAAAAAGCCTCTAACATACTGTGGTCATGCTTGATCGCGGGTGTTAGAGTGTCAGCTGTGATGTACAGCTGACACCTGCTGCTTCTGGCCCTGCTTGTGAGCCAGTGCCAGAAGCCTGACGTAATAGCATGTCTGGTTGCGGGAAGTTTTTTACTTCTCAATTTAAATTATGAGCATCTTCGTTACCAGCCTCATGTTTTTGTCAGGCACCAGCAGGAGTGGACCCACTGGACCACTGCAGACGATGACGTAAGCCGACCCCTGGGAGTGGAGTCTAAGTGGCACCTTGTTTTCACCAGAGCCCACTGCAAAGCGGGTTGGACTTGCTGTGGCGTGGTACCGTGGTAGCGGCCAAAGCATAGTACAAAGTCGCAAGGCAGATGAGTGGTCAGGAACAGGCAGAAGGTAGAGACTTTCAGCACAGGATCGTAGTCAGGGACGTAACGTTAGGTCAGGACAGGTGGCCCAGGACCAAAGTCAGGAACGAAATCGAGGTCACAACGGGAAATCAGGATAATCACAAAGGGCTTGGAATACAGCAAAAAGATCCGGCAGGGAACACAGGAAGGGGTTGGGAATTTATCTGAATTGGCATCCGGCCAGCACCAATTATGGGTGTGCTGTCCCTTTAAATCCCAGGAAGCCGGAGTCATCGCTGGATCACGGCAAGGTAAGTGAGCCAGCAGGGGACCGGGGCAGGGGAGAGGGGCACAGGTGCATCTGTGACCCTGGAGGTGGGTCACAAGAGCACCTGTAACAGTTTTCTTCAATTTTAGGAATGTTTCGTACAGTACAATAATTTACTAAGGACAAATTTTTTTCATAATTTGACTTTGAGTTCTTATGATTTCTATTGATGTATTTCATATTATCATGTGTATGTTTTTGTAGCTGAGAACTCTTCTGGCATCATTTTAGAATGTTATAATACATAAAAACCACTATGGCTTGTATTAATGTACCCTAATATTTTTTTTTTAATTAACTAATTGGCTACAACTGCAAGGATCAAGTTGTCAGTTTTAACCCTGGAGAAGGGAACGTTAACTATAAAGCAATGGAGAGAATCCAGCACAATACAGACCCTAAATATAGCAGGTTGCTATTTGGTTCCTTAGGAAATTATATAAATAAAGCCCTGCTAAGTGATATTTGATATATATCGTTTTGGGACTTTCCCCAAGATGATGAGTGATAAAGTTCATTTTATAACTTGCCGCTCTGCGTTAGGCCAGGCTTTGATGTTCTTCAGCAACTAGGTATAAAGAAGCAGAGATAAGAAGGGATGACCATATCCTAATTGGATAATCATTCTGACCGGCTTCCTCCCAGCCCGGGATAAAGTAACTTCCAAAGTGAAACTTTACAGAGCTTTACACAATCAATTACAGCCCTTCTCTCCAATTGTGCAGCAGGACTGTTTCAAATTCACTAAAACAAAATTGTTACAATTTCCCTTCCCTCTTGTTTACATTACACAGAGAGATACTTAGTCGTTACTTTGTGCTGATGCTGCTGTAATCACAGGCCTATTACTTTGCCCCCCCCCCCCCCCAGCATAGGAATTTCTCCTGGAGAGAACCTCCCTTCTAGATTCACCCACCCAAAATAAGAAAATTATGCTTAAAATGAATTGCCGTTATCCCTAAAAGGTTCCTTTCCATGTCTGGGATATTAAAAAAAATTGGTTTGTAAACTTAAATGCAACTCACCTCATTCACATGAAGTCTGGGGGATGTATATTCAATCTTGTGACGGCAATGACAGCCCAGTAGCAAGGGGAACAGATAGAGCATACTCTAACTTTCCCTGTGTGTGCTGCCGTGATGCGCTGTTTTCTATGGAGAGGGAAGGGGTGAGCAGAGCTTTTTTCCAGTGCACTGCCGTAGTAGGCGGGCAGGCATACGTCTGTGTGAATGTACACCTAGGGGTAGAAAAACCTGTGTTAAATGTTTTATTTGGTGCCTTGCTGTAATGTTGAGAGAGAGTTGAGTTCTGTTACATCATTAAGCCATTCATGTCTTGTGACCAATAAAATTTGCTTTAGCAAAATTAACATCTACCTCATGTATGTATCTGATCACATGAAATCACAGCATGCCTCCATAGAGGATGGGAAGAAGTAGAAGCCTATGGTGGCATGCTGTGATTTCATGTGATCAGATACATACACGACATTAATAGATGTTAATGTTACTGGATAAAGGACCTTAGATGACAGTGTTGAATGGTAAGAAGGTATATGGCATGGTATGGTATGGCAAGTGTAGATTGACATTAAGTTAATTTTAAGGGTATGTAAGGAAACAATTTTAGCTAAAGAAGGTTGTCAGTTAGTTAATAGGGCTCTATGGGAACCTGTCACTAGCTGTATTTGTAAAAAAGGTGGTGACAGGTTCCCTTTTATTGTGCGGCAGATGACCCTGTAAAGTCAAGAGACTCTGGTCCGTAGCACCAAATGCATCAGCCAAGTAATCGGAAGCCGATTTAGGGGCAGGAAGAGTCCATGCATAACAGTGATAGGGGTTTGGCAAATGGAAATGCATCAATATGCAAAACAGGCAACAATCTGGACAGACAGAGAAGGTTCAGAGTTGGGTAAAACAGGATAAACAAGGGTAAACAAATGAACTGTATGTGGACATCATGATAGCGCATGGAAAGCTACATCATACCTTATTTCTCAGATACCTTTAATTCAAGGACGAATTAGGCAATGTTTTAGATATGTCTTGTACTAATATTGAATTATTACCCCGTTCACCCATTGTTGAACTAAAGCCTGAGCTTTAGAGATTGTGGGGCTCATTTACTAAGGTTCCGCGGAGAGCACTATCATCAGAATATCCGATGATTTCCGATGTGCGCCGCATTTATAAGGGCTTTTTGTCGGATTTTGGTGCATTGACACAAATCGGGGGCGGGCCGTCGGACGATCCAACGGATTCGGACGACGCACGAGATTTAACATTTAAAACTGTGTCGTAAGCCATGCACTTACATGTACCAGGAAGAAGAAGGTGAACTCCGGCGGACCTGAGCGGGGAAGCGTCACATGCAGGATATCGAGCGCACGATCTTAGTGAATCGCGGCAGCTCCGAATCCTCGTCGGTCAATGCACCTCGAGGATCATGACGGGACACGTAAGTAAATCTGCCCCTGTATATTTATATTAGTGCAGACTTTTATATCAATTTTCATCAAACTTCCTGTTAAAATATATTTTCTTCCATTAAATTCTAAAATATATTAAATGAATAATATCTTTTATGGAGCTATACTTGGCATTTACCAGCGATGATTGAGTTGTACTGTTATTTCTTATTGGCTTTTATACAAAACTAATAACATTGTTAGCAAATGGTTATTTATGTTACTCTGCAGCAGTATAACGTGATCTCTTTAGGATATGAGTCACGTGAAGTCTGTGCAGTAAACATCGTGTTCCTACAAAGTATTAATTATGTTCTATGTAACCAGAGGGATCACATGGACAACAATAATGGGTTTAGGGGCAGGAATCTCATATCTCACCACTAAAGGGAAATTATTCATTGATAAAATACTCATTTGATAGAACATAAATACTCAACTTGTTTGTATGTTTCCCTTATACTAGTACATGTAACCGCTTGAGAACTCTAATGATTATTGTGTTGTCATTCCTCTTATATTGTGGTGAATTAGATACACCAATAGCCTTAAAGGGAATCTGTCATCAGCAATTGGCCTAATAAACCACTACCAGTATATTGTCAAGCAGTGTAACACCTTCTAGTTTTTGTTTCTTTCATGGCCCAGTGTGGTGGCATCATCCAGAAAATCAACTTCAAAATGAGCTGTAAATTGGTTGTATAAAGTCAAGGAGGCGGAGATTTTAACACTGAAGTCAAGGTGGGGAACTCTGAACGTCTCCTCCTCTGTGACTGACATTGTGCATCGGACTTCAGGAGATCTGGTTAGTGATGTCTCTGAATGCAGGACCATCAATTACAGTGTAGGGGCTTTCTGAGGAAGCTTGACTTCACTGTTAAAATCTCTGCCTCCTTGACTTTATACAACCAATTTACATCTCACTTCAGAGTACATTTTCTGGTTGATGCCACCGCACTGGGTCATGAAAGAAACATCATCTGGAAGGTGTCACACTGATAAAATGGCCACCACTTGCTGAGAATATCACAGTGCATCTACTGGGTTGACTTTTTCCTATAATACCATGAGTAAGGATGCAGTGTTTGATATGCGTTCACAGCACAATTTGTGTCGCATGAAAGTCGGCCCAGATGCGCCAAAATCCGATCGTGTGTGCTTAAAAACCCTTCTAAATGCGGCGCACAATCCGACCATAGTGCGGTCCGCGGACCCTTAGTAAATGAGCCCCTATGTGTGTACTGAAATTTGACTGTGTATTTTTTAAGCTTTTTAATATGATGATGACTTCAATAAAGGTTCCTCAATTTTAAACCCCTTTCCTCTCCCTCTTTTGGGCTCATAAAGTCTATTAGTCACCTTAAAGGAAATTGATCACATGGATACAAGCATACTTACACACTAGCATGTGCCCCCAAGACAGTATCAAGACAGGATCTGTCTTTTAAAAATATGCCAATGAGCATCAAGGGCTCCTGTGTACATTGCAGAAGCCCCTTCAGCCCCCGTCGGCTGTCTCTAGCTCCCTGGCGGGGGAATGGAGGGAAGAGGCAAGCATAAGCACCAAAGGAAGGAGTGAACAATTAGCAGCTTATGAAACCAAAAGGTACTTCTGTGAAATACACAGAAGCCCCTGAGGCTAAATTGCATTTTTTAAAAGACCTTTTAAACAAATAATCAACTATTAACAGCTAAGTGAAAAATGAATCCTCTGTCAGAGGTAAGTTTGCTTGGGTTAAAGCCACTTAATCCATGCGGTTAATTACCTTTAACCCCTTGAAAAAAACGTCACGTTCTTGTGGGCTCAGCTTTTACGACTTTCACTCTGCGCTCCAAATCACACCTCTACTTTATTCTTTGGTTCGGTCACGGTGGTACCAAATTTATACAGGTTTTATTGCATTTTAATACATTTTTAAAAATTAAACCAATGTGTACAAAAAGGCAAAGAAATTTTTTGCCATCTTCTGATGCTAATAATTTTCATACTTTGGCGCACGGAGATGTGTGAGGGGTCATTTTTTGCGAAATGAGCCGACGTTTTCATTGCTACCATTTTGAGGACTGTGCGACATTTTGATCATTTTTATTACATTTTTTATGTCATGTAAAAAGGTGTAAAAGTCGCGTTTCGCACATTTGGGCCCCATTTGCCGTTCCAGAGGTCATCGCCGGCCGTAACCGTTTTTATATTTGGAAAGATCTGGCATTTTGGGATGCGGTGATACCAAATGTGTCTGTGATTTTTACTGTTTATTATATTTTATATCAGTTCTAGGGAAAGGGGGGTGATTTGAACTTTTAATATTTTATACATTTTTTACATTTTTTTAACTTTTTTAAAACCGATCGCCACCCCCGATGAAGTTCGGGTGAGCGATGATTGGAGGTAAGATGGTGGCGCACATGCGCCGCAACATTATAAGTGCCTCCGGCGCATGATGACACCCTCTATAGTTTCCATAAGCACCGGGCAACCTTTTTAAAAGCCAAGTAAAATATTAAAAACATAGGAAGTCGAGCCATAATGTATATATATATATATATATATATATACATTATTTAAATTTAAAGATAAACATATGTTAGTGGTAGTTCACACGGGCTTCCTAAAAGTCACTGTACCCGCAAGCTACATATGCTATCACTCTGTCCTGGAATGTATTGGATACTTGAAAATGTTGCTGTCCTTAACTGGTTCCAGAACGCCAACTGTAGATTGGTGTTGGACTCCACTTTCCTAAAGCCCATGTGTATTTAGGAGGCAGACTCAGTCAGGGCCTGTTTTAGAGATAGATAGAGAATCGATTGATAGAGGGATAGATAATAGATAGCAGGTAGATAGATAGAAAATGTATAAATAAATAGATAGACAAAAAGTGAGATAGAAAAATGGTTAGATAGACATATATATATATATATAGGAAATAGACAAATTATAGGAGTATAAGCCGAGTATATGAGTATAAGGCGAGTTTTTCAGCACAAAAAATTTGTTGAAGAACCTCATCTCGGCTTATACTTGAGTCATGGTCTAATTCTATTCAGTGATCCTCTGGCATCTGCTCCGAGTCCCCGCGCTGTCCGTCGCAATGATCATGACATCAGACGCTCGCTGACATTCTGCTATGTGCGCCGGCATCACCCACTATGATGTCAGTGAGAGGCTTATGGTGCCTTTGACGGACCACACAGGGACACGGAGACGATGACGGAAGGTGAGTACACTGTATTTTTTTCCTACAGGCATTATATTGGGGGTAGGGGCTGCAGGCTATATACTGGGGGGTTGGCAGGGCATATACTACAGGGGGCTGGCAGGCTATACAGTACAGGGGCTGGCAGGCTATATACTACAGGGGGCTGGCAGGCTATACAGTACAGGGGCTGGCAGGCTATATACTACATGAGGCTTACAGGCTATATACTGGGGGGGCTGGCAGTCTATATACTACAGTGGGCTGGTAGGCTATATACTACAGGGGCTGGCAGGCTATGTCCTACAAGGGGCTGGCAGGTTATATACTACAGGGGGCTGGCAGGTTATATACTACAGGGGGCTGGCAGGCTATATACTGGGGGGCTGGGCGCTGGTTATGTCTAATACACAGTGGGGTGGTAGGTCTATACTAAGGGGCTGGCCAGGTATATACTACAGGGGGCTGGCAGGTTATATACTACAGGGGGCTGGCAGGTTATATACTACAGGGGCTGGCAGGCTATAAACTGGGGAGGCTGTGATCAATGCATTTGCCACCCAAGGTTTTTCCAGCTTTTTGTGTTAAAATTAGGGGTCTTGGCTTATACTCCAGTATATATACGGTAGATAACTAGATGGATAGATGATAGATAAATAGATAGGAGATAGATGATAAACATTTTCACCCTGGCATTCAACGAAGGGGTTTTAAAAGAACAAAACATCCTCTAAACACAAAAGTCCACATAAAGGGGAGCTCTTTAGGACAGGGAGCCGGCGCCAGCACTGGGCATACCTGGGTAAGTGCCCTGGGGGGGGCACATAAGGCTCTACATAAGGAATCTATGGGGTGAGAGTAGCTGTATCTAATAAATCTATAGGGGTCCCTTTTTATAAAATAACCATGAGGGGGCTGTATATAAAATAACCATGATGGACAGTTTCCTACCTTAACTGACATAGCAGTTTTCTCTCCCCGTGTTATTTACAATAAATTTACTATATTTAGCATTTTGTTAGTTACTGAGTTGGCAAAGGCCCGGGCTGGGCCGAAACGTCCAATGTAACACTGTGTTTCATACGTAAAGAATTGCATTACCCACAAGAAGTGGTGCATAGCCTTTCATTCTAGAATTGTCTTCGGAGTAGGATCACAGGCTACACCATACCTTCTAATAAAGGAACCATCTATATAACAACTAAAGGAGGTTTTGGCTATAGTCTCCATTGGTTAGCTGGTGGAGACTATATTAAAGGACATCTACCATGAGTTTACTGATGGCAGATATGTCCTTATAAGAAGTTGTGTTCCTCAGGACTTCTTTTATTATAACTCTAAATCTAAAGCTATAAAAGTTATTCAAATTACCTTGGGGCACTCAGGCTACGTCACCCAAGCACCCCCCACCACCACCACCCTCCAGTAACTCTATGGAAACACGATGAACCCAAATCGTTTATAAACGTTTTCACTGATATTTTTATCAATATTATATGCATGTTCGCAAAATGATATTATAATCACGTTGTGATGTATCCTGTGCACAGATCTACCGTACATAGCTGAGATGTGATGATGTACAGTCTGCAGCAATTACATAATCATATTGACATTTCGTCCTGACATGCCCATCGTGAATCACACATGTTTCACCAATGACTTCATAGGATTGGAAACAGGTCAGGTGAGTCGACATCTTGGGTTGAGAGGATCTGGATATACTTGAATTGGCAACTTCATAAAGTAGTGATTGGGGTGAAGGTTTTATGAGCATGTGCTACACTTCTCCATGACAGGTCTTATGGCGCTGCGTGAAATATCACATAATTCAACTTCATGAAATGGAAATAATAATAGCTGATGACCAGTAACTGTAAAGGCAGATAGGAGTATTTTACTTGGCTTTTCTCTGGATTTCTTAATGGCCCAAAGTAGAAAATATATTATATGTGGATATAATTGGCTATTTCTTCAGACCAAGGAAAAGTAAAGGGATGTTCCAACTCTTCAAAAAACAACTGTGGGGAAGATTTGGCACAATGGGGCTCATTTACTCAAGGTCCACGGACTGCGATTCTGTCGGGTTTCCCGAATATTTCCATTTTGCCCCGGGTTTTTGGCACACGCGATCGGATTGTGGTGCATCGGCGCCGGTTTGCATGCGACAGAAATCGGGGGGCGTGCTTCAGACAACCCGGCGGATTCGGACAAACCGCAGAATTTACAAACGGAATTGTGTCTCAAGATCAAGCACTTACATGCCCCAGGAACAAGAAGGTGAACTCCAGCAGATCTCAGCGTGGAAGCGACACATGCAGGATATCGGGGGCACGACCTTAGTGAATCGCGGCCATCTAAGGCCACACAATGTTGACGTTAAAGCCTTGCGTGGTCATTTGCCAGCTTGACGAATTTAGTATTTTATGCGGCTACGTGTATAATTGCCACCAAAAACCTACACTACATCTATGTGTGTTGCTTGTCTATTACGATTATACTGTATGTGAAAAACCATGAGAACAGTAGCAGATTTTGAACAGTGGGTGTAAAATTAGCTTGTTTTTTTTTTATACCCTTTTATAATGGACAAACACATTACATTAATGTTGTTGAAACCAGCTGTAATGTCCCATGGCAAATGACAGGAGCAAGAAGGGTCAAACATAAAACTTGTAGGGGTTTTCCCTATAATAATTATACTTCCTTTATTTATATAGCACATGGGGCGCACAGTCTAATCAACCTACCAGTATGTTTTGGAGTGTGGGAGGAAAACCTGAGGAAACACTCAAACACAGAGAGAACATACAAACTCTTTGCAGATGTTGACCTGGATGGGACTTAAATCCAGGACCCCAGCACTGCAAGGCTGTAATGCTAACCACTGAGCAACCGTGCTGCCCATATCATATCCACAGGATCGGTGAAGATCTGAATACCTGGACCCCCACCGATCACAAGAACGGAACATTCAGTAATCCTGAAAAGCGGGTACCCATTCTCACTAATGGTTGGAGCTGCAGGTCGAGTATGCATCTTGCAGCTTCATTAAATTCCCGGTGTGATGGAAAATAACAAGATAAACTGGGGTATCTTCAGGACTCCCATTGCGACAAACATACATTTGAGTGAAGCAGCAGGACACATGCTCAACCTGTAGTGAGAAAGAGACCACCGTTCTCCAATTGCTGAGGGACCCATTCTCATGATCGTGAGGGTCCCAGCAGTCACACCTTCTCCTTTCAGCTAGTTTTCCCTACCCTGTGGATGGGATATAACTTGAAAAGTTAGGACAACCCTTTTAATATCCAGCAGCTGCTTATTCTCGTCTACCTATTGAGAAGGCTTGCATGGTCAACTGAGCCAAGTCCGCATGTGTATGGTGACGTTCAAGAGTGACCGCTGTCCGGCATCAGATGAACTAGCGTACAACTACTAAGTACTACTATAGCAGGGCTCGCAGATCAGCAGGGAAAATCACTTGATAAACGTGGCATCCTGGGAGACATGACTTGTTGAAGAAAGCATTGTGAAGAACAAATGTGAAAAGAGATGATTCAGAGCTGGATGGGGGATGTAACTATTTTGAATCACGGAGTGATGTGTGCCTCTTTGTGACATCAGATCACTGGATGACATCTGCGGCTGCTGAACTACTGTACTTTGTTCCTGGAAGTGAGATAATTCGCCCACATTAAGATCTGAGGGATTCTTCATATAGACAGCAGCCATCTGGGAATAGCAGGAATCGGTCTATGATGCATGAAAGAGTAATAACAAAAAAAATGTAAATCTTAAAATAATACTAAACATAAACAAAGAAATGGTTCATCAAATTAGGTAATATGCCCCAAATATATCTTTGCGCACTACAGCCTCAAATGCTGTGGTTTCTCTACAAAGCATATTGTAGTCATCATTAAGAAGTTTAGATGCCAAAAGTAAATCTAGGTTCAAATTAGGTTTTATATATATACACTCAGGAACTTACGCTGAGGGTATACATTCAGGGCTGGCGCCAGCACTGGGCGTACCTGGGTAAGTGTCGGGTCCCAGGGCTGCTGGCGGGGGGGCCCACATATGTCTGTTTCTAATAAATCCATAGTGGGTGAGGGGGGGCTTTATATAAAATAACCATGAGGGCTGTTTTCCATGATAAACTAGGGAATATTTTAGGGAACAGGGGACTGTTTTAGTTTCTGAATTTTTAATGCCACCACTTGAGTTCACTGGAAAGGGGCCCATGAGGGCTCTGTCGCCCAGGGGCCTACTGAAACCTGGAGCTGACCCTGTATACATTGGCATATAGTGGCAGATGGAGGCATAGTTGGATCCACCAAAAAATGCAGGATGGACAGACACAGCAAACTACATTTTTCCATCCTGCCCCCTCCTGCTGAGCGACGTACATGCTCAGCAGAGTCAAAAGCAGCTATAGGGAGCGGATGCCGTGTATTGAATCCCTCCTCAAGGCGTACTGAGCACATACGTAGCTCCACAGAAACGGCCCCAGTGATGTCACTTTCCATAGAAGAACAATGACATCACTGGGGAAACACCATGTACCGATTGGCTGCTGCTGTTATTCACTCCTTCCCCTGTAGTCAGGGAGGAGGGGGGTTCCCGGAGGACATATCGCACTGTATAAGTATACAGTGAGATACTCCCGTGCAATACGTTGTAGTATATCAATGTAGACAATAAAAACGTAGCTCACCTCACCAACCTCCAAGCCATTCTCACCCCGTGTATGAATCATGTCCATGGACATCCCGCATGCCACGTGTAGAAAATCGCCTAGCACATTCCACTGTCCAAAGGGGAAATTGAGATAAAATTCTTCTTTATTGAGAGTTAAAATCCATCAAACAGAAACATGTAGCATAATGGCTAGCAATACCAAGCGGTCTAGGCGTTTCGACGCGTATGTTGTAAGAGGTACAAGGGCCAGCAGAAGGGGTAGGCATCCGCCTAGGGCACCACTTTACAATTTTTGGGATTTTATTATTGCAGATAGACACAAGTAGAAAGTATAAACTGTGTATAATATTGTCAACTATGCTATGTTTTATATAGAAGACAAGCCTAGGGAGGACTTTGACAATGTTATGTGGTTCTGTGGTTAGATTACATGGCATGAAAGCCCTCTGCGTGTCCTCTTACTCATAGAGTCTTGTAAATGGACAATGTAAGGGAGATTTCCTGATTTCTGGTAAAGGAAACAACACAGGAAGCCATAATACATTTCTGTATGTATAGAGCTATGAACCTGAATATCCCTAGTGCTGTACAACATTCCTCAGTCATGTGCCCAAGTGCTGCCACTGCAACATTGATCACCTAAAATCAAGTAAAATTCATTAGGTTGAAGATTATACTATTATATTCATATTGGAAAATTCCACATTAATATTATTGCTGTTCTTGCAGTCTTGCAGAAGATGTTGTAAGCTATAAGATAAGATAAGATAAGATAATCCTTTATTAGTCCCACAGTGGGGAAATTTACAGCGTTACAGCAGCAGAAAGGGTACAGAGAGTGAAGTACAAACTATGACAACAATAATATTAGGGATAAATTAACAAAAAGAAAAGGGGGATAAAAAGACAAAAAAGAGACAAGCAATGATCGGCAGTTTGATGTTTAGTCTGTGGATGGGACCTGCAGGGACTGGTTAGGTGGGGGGCGCAGGTTACTTCTGTTTGGGTTTTGTTTGTTGAACAGCCTGATGGCAGCGGGGAGTAATGTCTTACGATAACGCTCCCTCTCACACTTGGGGTGAAGCAGTCGGTCACTGAATGTGCTCCCCAATGCCACCACAGTCTCATGCAAGGGATGGGAGCTATTCTCCAGAATAGACTTCAACTGTGTAAGTATACATAGTGTCCTATCTGCAGGCAGCATGTTATAGAGCAGGTTGAGCTGAACAGATTGTATATAGTGTCCTATCTGCAGGCAGCATTGTTTTAAAGCAGGGTGAGCTGGACAGATTGTACATAGTGTCCTTTCTGCAGGCATCATGTTAAGTAGAGGGAGCTGAGCAGAATTTACATCGTGTCCTACATTTGTGGGCTGTAGGCTATAGATCATGTGTTATCTGCAAAGGTTAGTCTGCCTATAAGGCCGCGGTCACACAATCCGCTAGGCGTCTGTTCATAACGCGACGCTAGCGCACATGGGGAGGTCCTCGGCCTGAACGCACATGCGTTAACAGGGAAACACATGCGATTGATAAGCCGAGGGCCGCCCCCTGTGCGCTAGCGTCGCGTTATGATCGGACGCCTAGTGGATCGTGTGACCGCGGCCTAATACTGATGACCTATCGTTAGGACATGACCCTCTGGGTGCCTGACACGTTAACCCCTTGTTGATGTCTCTTAGATGTTTTGAATCCATTGTAGTTTTATATTCAATTTCTCTCTTTACCAAAAGTTTTTTACTTTCCCTAAACAAAGTTGGCACCAAAGCTGTTCATTTTAAGGGCAAATTCACAGTGGAATTTTGAGGCTGAAAATCAGCCAAATTTGCCAAAATTTGTCCAAGACTGGGTCTAATAGCCAAACTGTAAGTAAAACACTGAAAGATAAAGTACAGTACATTGCAGTACAGAAGTACTGCAATGTATTGTATGAGGGATCAAGGTATCCCTAGTGTTAATCCCCTAGTGGGACAGTAAAATAAAAGTTAAATCAAGGTTTTAAAAAATAAATAAGTAAAAAACACCACAAAAATCTTCTATAATTCTAGTTTAAAAAAAAAAAATAAGAAAACCTACCTCAGAAAATTGGTGCCTTTGTGTACATAGCGACCTTGGCTAAGTAGATATAACATATTTGATACCCCTGATGAAGCAGGGAGAAACACGTGTTGAGTGGTGTCCTCTAAATTTACTTACATTTTAAATGATCTAATCAAGTGTTCTTTTATGCTTTCTACATTTTGTTTTCTACATTTTGTTTTTTTGTTTCCACTTTATTTTGTACTATTATTATAGCCGTATTATGAAGGGTATAAAATTTTTTAAAAACAACTACCATTGCAATTCTAGTGCTACCAATAAAATGTAATAGAAAGCCATCAAAAAGTCAAATTTACCCAAAAATAGTACCAATCCAACTGTTACCTCTTCCTGCAGAGATACAGTGAATTGTGCACCTGTGTGACATTACATGAGCAGGGATATAATGAATTGTGTGCACCTGTGTGACATCACATGACCAGAGATATAATGAGTCGTGCACCTGTGTGACATCACATGACCAGAGATATAATGAATTGTGCTCCTGTGTGACACCACATGAGCAGAGATATAATGTATTGTGCACCTGTGTGACATCACATGAACAGGGATATAACAAGCCGTGCACCTGTGTGACCATGGTCAGATTTCTGTCGACTAGTAGTAAACACAGAAGCTTTCTATAGAATGACAGCAAGCAGAGATCTAGAAAACTGCGAGGGATTGATAGGGAAAGTATATTGGAAAAATGTTTAACTTTTTATCATAAAAACAATAACATTAATTTGCTGTAATGGGAAGACCCCTTTAAGGTGTTAAAGGGGTATTCCCATCTGGGCATTTACATTTAATTAAATTAATTTGCCTTATGTAAACATTTCTTCAATTGGATGTTAATAAAAAAAATGTTCCTGTGTGAAGATAATTTCTCATAAATGTAGTCATGTTGTCCCTTAGAAACGAGATAGCTTCCTCGGATACGACCACACTCTGGCAGCGGTGGCCAGACTTGCGCTATAGAGTCCTGCCGGACCACCAGGACTCAGCGATCATTACCACAGGACGGCTGTGCGACATGTAGTAACTCCCGGACATTTTATATACAAAAACTTTTGTTTCTTTGTGCACTCACTCCAGCAGAGGTGGCCGTATCCGAGGAAGCCATCTCGTTTCTAAGGGACAAGATGGCCACATTTATGAGAAATTATCTTCACACAGGAACATTTTTTTTCAATAACATCCAATTGAAGAAATGTTTATTAATGAAACTGAATGTGAGTGCCCAGACGAGAATACCCCTTTAAGTTTATGTGCAAAAACAATCCCACTCAGATAAAAAAAACACAGATTTTCAGTCACAGATTTCTATCTTTTAGGAATCTAAACGATACATAACTATACTAAACGATTAAATGTAATGTCATATAAAACTACTACTCCATTGCTTTATTAAATTTTATTTATAAAAGATTTCTCACACTCCTATACAATGGCCTATTTTTAATAAATGGAGTTTTAGATTCGCAGGAGAACTACATTTCCCATGATCCCCCTCGTCCGGACGTGCGTGATGACGTTGCCTGTAATGGTTCTTTCCTCCGTGTTTATGGCCGTGCGCGCTGACGTCACCGGGCAGCGATCCCTTCGCCTCCAGCAGTATCTCTGTCGGTCGTTGTCGCTGCCGCTGTGGAGCAGTTGTTGCGGTGCAGCCGGGAGTGCAGGTCACTGAGCGGCTCCGTGCAGCCCTGGGGATTCCGGAGGACGACGCCCCGCTCCGCCTCGCCCTCCCTGTCAGCAGCCTCGTATCCCCCCGTCATCGTGACAGCGCCGGGGCCTGTGAGCTGCTCCCATCCGCTGAGAGGAGCGCCGCACTCTGCCCGGGATCGCTGTAAGTCTTGCGCCCGTGTGGTCCTAGCGCCCGCCGGATGCCCCCGGCCATTGTTGATAAGCCGGGCTTTGTTCTCCTTACTAATGTCATTCCTCCAGTCTCCACAGAGCAGGGCGGCGCTGTGCTGTCACACAGGCTGACACCCCCCATCCTGTTTTATAGCCTAAATATTGGCCATGTCTGAAGGGGCGCTGTCCCTAAATATCGGGGTATAGTCACCTAGTGCTTTATACAGCACAGGGGTATGTGACGTTTATTTACATTTGGTGCGGAAGCGGTAGCATATTATGTGTCTGTTCACACTGCAGCTTCCTATTGTGTAGAAAATGGTCATCTTTATTGAATGGCATCAATTTTTCTATAGATCCACAACAGGGATTGGGCTGAATTGTTGGCGCTTATATAGTGCGGTGTCAGAACTGAAGACCCTCTGGGGGAATATGGGGCTGCCTGGATTCTGCTGCTACGTGTGTGCGAATATGTCCATATACTGAGCGATGGCTCATTCTGATGTGTGACCCCCTGCATGTGACTGCGCCCCTACTTTGACTGATTCTGATGTGACCCCTTGTGTGTAACTGCGCCCCTATACTGACTGATTGTGATGCGTGACCCCCTGCATGTGACTGCGCCCCTATACTGACTGATTGTGATGCGTGACCCCTGCAAGTGACTGCGACCCTATACTGGGACGACTTGTGGATGGTGACCCTGGCAAGTTGGACTGCGCCCCTCTACGACTGTTATGATGCGTAACGGCAAGTGACTCGCCCTTATACTGATGATTGTGATGGCGGTGACCCCTGCAAGTGACGCGCCCCTATTACTGGAATGATTGTGATGCGTGACCCCTGCAAGGAACTGCGCCCCTATATGAGATGTGATGCGTGCCCCTGCAAGTGGGGACTGCGCCCTATACTGGGCTGATTGTGAGGCGTGACCCCTGCAAGTGACTGCGACCCTTATACTGGGCGGAGATTGTGATGGCGTGACCCCTGCCAGTTGACTGCGCCCCTTACTGACTGTTCGTGATTGGTGGACCCGTTTGTGTGATACGCCCATATTATGACTGATTTCGGATGCGTGGACCCCTGCATGCGACTGCGCCCCTACACTGAGAAATGCCTGATTCTGGTGTGTGACTATATCTTAAAACAAAGCCCTGACTGGTTCTGATGTGTGACTGCACCCCTACACTGGACTGGAGTCTGTTGGTGATGCACCCCTACACTGACTGGTCGGATGTGTAATGAACCCATTACCACTGGACTGGTTGATGTGTGACTGCACCCTACACTGACTGTTCTGATGTGTGGACTGACCCTAAATGGACTGGTTCCTGAGTGTGACTGCACCTACATGACTGGTTTGCTGTTGTGACTGCACCCCTACACTGACTGGTTCTGATGTGTGACTGCACCCCTACACTGACTGGTTCTGATGTGTGACTGCACCCCACACTGATGGTTCTGATGTGTGACTGCACCCCTACACTGACTGGTCTGAGTGTGATGCCCCAAAGCATGACTGGTCCGAGAGTGACTGCACCCCCTTTACACGGAGGTCTGATTGTGTGGGACTGCACCCCTCCACTGACTGGTCTGATGTGGACCCCTTTAAGTTGACTATACCCCTTACCTGGCAGTGACTGACCGTGTGAACCCCTGTGTGTGAATTTCCCCTATTCACAGAGAAGCGACTGGATTTCTGTAGCATGACCCCTGCAGTGTTAGCTTGGCAGGCTTGACAATTTTATCAACCTTCTCCTCAATTTTTCTTTTTGAATGGGCGAGTTCTTAAAAGGGATGACCAATGTAGTAATTGAAACGCTGCAACTAGTAAACCGATCCGCCTACTATAATGTATCCTGTGTTTTATGATCCCTATCCTATAAGTCACCATTGGGCAGCTAAGGAGGCTCCAATCGGATGGACGCGGGACGGGGCGTCCCGCGTCCTCGACACTGTGACTGTGGTCGCAGATACCGATCGTGGCATGCTCGCCGCTGGAGTTGGATGATTCCACCCCCTTGTGCAACTCCCCTTTTGTGTGTGTCCACCCGGCAGCGCTGCTCCCAGCCCCCTACGCGCTGCTCCGGTTTCCCACGTTTGAGGCCCGCACCATTCTGGTTTTTTGACAGCGACCGCGCGAGCGACGGGGCCAGAGAGGCGCGACCGGTCGCTGCGCTCTCCAACACCGTTGGCATGGTAACATGTCTATGAATAATTATGATTTGAGATTGGAAGAAACAGGACTGCAAGATTCCCCCCTCCCGGTATCCGAACGGTTATCTGGGTGGTGATATTGGCTTCTTGTTTAGGCTGTAGATTTTCATTTACATCTGTGTTCGGGAGGATAGTCGTAGAGGAAATGCGAACGCTCGGCCGTCGCGCAAGTCTGCCTTTCCGCCCTCCTGCCGCATTCTGGTCTCTTTTTGCTCCTGTGCTGCTCGCCCCATCCTGAGTGGTAGCGGCGTTTGTGGGAGGCGCCCCCGACAGATGCGAAAGAGCGGAACGTAGACATTGTTGATTAATTCGGCGTGTTCCCACGCTGCCCTCAGGATGGGGGCTTACATCGGTTCTTCCCTGGCAGGGACCCACAGTCTTTTGTCACGAGGCTGAGCCTGGGATTCGGGGATGGGAGATTCTTCCTGGAGGGAGGGAGGCATTTTGGTTTTTTTCCCAGACTCTTCTTCCCTCCCGGAGTGTGGGTTTTGGTGGGAGGGGGAGGCTAGGGCTCCTTTATTTTTGTACTTGTATTGTTTCATAACCTCTTCCTTCTGTATGTTTTTTTTTTTTTATGTATTAGTTTTTGTTTCCTTACTATATATCGCAAGATTTGCCATAAAGAAAAACAAAGAAAATTACTGTAATTTTGTACCCCCCTTCGCAGGTCTCCCCCATACTTCTTTGTTTGTCCGTTAGAGTGTGTCACCACTCACTTTTATGGTGATAATCGCCGACTTAAATACCGTTTCAGTTTTTCTAATCTGTCTATCTTTTCTTCGACCTCTCACACTCATCCTGTGTTTCTGTATTCCACCCCCCTGTGCGCCTCGAAACATCCTGTGGCTTTCTCCTTTGCAGTGTACTTCCTCATCCTCTCCATTGGAACTAGGTCGTCTTTTCTCTCTTCTACTATACCTGAGTGTCTCCATAGATCTAACTGCCTTACACCCGCCCTACATCGCCTATTTCAGATTTGTCCGCCGTACCACTCTGATCTTTCTATCGATACGCTCGGTCAGCCCCTTTTTGCTCCTCGGATACTACTCTTGCTTTCTCCTAGAGAGTACTCCTTAATAACCCGTTAACATGGTGGCTTCTGTACTAATAGAATCGCGAGGGTTCAGTCCGCTACTGCAAGAACGCTTAGAGGTTTTTTCGCGACCTCTCGAATTCTTTGGCACGCTCTCTGCTTCTCGCGTCTCTCAGACGTGCCCGTCCATTTCCTTGCTCCCTATTACCTGCCGCCTCCTCGATCTCTCTCCCTTTCTATTCTCTCGTCTTCTCTCTTTTACGCTTCCTCGCTATCCGCCAGTGAAGACTCTTAGAACTCTAGTCCTTTTTGTCGCTCAGAGCTCCGGAACCTACCCGGCGTATCACGCGCCACCTTATGACTACTGCCTTGCCTTCCTCGCACCGGCGTGGCTTCAGAAATCTAAGTATATCCGTCTCCCCCAATCGACCCTTTAAGAAACCCCCAAAACCCCGGCACCCCCTATAGGACATCCCTACCCAACGCTCCTACCGATCGCTATTGACTCCGCCTTGACAAAGCCGCCCTTCGCTCCCCAAACCACTTCACCCTATTGAACATCCCGGCTCCCCGCCCGCCCGTTAGTCAATCGTGTTATATCTACGTCTAAGGGGACCCAGTCTATTACATAGCGTTTCCCCCCGTTATGACGCTGATGCAGCATAATTCCCATCCACAAGCTAGCTTTCTCTTACCTTTTTTGAGCCAGACTTACACCGCGAGACGCATCATCTATTAACCGACCCTTGCCTATGCCACTGTCAATCGTTCCTGCTAATACCGATCAGAAACTTTTAAACGCACCCGGCCCGACGTTCTAAAAGGTGCCTTTCCTGGTCTTGCTTATCATGTCAGTCTCCTTCACTCCGTAGCTGGAGTACGTAATCGGTACACATGCTCGTCCCCGTCCCTTCGCCTTCCTCGTGAGTTCGCCTCGCCCTCCGCTCTTTCTGTTTCTCCCGCATCGTCTCCCCTCTTTTATCCTTTTCCTCGCGTCCTCCTCCATCCCTTCATGTACTCTGCCTCTGTAGCTTCTGTCTTCCTGCTCTCCCCCCACCCGCTCAGTCCCTTTACTCCTCCTACCTCCCTCTCCCCTTTCTCTCCGCCTTTTATTCTCTCTGTTCTTTACTCTCTTCCTCTGCACTTCCTTTTCCTTTGGGCTTCCGCCCTGGCAGAGCTCTTTACGTCCTTCTCCTCTGTCATCCTCGTCTCCGATTTTGACTGGCGCGCTCTCCTTCTCCTCCCCCTACTAGCTATCGCAGAATACAATAAGCCGCGTAGTGGCCTCGTGTCCCAGAGATGATGCTAGATGTCTTCACCGCCTCGGTCCGCTTATCTTCGACCTCTCCAGTCTCTCTGGTTCTCTCTCTCACCTTATCGTCCAGTAGGCCCTTATGATCACCAAACAAAACGAGCCTGTCTTTTCTTCTCCTCTCTTCATCCTTTTTTCGGCCTTCACACTCTTGCTCGCTTTACTGGATGTTCTCTTCTCGCTGGCTCTCTCTCTTCTTTCATTGAGATCTCGTCTGTATTGCATCTGTCATTGAGCCGTCTTGTGCATCTTCGATTCTTTTTCTTGATTAGTTCTCTTTCTACTGAGTGCAGCATTTTAGTCAGCGCTTCTTCCTTCTCGTCTTTTCCTTCTCTTCTTTCTCACGCTCAATTCTGTCCCTCTTTCGCGATCTGTGACGTGTAGCAGGTGGCTGCGCCTTTGCTTGCGAGTTGCATTCTTTTGTTCGATTTACTCTTAAGTACTCCTTGGCTAGTCTTTGCTTGCTTATTCCTTATAGGCTAGCGATCTTAAAGACGTATCTTGTCTCTCTACTTAGTATCTTACTCTCTATCTCTTATTCTGGACCGTGTGTTCGCCCGTAGCATCGCTATGCCTTCTGGCTACTGAGAAGATTCCCTGTTTTCGCTATTGCCTGAGCCCGCACTTCTTCACCTCGCTATTCCATTCGTTTCTCCAGCTGCATCCAAACGTGAGTATATAGAAACATCCCAAATTGTGGTTCTAAGCGTTATACCCGACCCTATTATCTACTGTTTCTCTTATAGTTGTGTCGTCGGAATTAACAGCCGTTTCCTGTGATGACCCCATGATATTCAGATATTCATTATTCCCCAGATTCATCTCGCTTCACATCTGTTTATCTAGTCCGCGCCCTGTTTCTCTTGATTAGACCCTTATTAACAGTCGTTTTATCTCGGAAGCACAGTTGCATACGCCATCGGCCTTATCTCTCCGACGGGTGTGAATATACATAGAAGGACCCACATCACAGCTACGATCATTTTGGGCGGGTCCTTACCTATCGTACTTTGCTGTCCCTTGGCTTATGAACTTTATCGCTCGCTATGCTCGTGCCTCGATTCGCGTGAGTCTCTGCCGGCGTATCTTGTCGCATCACAGATTTTAGCGCGACGTGAAAAAACCCCTCGTCGCCACTACTATAGCAAGAGCGCAGTATTAGTACCACCTCCTCCGGGCTTACATATGACATGGGCGTTAAGTCATCACGCCTGGACTGAAGCCCGAGGGGACTCGTCAGCGGAACGTGAGGTACTTCGATGGTGGGAGGTCTCATGCATCCTATGTATCCGCCCTTAGGTGCCTGATCGCGGCCGGCGCGTAGGCTGATCAATGGGAAGTTCAGCGAGGCATGTTAGGGATGTCAAGCGTGTTGCCCATCCGTACCTTGAAGATGGGCATCCTCTGAATGTCTCTGCTGTTTACAATCTCCTGCGAGAAGCGGACCCTACTCTTAGAGCACATCGTATCATTGACTGGAGCCGGCTCGCTTCTCATACTTATCTACCTTGCCAGATCATCTCCCCGTTTCTCCCTGTTCACCTGTGCTCCCCCTCGTGCAACGACCGCGCTGCTGCTCTTTCACAGGGAACCCATATTGTGCATTCATGCATGAGTTCGAAACAAAGTAACACAGATCCCATTCGGTCTGCAGACCACTAAAATAATGTCCATGTGTGTATCTAGAAGCATCTCCTCGCCGCTCATAATAAGACGGGTCCCCGCCAGTACCACTTCCTGTGCTAGCCCATGGGCTGTTACCCTCTAATCTAACCTCCTCGTTTTCCAGATAACTGGAAGCCTCTCCTTACCTTTTAGTTGGTGGCATTTTTAGCTCCTCAGGCAGTTGATTGTACCATAATAATACTCCCTAAATGCAAAGCTTAATTATTTAACCCATGGTCGGTTCTGCCTCACGCTGCCCCCCATCACCGTTTCTGCGCACTGTGGTTCCTACACCCGCAACCACATTTGTATGCACGCTACATCCAGCTCTGATACCCTTGCCTGATCGTCCTCGCCTGTTCACATTTTACCTTGATCGCTTCTCTACGTGTCTCATTACTTCGTGCCTGATCTAGCTGCGTCCTTGATAGATCTATTCATCGCATCTACAGCCTTTAGCTGGTGAGCACAAGGACGGTGTTAAGGGGGGCATACAAACAGATGTGTGGATAACTTGTAAACTGATTACACCTATAATCAAGGAAGGGGGGACATGGCATAGAAAATTGCAGAATCATGCAGATTGCCTTTCTTTTTTTTTATTTTTGTGTGTGGAATTTGTTGTACAGTGCTAATACGTATACATGCATAGAATCGCTTACGCTTCCGTAGGAGTTGGATGCAGCATTTATTAGAAAGTAAAATCTTAATTTATAGTAGATGATTACTGTCTTCGAATCCACTGATTGCACCACCTAGGATACGCGCATACCTTCCCTCTCGAGACATAGTATAGCTTTAGTCTATACTCTATATCTCTGTCCTGACTTTTTCTCCGTCGCGCGTGCTACGAGCTTACACGAACTCTTTTGCTACCTTCTGCCATGTGACTTAGATTCAAGGATCTAGAGATATCCCGTAGTACTCCCGCGTAGTTCATAAGCGGTATAGTATCTTTACTCGTCGCTCTCTGCTACTATTGGGCATTAGCTTTACTTATGTTATTCTTAAACACGAAGTATCACTTCTTCTTCTTTTTCTCGACTTGCTGCTAGCCTTCGTTTTTCTCTTTGGTCGGTACGCTGTCTGCTATCGGTAGCCTCCTGGAGTTAATCCTCTCATGTTATGTCGTGATTCGAGCTCGCTTCCACTCTTCGTGTGCTTTACAGCATCTTCTCTCCTCTTACCTCTTCCTCTTCACTCCCCCGCTTACTTACCTTCGATATAATGATGGACCGATCCGATTACATTGAATTCCGGGCCTATAATCTTCCTTTTAGTTCTAGCGGACTCGATCCTTCCTTCGGGCCGATCTTCCCTTCTGCCGCCCACATCTGCATGCACCCGCATGCCTATCTCCGTACCGGATTGGCACCGAAGCGTCAGCAACGCGATCTTACACCAGCCCGTTTCCAAGACGGGCATCCGCCCAGACGATTGAGATTTTGCGTTCACCTTTTCATCCATGGGATGCATGTAAGTGCGGCATGCGGACACCCCTGCAAACATGTGAGATGATTTGAACGCAAGCTGGAAAATCCCGCACAGCCCAGTCCGAAGACGAATATTGTAATGGATACGTTCCCACGGACACGGGAAACCCCTTAATAATTGTGTCACTGGACCGCCCGGCGCAAGTGCTCCACAAAGTGTGTGCCCCAAATCCCAGCACAGACACTTGGCTAAATACACGGCCAAAGGCGTTGCAATCCTTGAAAAGATGGAGATCATGCCGAAAGAAGTGCGCTCTGCGAACCCTAGGGTGTAATGAGGCTCCCTTGGTTTCTAGAAAAGTACCGCCGCCGTGAGTTCTCAAGAACAATATGCAGCTAGTAACACGCTCCAAAACAGGCGCGTCGATAAGCCGAGTTTTCAGCACAACAAAAATTGTGCTATACTCGCATATTAAGTCATGAGAAAAATGCAAATAGCAAAACACTTGAAGACTCATCTTCGTCTCGGCCTTATAACGCGTAGCTCTGATTACATTCTTCCACCGCAGGATTTTATGTATCTGGCCAAAAAACACTAAGATACCAATATTTATAGAAGATTGCAGCCAAACCCGGACAAGGCCAAGGATGTGTGTGGTATTTAGTTGTATTGGCGGCCATAGTGTTATTTTTCTTTTTTTTGTTTTCCAGGTGGGGTCTGTAGTCTCAACTGGGGGGCTGCGAGGACGCGAGGCTGCTGCATGTGACAGCGGGGATCCCAACGCAGCAAGTCGAGTGGAGCGTGCTACAAGAGCTGTACAAGGCAAAACCCTGGAAAGAGCGAGAAATCCAGCATCTATGATTCACACAAATGGCGATGAATACCTGGAGTCCACGCCGGGCACTGTGAGAGAGGAGAGCGCGAGTGCGCCAAGAGATCACCTCCCTAGCACATCGATAAGAAAAAACAGGAAACTGCACGCCTTTCTCAGATAGGACCAGCTATATCTTTTTTCAGCCAACGGGCGGTACATGTGTACTTACCGTACCGAGGTGCATAGACGCTTGGGGGGGGACTGGTGTAAGTGATCTCCGTTTACATGGTAACGAATGAGAATGTCGCCGTCGGGGTCCTTGTTGTAGCAGCTGTCTTGTATTCTCGCACAGGTATAGGAGGGAAGGAGAGCAGTCAGGCAGATAAAGCACAGACACCAGCCAATGCTAGCGGAGGGGCGTGAACCGAGAAAATCAGTTGGGGATAGAGGAATACACTTTATCTCTCTACCCCTTGCGAACCAGCCTCATTAATTATCCAAAGGCAAATCTTGACTTTAGAATTGATACTGTATGATAAAATTGATAAAGGCTGGGATGGATCCTGGTGAACTTATCCAACAGGTGTGGCTGACGAGAATATGAACAAGTGCCTTCAAGGTCCGAAGCAACGTGAGTAAAAGGACGTAAGGATATCTGCTGTGACAATGAGGTACTGAGGGCAGTGCCCAGGGGTGGGGGATGCGGCGGGCTTTTGGCCTTCGATTACCAAAACCCCCACCCTAAACGAAGGGCGTCGACAGTACCCTTCAGCTGAGAAGGCATTCGGTGGGCTCCAAACGATCGAAGAAGACTGGGTGAGCACCACATTAGACAGTTGGCTAACCTCGGCAGAGAAAAGAAGACGGGGAAGTCGATACTGTTACAACGAGGGCCGACCCACCTGTGCAACATTGAGTCCTCTCTGTGCTCTCTGGGCTGGCTAATGGAGGCCAGGCTGTGTCCATGGGAGGGGGCTTTACCCACCGCAACATGATGGCCTCATTGTGAACCAGGCTACGATGGGCGCGCAGGATCAAAGAAACGAGGTGCATTAGCAGGTCGTCGCGTGCGTGTCCCATGTTCCCGAATGAGTCTCTGTGTTTACCAAGTGATCTTTTTATTCCAGGACCACAACGGAAATCGCATTCTTCCAGAAAACGGCTTAATAAAGTTGGAAACGGACAACGGTTTGCAGCGTGTGACGTACGTGGATCTCTATTCTGCTCGGCTCTAATGTTCGGCTTCCGTGAGACGTTTCTTTTCCTGTTGATGTCTCTTGAGTCGACTTACAGCGTAGAGGATCCAAGATCTTTCCTTGCCCTCCTGAGAAAAGTCGAAACTCAGTGTGAACTAAGTTAGGTGAGTTGTAATATAACGACCCAAACACAGTGGTAGGACGTTCTTAAGGGGAGTCCACCGAGCTCAAAGCGAGAGTTCACTGTCTCTGCCAGAATAGTGATTAATTTAAGCCAAATGAAACAAGTAAATTCCAGAGCTGTCTAGGACCTACCAGAAGAGGACTACCGACAGAGAAACAAAGAAGCCTAGATTGCTTAGTGGTGATGTATGGGAATTATACATAGTTTACCAAAGTCTAGATGCGATTGGGGGGGGACAAATCCTGTATAAAGGTACTTCCCCAACCTAAATCGGTTATTATTTCTCAATTGCTGCATTGGAAGTGGATGCCCCGAGTGACACACAAAGTGATCAGCAGGGTCCCGGCTACCAAAGGCTTATTTCTAGGAGTCCTAGGTTCTTCTAGGTAGTTTAGGGCTCAGAAGAAACTTCTTAAAGGGATGACAGGGGAAAGGGTTTTTTGACAGTGTGCCGAAGTCTAAAAAAGTTTTCTATGGATTGCAATTGCAGAATCCAGTTAATCCGTGAGGAGTAATGCTATATAAACTAATAATAGTTCTTAATTCCCCGGGCACCGGTGCCAGAAACCTGGCAGTGGTGAGGTCAGTAAGTTTTTTAGGGACCTGCAACCCCAGCTGCTGCATAGCTTGGTTTTTTAAGAGCCGAACATCATGTCCGTCCACCAGGAATGGTTTTTGTGGTGACTGGGACCAGGAAGCTAATGCATATGCCAAATTTTATAAAAAAAAAAAAAAATGCCCGTCCGCATTCTGCATGTAGAAGACGGCAGATGCACTCCCCGGGACTCCTCCACACGCTGGGCTGGGGAGCCAGGGAATGGACGTAAAAAAAGTAAAAGTAAAAACTAATGCATAAAAATTCCGAACCGGTAATGATTCCGCAATGCTACTAGCAATGATTAAAAAAGAACAAATCGAAGTAAGATAGGCCAATGATGGCGAACTTTTGGAGGACAAACAGGTGCCCAGGGCTACAACGCACAAAACCCCTTATCTATGTCGCAAGTGCCAACATGGACCAATTAAGAGTAAACTTATTGCTCCCACAGTTGTTCCATGCATTGGGGACCTGAGTTCCCCAATTATTCAGGCTACATTCACACTGCCGCAAGGGGGACGTATATACGGCCTATCGTCTACCGGTCCAAGGAGCGGCACACCGATGTCGACCCACTACCAGATGTTCATACGGAAAAAGCCCAGGGATACACGCGTAACTGCAATATGACTTGAACTGCCAGTGACTCATGAGCGATAGGGGTGAAGACCTGGGCCGTAGCATCTATCCCGAACATTCCGCGGAGGAAGTGCCCTCAGACCGCCACGCCACCGGTTCTGGCTAACCCACTCGGGAGACAAAACTTACGGGGCTATCCTCCGACGGGGAGACACTAGATGCCAAGCCGAAAACGAAATGGAACAATACACCCTCTGAAAGAAAAAAAACAGATCGAGCACGTGAACTAAGCAGCTTAGAGTGGACGGTTTCCCTTTAGTGCTGATCGGCCAGAGAAATCCAACCCAGAGGTTCAAGCCCTAAGCCCTGTCAGCATAATCACTCCACTTATTGCAGACCATCACCGCAAGGAGCATTAGGTAAGAGGGTCATCCGCGGCACAAGTAGTGAAAAGTATTTAGCACTATATGCTGGCTGTCTACGACAACCTGATACCGGAGTTAGACAGACAGGCACAAGGGCAACGGACCCCGCAGCGCAAACCTATGCTCCTCGATGGTCGGCTGAACACCAGGGGAACGCATACTCCGAAGCAACATCGTTAGAGAATGGGCCGGACTCGATTTTGATTTGTTTGATGTTTCTTTTTGTACAACGGTCCTTTAAAGGTTAACAAAATCTCTCCAGCACAAGTGTTTGTCACTTGGAGCACTAAAGACTCCCTATAGCTAGGGAACAAATAAACCTCATTTACTCACATTTCTGCTGCTTGTGAGGTGGCAGCAAGAGTCTTCATTCGGCGCGACTTTTCCTCTGTATACAATGATTGTATTCTCTTGAGGCTGCCCGTCTTTTCTTCTTATAGTTTTCTTGATTGTAAGTTCCTACGATGATAGCGGACGGAGGAAGGTATTGTTCTTGGAGATTTGCTGTACCACAAACGGGTCTGTGTGGCGTGTATAGGAATTGGCCTTATCTGTGTCCATATACATATTGTTTGTGTTGTAGTAGCAGCAGGACTGTAAAATAAAATATATTTTATTCCAGGATTGTGGTTGGGACTTCTCCTTGTTTCCAATAGCAGGCTTCTGGTTGGATATTACAGCAGAGGGGAACGGGCTGGAGGACGTTTCAGGTTTTTGGGACCTGTGGCTTAGACCGGCTGCCAAAAATACAAAACTGTTATTACCCTAGATGTGAGTCCAATGAGGCAGATTGGACTACAAACAAGAAGATACCACGCCGACCTCTCCTCTCGTGATCCGGCAGTGAAACCAGGATAATGCCTCCGCTGTGCAGTGTTGTTACCTATGGCGCTTGCACATTGAAGGTGACAAAGGGGCTTAGTGGTAGCGTTCGCCTTTCAGGGCTGGGGCTCCTGGGTTCAAGTCCCATCCAGGTCAACATCTGCAAAGAGTTTGTTATGTTCTCTCTGTGTTTGCGTGGGTTACTCGGTTCCCAGTTTTCTCCCACACTCAAATTGTAGCTGTAGTTTGATTAGATTGATATAATAAAAGTAATTACTTTATTAAGGCGGATGTACTACACCAGTTTCCTTTCAGCAGGGTGCAGGCTCAAGGAACGAGGGGTAGAGGCAGTATAAAAAAAAAAAAGACAGAGCGATAGAACTCTGATCCACAGGTCCGAAAGGGTGGTTTAGTTCCCAAATCGCAATAAAGGCAGAGATGACAACAGTGTGAGGAGACTCCCCCGGTGCTTTGAAATAGCTACAATCCTGGAATATAAATGCATCTTTCACAGTTCTGCTGCTACTAACCATATAAGGGTTCATAGATCTGCACGACCAATTCCTAACACTATCTGCAGTTTGTATTTCAATTGATTGAAATTACCTGGTTTAGGTGGGGAAGGGAGGAGGAAATGACTGTAGGATCCATCAGGTTCTAGGAATCAAGAAAATGAGGTCCTGCTCCTCCCTTACAGGTCCTGAACCACAATATTCAGTGGATTGGGTCTGACTGGAGCGTTTTTGAAAAGGAATTAGTTAGTAGTACTAGCGTTCAATAGAAATATGCAAATTGCTCTTTGCAAGCAAAGGGAACGCTCTTTTCAAGGTACCTCCTTAAGGGGTTTTCCAGATTAAAACCTCCATTTTCTAGGGCACCAGGGCCCCTCCATCGCTACAAACCTTTGCTATACAGAGATGCAGTGATGTGCAGTCTTGAGGAGACGCCAAGCTATAACCATCATAGGCCGGAAGGAGGGAACGTTTGTACTGGATATAACTTATGCAAACAATTATTTCCATCTGCTGGGAAGGTTTTGGGTTGCTCCCCCCCCCTCTCCCCCACCAACTCATCAAGCAGAGAAGGAGTTTTGCTGTTTCCTTTGGTGCCTGTTGGGGGGGTAATGGTAGAAGGTTGTTACGCTGATCTTTTGCACAAGACGCCCAGTCTGATCGTCAGTTTCCTGGTGTTTTTTCCTTACTTACATCTTGTTGACCGCGAATACGAACCCTGGGATCTCCGGCTCAAGTGAAAGGAATTTTAAAAAACGTGTTTCGGCTCTCCTCCCAATGGGCGAAATTTTACATATTCAATATCCTGTGACTAAAGAGCTGGCACTGGTTAAGTTGTGTGATTTTCGGCTGAAAACCGGACAGTCTCTGCGTTTCTGGTTTCTGTTTGTATTGTGTCTCCACCGATGGGATGTGACCCACACAGAACAACTTCCCCGACGGTCCAGCTAAGGGCTCAATTCACTCTCACCGCCGACCCAGGTTCGACCTTGGCGGCCCGACCGTAACCGCGTTCACACCTGGGGAGCCGGCCCGCCGGCGGTACAGACGACCTGATTGGATCCCACAGACCGACCATTCCGATCTGATATATCATCTTGCCCGACCGTGAGTCCAACACACAGCCTTCCGTACCTGAAGCCGCGAGCTGGAAAGACGGCCAGTCAAGGACCCCGCACGTCCATGCCTGCGCCGACGCAGATGGACACTAGCGAGACAGTCATACCCTCTCCATGGATTCCGGGAGGAGCGCGACACGCCACAAATTGGGAGCGGCAGGCGCTGGGTACCAAAAATAGTTCGTGGTCGGGAGGGACTATACTTGTGCCTGGGGTGAATCAGTGTACGGTGGCAGCAGTCGCGACGACGAAAGAGAGAGGAAAACGAAGTAGTAAAAGAACAGGAGGCAGTAAGCCCCTCCCACAGTCGCCATTTAAGCCCTGATCTGGTTGCTGGATTGGGGGACCCGCATCACGGCCCCCTAGATTTCAGTGGCTCTAGGTCATTTTGGGCGTGGGGAGTTGCACCATTTCACACCGTGGCTATTATTGTCATTGCAAGGAAGAGCGCGGAAAATGCCCCTGCAACTGTGCAAAGGATTAAAAGGAGCGACAGGCTCGGAGATCAGCTTGCAACCGAGTATATTGAGTTTGCACCAAAAGTTTCCATTGATGAAGCTTAGCCTTGGAACTGAAGGTGATGGGCCGAGCTACGGACACGGACATTGCCCGGGAAAAAGACGCACCAGAGCATAGGGGCCTGAGCCAAAAAATCGGCGTGGGGGGAGTTGCTCGGAACCTAATGATAAAAAAGGACAATGATTAGAGTGTGCATGAGTTTTGTCCAGTGATTAGGTCATCTGAATTAGTGGACAGGCGAACATCAAGCAAGTTTATTGGGAGCAAAGTTTGTGCGAGTAGAGGGAGAGGCGGAACCTGACGTTCAGTTTTGCTGAGCTTTGTGACTGGACAATTGCAGGGTGGACGGCGAATAGGCACACTTACCTCAAATTGGACAAATCATAGCAAGCTAGCAGGGCATGTGGTACCTCATAAGTAGGTTTAGGCTGCATGAACTTGCCAGAGTGGATGTGTGTTCAGGCCCCTATCCGGAAATATGTATGGGTGTCACGCAAAGTCTACGGCTCGGACGGCATAGAATGGACAACATGTGGGGGCCCGCAAGGGAGAGACAGAAGTTAAGGGAGGAGTCGAATAAAAAGCGACAAGACAGGCACGCAAAATCACGCGCGCGCAAGAACGGGAGACGACACGCCAGAAGGTGCTAATCAGCATCAGCGGCAAAACGGAGTTTGGGAGGAGCACATGCGACATATGACAATAAGCCGGCAGACGCTATATCATTGAAAAGAGATCAAGGTACTGTGAGTTCACTGGTTTTCCGACCACCCCCCCTCCCCCGCCCACCCCCCCCCCCCCCCCCCCCCCCCCTGGTCCTGCGGCTCCATGGAGCTTTCCCAAATTAATCGTGATGTTCGGTTTCCGTCAGGGTTGCTCAGTGACTAAGGCGAAGAATCAAAAAAAGCGTTCTCGTCCCTCTCCGATCACTTGTCATATTTGGAGGAGTTGGAGGCTTTCTTAGCTGATTTTGTATTGGCTCGTGCACATGGCCTCCCTCCAACCTTAAATCCATGTACAGATTTTTCTGAAGTAGCGACTGTTATCCATGGAAACGTGCTCTGTAACCGGGTTCCTGACTTTGGCAGTAAAAGCCCTGAAGGAAAATAATTGCACAATTTTTTTTTTTTTTAATTTTGCATGCTGAGGAGCACAGTGACTCCAGTTACTGTCTCATACTTTATACAGAACTTTTATAGAACTTGTGGTATTTGTTTTTTCAAGTTTATTGTTGTGTAGTATTTTTTTGGGGTGGGATAGGGATTTTTTAAAAAAAATTTTTCTGCTATATAACAATGACTCCTTAATACCTTGGGTTTCTGGCATAGAAATCCTAGTAAAGAATGGACACCTATAGTTCCCATTAAAGACACTTTCCAGTACAGTTCCATCCTCTTGTGATAGGGCAGAGTATGGCTGTTTGGAAACCCTAGAGACTGGGTCCACCTAAGATTTCCAAAAAGTGACGTGTGGAAATCCAAGGGAGGGGGGTAGGGATCCTAGGTCCATAGAGCTCCAATTCCAGGAGTTCAAGTCCCAAGATTGTATTCACAATCGTAAAAAGGAGCTTCAAATCCACTTTAAACATTATGGTCACATGAGGGTTTTGGGAGGGCATTAGCAAAGCCCCTCCGTGCTTTGGCTTTACATGTATTACTGTTCCCCCTCCTTCTACCTTTACACTTCCCTTTTGCTCTCCCTGCCTGCGTAATCTCACAACAGGTGGAAGGGGAAGTGCTTCTGTAACAGTTAAACAGCCTGTAAAGCTACGCACAGAGCGGCCTTTGGGTATGTCCCCAGCCACAATCCCTGTACAGGTTTATACAGTCAGTCCCTACTCCCTGATACTTGAATAACATTCTGCAGTTTGTGCTTGGCAGAGTTAATACAGCTAAGAACATGGTCTGTAGAGGCGCTATTATTGATTACTCATTAGGTAAATATATGTGGCACTCACGTGAGTAACTGCTCTGGTCTGGTCCCCATATCTAAGTACACAAATGTCCAGCAAGGTCTGCTACCCACCTTCTTCGTCGACATTGCACAAGTAGGAGAAACCTACCACCACGTTGCGTGTTGCGATAAGCGTTCTGTATTTATGGACCCAAATGACTCTGTCACCAAATAAACAGAGAAGAGGCACTTTTTGCTTGAGATGAGTCAAGTTAGAGGCTAGAGGGCGCATCACTTAATAAAACGCCCATATGTTTGACATGCCTATGGTCCCTTATAGAAAAAAAGAATAAGAATCTCTTTTTAAAATCCTCTCTCCCAACTACTGCGCTAAATGAAAAATTCTTACCATCAAAATAGCATTTAAACCTGTGACCTTACTCGTAGAAGTGCGAGGGGGGGGTGCACTGTGTACCAGCTTGTATTTCAGTCATTGGTGGGCTCGTGTAATGCCCCCCGACCCCTCAGGTTTTGTAGCTGTAATTTTAAAAGTTGATTTTCAAAAAGGAAGGAGGCTGTGGATACCAAATATGAGGATTACCATAGTCTGGGTACCTGGAGCTTGGAGTACGTTCCCCTTGGTTTATCATGATGGATTTTGATGGTTGATTACCTCTTTTTAAGGAAAGCTTAGGGCCAAGACTTGCTGTTTAATACAAGATATCTAAATAAAATAGGTTTTATTTGGGGCGTATGTGGGCTCCCCACAGGTATTATTACCAGCGATGGTTGTTCATTTATCCTCGCCGTGAGATCTTCAGTTATTATTGATTATATTTCAGTCTTGTACATCACTGTTACTATATTAAGTAAAAGATTTCAGTATATTAATGCTATTTATATTGGGGGACACATGGAATCGCACCATGGACCCCTGTGATTTCTTAGAGGTCCGGCTCCACCATGCACATTTCTTTTTTTCTTTTTGGATCCTGATGGGAAACACAATTTTGTGCCTTTTTTTATGTACTTTTTTAAAAATCTGATTTAGACTTGCAATGAATCCTAAGTGCTGGGACCCTGGGTGGTCCTGGTGACTATGAGGAGTGTATGACATGAGGGTGCTGGGCTGGTATAGCAGGGACGCGCCATCCACCAGCACTCTGGGTGCTATGTAGGAGGTGTGTGTGTGTGAGGAGCTGCCGGCAGAGTCGTGCCTTTCCTTTCACTTCCTTTTCTTCCTTTTGAAGCCTCGGATTCACGAGCCTATGAGTCAGATCCCGGGCCGGTCCTATTGGTTTGCGGGATGGTGTTTACCTGTTTTGCATAGCACCTTCCCACCCGTCTGAGTCAGCACGCCTCACCAAACACATAAGTAAAAGAAAGCAAGCAATCAGGAGATTGTGCGTGCCAGCAGGGAAGCAGCGGGATTGTATGGCTGTGTGCTTTTATACCGGGAGCTATAGAGGTAAGCCCCATGCCTGATTATATAGGGTCACTGCGCCTGGATACAGTGCTGTGCCTTCTGTGCCAGGCAGGAATATATAGTAGTATTATACGGTGTAGTTTATATACCCTGGCCTACGTCTACTGTTGGAGAAATCCTATCACGCTACATCATACATCAGGGTGGGCTGAGGGTGCATGTTGTGCTCTTCATGTTTCATGTATACATGTATCTAGTAGTGTTCTCATCTATCCTCGTAATGTTGGATGTCCCTTTCAGTAGACCAGGATGAAAATGTGTTTTGCTCCGTATCCCGGGACTTGGTTACTTGGAATATGGGGAACGTGTTTCGGTCCCAAATTATTTTTGTTTTGTTTTTGTTCTGCCTTCAGATTGTAAATTCCTGTAAGTGACTCAGGAAATATTTTTTTTTCCTTTTATTGTATCCCACAAGGTGACTGTTCATGACAGATGAGGCGACTGTCGTGATGCTTGCTCTAGGTATATAGTATGGCGATTAGTCATTAGTGGTTTTAAGGGGTAATTGTCTACATATCTGAATATATTACAAGTAATCCTATGGAATATAATCTGCATGTGTGAGGTCTGCTTATTTATGCACAAGCCACCCAGCTTTTCTGCTTATTAATACACATAGGGGGAGATTTTATCAAGTGTCTGAGGTAAAACTGTTGTAGGTGCTCATAGAAACCAATCAGAGGTCAGCTTTAATTTTTATAAACTGCTGTGGGGATATCACAGCTGATCTCTGATTGGTTGCCATGAACAACTAGAACAGTTTTACCTCAGACACTTCTTATATATACCTCCCATAGTTGCCAAATATTTGTAGGCTGATTTGTCGCCCTGTGGTGCAAACTGTGATGATGGGCCTATACGTTTCCTGGAAGTGAGGTGATCTGTTATCGATCGGTCTTGCTCAATGATTATACAATATACATATTTCTGGAGGTGGATCATATAATGACTGACATACAGCCCACATCCTTCATCATCATCATCGACCACTACGGTATGTATTCCCTTTTGTAGCGTTAAGGTTGAAAAACATGGCTGCTTTCTTCCAAAAACTGCTCCACACCTGGGTAGTGCATGGTATTGCAACAAAGCTCCATTCGTCTCTATACAGCTGATCTGCAATACCAGTACTGACCATGGTGAGGTGTGGCACTGTTTTTTGAAGAAAGCGGCCATTTTCCCCTTTAAATAGGGGCTCTGTGCCCACCACAGCAAACAGCTGCCTGGTCTGGGTGGTGGGACAGATGGCTTCCCTGCTGGGGTCCTCCTACACTCCTCCACCTGTCAATCTCATTTTGAGTTGTAAATTCACACAGTGACGTTCTTCATGTATGTTTACATTCCTCAGGGTTTTCAGATCTACGAGGGAAAACCCCCGCATGATTTCTAGTGCTGCCTTCACTCTCTTCACACCAGGAAGTTCACCACATCCACTTGCACCCCCTAAAAGGGGTTGTCTGGAGGTTCAAAAAAACACGACATCTTTCTTCCAAGAACAGCGCCACACCTGACCATGGGTAGTGCGCGGTACTACGACTAAGCTCCTTTTATACACAGCTGAGGTGCAGTACCAGCTCTGACCATGGCGTGTCTCTGTTTTTCAACTGCTGGACAAGTCCTTTAAATCACCTTAAGATTATAGTAGTCCTCCTTACTAAGGGCCCTTGTATTCCTGGTGATGAGTAGAGTAGTGACTAAAGTATTCCTAATCATTACATCATTTACACGCCGAAAGTATCCATACTATATAAGGGATGAATAAATGGCTCACTTTACTTTAGTCTGCAGCACATGGCACACGGTGATCTCCAGTGTTTATAGGGGCAGCATCAAACATCCTATGACCCTATGCAGTGACAGTAGGTCACGTATCCTGTAAAGGAGTCAAATCAATATCATTTGGAGAAACTTGGACCATCTGAATAGCTGAACAGCATTATATGTGACTCGGGGTGCAGATGGCATCATGTCCTGGTGTCCCCTGAGCTGGGGCAGTACAGGTGCGGCGGTGGTATAGGTCTGGGTGGCAGCCGGTAACATGCGGGTGACCATACACAGACTGTATTGTTGTTCGTCATCTGTTCTCGATCAGGGGGTGGTCGCGGTGGGACAATATGGTGGTCGCTCAGCCGGAGGACGTCTTCATATCTCAGCTTATTGTGTGGGCACATATCTGACTCCACTTTTTTTTTATTTAACACGTGGGCTTATCTTTTTGGTTCTGGTAAATCATGCCAGCTGCTTTAAATATCCATCTTATTAACATGTAAAATGTTCCAGACAGCCCACACACGGCTCTGCGTTACAGCGATGTAGTGTGGAGGAAGGCGGCGCGGCTCCACGAGGGGAGAATCAACTGTTCGATCCTGCCTTTATATACAGACGGGGTCCCAGTTTTAAGGAATCGGTGGTATGGGATACAGCGGTAAGGCTTCTCTTGCCAGCATATGGCACTGCCCGGGCGAGCATACAGGCGCACGATGGAGAGGTCGAGGGATCACCCCTCTCCATAGCGAGGCATGGCCCTTGGCTGTAAACATGGGAAAAGACCAGCCTCTATTTTTTTTTTTTTTTGTGTGTGGTCACCGTACAGCGGCCGGGCGCCTCATGCGTCTATGGGGACAATGTCAGTGTGAAAGGGACTAGTAGCTTTTTTTTTTTTTTCCTTCCCCCGAGTAATGATTTGTATTTAATGTGATGTACTGGAGGTCCAATGATCTCCTTATACCTTCACAGATCCATGTTTTCTCATCGTCCGTCATTAGGAAATGCCGTCACAATCGCCATCAGACCGTTCAGTGTTTAAACACACCGGAGACGGCTCTTCCTGGTCCCCTCCATCTTTGTGTAATCGCTGGCGGGATTAGTCGTTTTTACTTTATCATGTTTGGTCTCCATTACAGACAATACGTTAGATCAACACCTTCTTTGTTCACATACGGTTTGCTGGAAGGGAGAGGGTGATATCAGGGGTGAGGTTTACACTGGCTGTGCACATTCCCACATAAACGTGCACACTGGGCTCAGCCAAGCATGCATGTGGTTCTGACTAATCTCCCATGAGAACAAAGGATTGGATATATGCCCAGTCCTCCTTTCTCCCAAAAAAGTCCCCCAATACACATTCGGTAACCTGTTTTGGAAAATGGGCATGGGCATTGTAGGTCTCTTGTATGTGCTGTTCCATGCGCCAACCATATATAAAGGGGTCGTCCACTTTCAGCAAATAATTGATACAGATTGTTTAATGAAAGGTGTTATACAATTTTTCCAATATACTTTCTGTATCCATTCCTCAGTGTTTTCTAGATCTTTGCTTGCTGTCATTGTATAGGAAGCTTCATTGTTTACTTCCTTTGGATAAAGACACAGGTGCACGGCTTGTTATATATCCCTGGTTATGTGATGTCACACGGATGCGCACAGACGCTCCTTATATCCCTGCTCATGTGATGTCACACGGACGCGCGGCTCCTTACATTCCTGCTCATGTGATGTCACACGGATGCGCGGCTCGTTATATATTACTGGTCATGTGATATCGCATCAGTGCATGGCTCGTTATATATCCCTGGTCATGTGATGTCGCATCAGTGCATGGCTCGTTATATATCCCTGGTCATGTGATGTCACACACATCACGCATATTTTGATTACTCTGTTACTAACGAGCCGTGCATCTGTGTGACATCACATGACCAGGGACAGGTTTTATCCACAGGAAGTAAACAATTGAGCTTCCTGTTGCAAGCAGAGATCTAGAAAACTGTGAGAAACTGATACAGAAAGAATATTGTAAATTTGTGATACTACTCAGTACACAAACCATATCAATTATTTTCTGAAAGTGGGTGACCCTTTTTAAGGTAGACCCTATAGCAGTGGTGGCGAACCTATGGCACGGGTGCCAGAGGCGGCACTCAGAGCCCTTTGTGTGGGCACCCGGCCATCGCCCCAGCACACCAGACAGGACTCAAAGAATCTTCCTGCAGTTCCAAGCAACTTAAAAGATGTCATATATTTAAGTGATATTTACTTTGCCACTTGGGACTGTAGGAAGAGGGAGAATGAGTAGACAGGGCCGAATTATCTTTGGAAGACCTTCAGCTGGCCCCTACAGGTCTACAGAGGGACACTGGAAAGAAGCTAAAATGATGCAAATTTTCCATCCTGTCCTCAGGAGGCCAATATGATCGAAAGTTGTTGAAGAACAGGGAGCAAAGTTACTGCTTTAATTTTTGGTTGGCACCTCGCAATAAATAAGGGGGGTTTGGGGTTGCAGTTTGGGCACTCAGCCATCACTGCTCTATAGTATGAGGCCATAGAACCTCCTGAACTGCGGGGCTTGTATAAATGAATCTACCTTTTCTAAACAGAAGTATACGGACGGTTAGATGGACACCTCTGTGTGTACGGGAGGTGCAGATGGAGCCCTCCTAGACTATAGTCTACAAGGGAACATGCGTAGTTTTTGTTTGTTTGCCTATGAACTTTAGAGAGTGTCTCTGAATAGTAGAAAGCGCCCTGTGTGCTCCTGGCTGTGTTGGCGCTGAGGGCTAGGCTGGCATGATAAAGGATCAGGTGCAGGCGGCAGTACACACACCGCTGCCTCTGTCAGCTCCTGCTGGAAAGCAGAAATGATGAGTTTACCATCTAGGAACGACTACAACGTCTTTTACCTTAGTTGGTCTGCATTTCGGTTTGCGACGGGCTTGAAACCTAACAAACGCTGCCTTTATACGCGCCAGCTATTGGCTTCCATACAGAGGCTTTACTGTGTATCGCCGGCGAGACTTAATCAGAGCATTGTCTAAGGTCGTGGAGAATCCACCACATCCGGGGGTTAATTATTCATGAATATCATTATACACAAGGAGCTGTTAGCGCTGCTTACACCTGGATCCCCAGAGCCGCTTACCCCTCAGGCCCAAATGAAAGGATATTACACAGAGAGAATCCTATATACTTGTTTGGTTGTTTGTGTATTATTATTCTGAACTGCTGTAAAGAAAAGTAGGATGCAGACGACCTTCCTGATCTCTGCTCCATTCATAAACTACAGATCTAAATAAGCGGCATTTCTGCAAAAGATATAGGCTGATCAGCCACCATGTCTGATCCCTTTAGCTTAAAGGACACCTGTCATCAGGTCTGTGTCACTTGTCCTGTCACCTCTACCTGTTGGAGCAGCTCACAAGGATCCCATCCCAGCCTTTATCTAGTTATTTCATACATTATTCATTGTAAAATAATCTATTCGTTATCATGTAAATGAGGCTGGTCACATGGTCAGAGGCAGTGATGTCACCCCTGTTACCCCTCCCCTCTCCTCCCCCTGCTCATGTCTGTGTGTAATGTATAGTAAAGCATTGCTAGTGTGTGTGCTGCATCTGCTGACATGCTGCATCCTCCTAATATACAGGTGAGAGACACAGACATCAGCTACACATGAATCTGACATGTTCTGCTGTAACATGGCTGCCTGGAGCTGCTGTATCTCTCCTATACACACACACACACATGCACACACAGGCTGCAGGGGGCGTGGCCACCAGCACCAGGAAGCACATCATTATACAGCCTCACACCATTATACAGGCTGTCAGTCATGCACTGGGGGTGTGGCTGTGCCTCCCACTCATGAATAAGCTGGACAGCACCAATATGCTAATGCTTCATTGGACATTTCACAGGTCATTTGTATACAGCTTTAGGACCTCATTGCTTAGGTTTACAGGTATGTAGAGGGACAATGAAGGGATAGAGGCAATGCTCTCTAATGGCAGTTTATGAAAATATATTTAGTTTAGGGGGGTTATTTTGCATGACGGGTTCTCTTTAAAGGGAACCTTTCACCAAAGTTTACGCCATCAAACTACCAGGTAGGGTATGAAATGTCCTTTCTAGAATTCTCTAGTATTAAAAAAAAAAAAAAAAAAACAAACACCCTCCAAAGTTGAGAAAATTAGTCATATTTGCCTGAGACTAGTCAAGTTTAGAGAATGCAGGGTCACCTCCAGGTGTTGAATAGTACATGGGAATCTCATGTTTCAGATCACATCAGGCTTGTTATTCTGTGATCTACAGAGCTGGCAAAAATCAGCTGCAGATAAAGATATTTCTTTACCTCTCTGTATCTCTGGTTCTATAGCTCACAGAACTTCACAGGGGATTCTAGAATGGACAAGGGGGCTGGTAATTTAATGGGGTAAAATCCATTTTTAAGGGAAACTTTTGAAGCTTCCCTTGGAAGCCAAACAAGGAGCAGGGAAGAAAAATAATTAAAACTGGCCTTATCCATTATGTAGCTTTAATATTAGGACCTTACTGAACGTGATGGACCTATGAAATCCATTCAGTGGCCTGTGTTCTCACTTGGTATAATGAAGATTTTCCAAAAAATGCAGTTTTTGGTGAAAAATGTGCACGTTTGGATAAATCTGTGTTATTGTGGATGTCTAGGAGCAAAGACCTGGTAGACTAAGGATACGAAAAATAAACATACACCTTAGTCCTCGTATACTGCTCCTATGACATTTACATCAGTCCAGTATCATGTAAGATAACAGCTCAGGGTAAGACGTCACTGCTGCTCATATATTTCCTCACCTAACACCTCTAGCACCCCACATGGGTGTGACACCTGAATGACGTGTCACGTCAATTATATGAACCTACACGGGTTTGCTCGGGACCGAATTTTTAACCTTTTACAGAGATGGCCAATTTGGGATTGATGCAGCACTATGAGGGCTTGTTTTTTGCAGTATATATTAAAGTTTCTACCTGTAACATTTTGGGGTACTTGTATGTTTGTAGGGAACAGGAGCGCAATTTAATAGTTTTTATTCCCCTTGTTTTTTGCAGTACTATAAGAGTAAAAATGTGTATGTGTATATAATGTATGTGTGTATGTATGTATGTGTGTAGTAGTTCACTACGATGTGATAGTAAGTCAAGGTGGGTGTACCATAGTTTTGGGGTTTGCAAATGTTAAGTACTATGTCCCGGTTTTGCCGATGAGGCTTTGGTTGAGGAGAACTACGGAGGTCCGGTATTCCCCACCACATCTAATATTTCCTGCGTGATGTAAGACCGTATGACAAGACCTCCATAGGTGATGAATAGCTTGGTGCTATCTAGTGACTGATCCCTCATATATTTGCATGGCCTCTTGTAAGTTTCTGCTCATTTCCGCCTCTTTTCTCCATCGGGATGTTGGGAGGTAACTGTATAATATTGTCCCGGGCTCATGTTCTGCGGAGCTTTCTGTTCGTTCCCATACAGAATTAATGGCACGGGTATATAATTGAAGCGCACATCACATCCTCCGTTCATTTCTACGAAGGTGTCGCTTGTAATGAAGCCGCGGGGTGCGGAGTCAGGCCTGAATCATGGATCACGGGAGCGTATAATGATAGTGCAATAACTCCCACTTCTCCGTGGCTCTTTGTGCCCCAGACTTCTTTTGATTTATCGCAACCAACTAAGTTTCTATCTCCCGTGTCGCGCTGCCCGTAGTAACCGTTGCCATGTTCTCTCGTGTCTGTTTGACACAACACCGAGGAAATATGAGCCCAAATGTTCCCTTGTCAGATTAATGTACCCTCATTAACGCTTTGCTTGCTAACTGGGGGGAATGTCGAGGTTACGTCATGGAGAAGCAGGTGGCACTTGAGGATCTGTGACATTGATAGCTTCATTATACGACAGAGAGGTAAATTGTTAGGCGGCGGGGATTATAGAGATTGCTCTGATTTCCCTGAGGCATTATTAAGGGGGTTATGCTGCTGGACCCTCGCCAGCTTATTTTTAGGGAGAATCTAATGTCCACCAGATGGGGGGGGGATCCTTTACTAGTTTGTGTGCCCAGTTTCAACATAGATAAAACACAGATCTATACTCCTCTCCCCTTCCCACCATTCCTTCCAGGACATATACAAGGGTCACTGCTCCAGCCAGTGGTCTAGTGCCACATCCTAGTGACTGGCTGTAGCAGCGACACCTCCAATCCCGGCATGGAGGGCCGGCAAGTATAGCTAGTTCTTCCCAGCATTGGAACAAGCTTTTTAAATTGGAAATCCCCCTTTAAAAGTGGTACCCATCCCAGTATAATACATTTTATGACAAGTCACTTCAACGGCATCTAGTTCATGCATGGTGCATAGATGATGCCAAGGTAAGTGCCATCACTTGGCTTGCACTATATGTGGCTTTTGCACATATGGTACACAAATACTGCAATCAGACCGGACAATAAGAATGGAGACCCCCAGAGCAGACAAATAATACTGGAGACCCCCAGAAAAAAACTCTCTCCTTTTAGGACTCCTCTTCTCGTCCTTGCACCACACTGCAGCTTCTTCTCTCCTCCATGCAACGCTCTGCTCTGTGTCCTGTGCTGGTTGTATTCGGCGGCATCAGGACCCGGAGCAGAACTGCTCCAAGAGCAGGATGGGACCTGGGGGGAGTACAGGACAGGTGACAAGTACTTACCACTCTTGGGTCCTTTCCTGTTCGCATGGGTCTCTCTGCTCTTGGTCCTTACCCCATTGCATACAACCAGAATAAGGACTAAAGTGGAGCGGCAAGAGAGGACCTGGAGCGATGAGAACTAGTCGGCTGCACTCGCTGTTACCCGGCCTCCAGCAATGATCGCTTACATTAGTTATGGTAGTGCTCATTGCACTCGGACTGTCGGCAGGGTATGGACCACATCTCATGGCTTTAGAGGCTGCATGTGACCCCTCTGCGCAGGTTGTGCATCCTCCTCTAGGCTTTTTGTTGAGATGATTGTGTGTTTCACTTTATATACAATGCTCCACAGTAGTGAGGCTAGTGGGAATGGATGCCTGCACCCAGAACTGCTAGACTGACCTGGATAACAGAGCTGTGGAGTTGTAGTCACAACCATTTTGGTGGAGTCAGAGTTGGTGAGATTGAGGAGTCTGAGTTGTACGTTTGGCTCACCAACTCCACAGCCCTGTCCAGCCGATCTAGTGTTTGCGGAGAGCAGCGCTGCTCATGTGACTCTGTACCGGCATGTTAACACAGAGTTTAAAGATCCTTCTCTACATGGTGCTGATGACCATCCCGAGTAACACTTTTTGGTGGCAGTCTCGGCAACCTAATTCCGTGTGACAGGTTCACTTTGACAATTGTAAATATTAAAGTTATCTGTCTAATTTCTATGGGGCCGCTGATGGCAGATATGGCAGAATTTAAGGATTGGGCATGTTGGCATCCATCTGTCCAATCCTTTTGTTCTCAATAGTTAAGTCCCTCTTCATTTATTAAAGGGGTTTCCCATGAATCGGGCCCACAGGATAGGACCAAACTTGCTGATAGGTGTGATGGGACCCCCACAGATGACTAGAAATAGTGGTCCGAACTCCTTGAGATGAATGGAGGAGCAAGACGTGCGTGTCCGGGCTGCCTACTCCTCTGCTAATGGAGATGGCTAAGTAAGACGCTCGCCAATCTCGGTCAGCTCCATGGAGATGAGTGGGGCAGCCCGGCCATGCGTGATCTGCTGCTCCAATCATCTCGGGAGGTGACAAGGGGTCCGACTGGAGTACATTGAATCAGCAAGAACCCCACGGATCAGCAAGTTAGGCCTTATCCACTTGTTTCGTTGTAAAACTCCTGGACTGGATAACATGCCCTTTCCACATGTTGGGATAGATGGTTTTAGTAAAAATTTCCAGCTCCACCATTCTGGTCGCATCTGAATGTTGACTAAGATTTCTGTGTTCTGCACGTTGGTCTTGTTGGGGGCGTTATACGATGCACTGAGAGGTCCCTTCCTTGTCCATCTCCATCTTGTCCCAAACCACAGCTCATAATGTTCTACCATCCACATTAAACAACGTACGGGGAATTCCAGGAATATTGTCTCTCATTACCCGACATGCGATCCGATGGCCCTCCCCCCATTACAGCCCCATATGGAATATTTTAAGTTGCGAAACATTCCAGTACATACTTGTTAGCCTCGTCAGACGTACATCGGATTTACTGGAGATGAGGTTAAGCGTCCGCGTGGACTATAATATATGATTACCACCCAGAGGGACGGATACTCCATGCATTGTGCTGTACATATATAGGTTTGTGTATAAAGATTAGTCAGACGTCTTAAAGGAGTCGTGCGAAGACAAAGCGGACAGTTCCCAGGTAGCAACAGAAGATTTCTTATAAAAGACGATTAATCCAGATAAGATTGTGTTACTCGTTGTTAGATGTTACTGTAAGATTGTATTCTGTATTTGCTTTGTAGTGACTAGCGAAATGACGCCTCTTGGGTCATTTTTTATAGTTCACCCCAAAATCTTGTGGTGTCAGCCTCCTGATGGATCTCTGAGCCCCGAGTGTAGCACATCGTGTCCGGAGCCAAGTCCTCTTCTGTGTCTGTTACTAATTTAAGATGTGACTCAATCCAAAATGTAATTTTCGTGCATTTATAATTCATAATTCATTACAAAGTGAAGCATTTCACCCCGACTCAGCAGCCGAGCAGGCCAGAATTCGCCCAGCGGCCGCAGTTGTGCGTGGCGTAAAAATTGTGACAAATGACAAGTAAAGGTGCAAGTAACCCTGACCAGCGCATTGTGTGACTGATGTGGCCTTGCCTTGGTTAGGGCACTTTACTATTGTCTATAAAGAAAATTCTTGGGATAGCAGACTGGTTCAAGAATGGAAACATGGCCGTTTTCTTCTCTCAACAGCTCCACACCTATACACTGGACGTGCATGGTACTGCAGCTCAGCCCTGTAATTACAGTAGCGTCGTGATGCCAGACGCAACCTGTGAACATTTCTAGGATGAAGTAGCAAAGTTTTCTTAAACATTTTAGTGTAGCTGGGCAAAAGTGCAAGCTGCCTGTAACGAATACTTAAAGGGGTTGTCCGGCATTAATAAAAACTTTACTATTTGGGGGATACCAGTAAAAAAAAAAAAATTAAATAAACCTATACAGGCAGTCTCCGAGTTACATACATGATAGGTTCCTTGGGTTTGTAATTAAGTGGAATTTGTATGCAAGTCAGAACTGTATATTTTATAATTGTAGATCCAGACAAAAATTTTCTTTGTCCCAGTGACAATTGGATTTTAAAATTTTTTTGCTCTAATGGGGCCAAGGATTATCAATAAATCTTCATTATAGACTCTTACAGCTGATAAATGCAGTCTGGGACTAAAGTAACATCCAGAGACTTCACCAGAGGTCACAGGGGGCAGAGAGGTCCGTCTGTAAGTCGGTGTCCTTGTGTAGGGAGCCGCCTGTACTTTCCTCCCTCGGCGCTTCCAGTGTCGCTGTGACATGAGGCGGGTGGGCTTGACAGGCCACCGGAAGTTGCCGGAGCGGAGCCCCGTGCCCCTGTAAAATTTATTTTTCGCAGCTCCCAGTAAAGCTTTCATTCTTGTCGGACAACCCCTTTAAAGAACATGAGAAAATGGTCGTCTAAGATGTATGTGGGTTTAGGTAGCTCCACTTTTTTAAATTCCTTTGAAGATGTTCATTGTGTGCTTGTATTTTGGAACCTGTTTTATATATTTTTTTTTTTTTTTTTTTTTATCTTCCAGACAAAATAATGAAAACAGTGCACCAAACCTCTTGATAAGACTGGGGTATAAGTAACAGCCACGCTCATGTTTTCTCCTGATCAAGAAAACCACCCTGCTAAAGCTCCCGTGAAGTATGGGGAGCTCATTGTACTGGGGTGAGTCTTCCATTACCGATGTCTGTACAGATAAACTTTTTTTATTTTTGAGGCTTTAGACCTTCTATGAAATGGAATAGTTGAGGATTTATGTGGTTTCATTGACCAGTTCTATTCATTTATAAAAGAATTTGTCAGATACATAGACCTTCTCCTATTATGAGACAATTAAGGGGCGGTCCAGACAACATGGTCTGACTACATTACAAGAGACGTGATGTCATTTTAGTTCTGGCTCACAAAGTCCAGATGTTACATAGAAACAACTTTTTGTTTTTTCCTTCCTAAATGTGGAATCTTAACTTCTTCTTGCACTTTTGCAGATACAATGGCTCTCTACCAAATGGAGACAGGGGGAGAAGGAAAAGCAGGTTTGCTTTATTAAAACGACTGAAAGCCAATGGGGTGAAGCCAAGTACTGTTCATATTGCCTGTACGCCGCAGGCAGCAAAGGTAAGTGCTCCCCACTACTGTGTACACTGATGATTCTGGTGTCATGAACTTTGGACATCCCTGCAGATGATGGGTCGTTAATCTTGCGTGGATTATCGCTCACAATCTGCACAGATTCTTAATGCAGGGTGATACTGAGGATTTCTGAATGCACTATGGTGGTAGCATTCAGACATGGTATTTTCTTTTCGTTTCATCCCTATAGTGCTCCCAGGTCACTAGAGTTGCCCAGCTTAACCTGTTTGTCCAGCTGCAGGTTCTAGACAAAGCCTACTATACTTATAAATCGCAAAGATGGAGCAAGCATGCTTCTATTGAACAGTCCTTAAAGGAATATAACTTCAGTGTAACATTCCCTCAGTCATGAAATGGTTCATCAAACGCTTACCTAGGTTATACGTGGGTTATTTGAGTTTATTTATAGCATATGTTTATATACCTAACCTTGCTAAGATGCTCCCCAGCTAAAATACTAGAAGCCACTGGGGAAAAATGTAAGAACATGTTTCTAGGAGGAAGTAAGGGATAGGTAAGTTGGGGTAGCATAGATGATGTACCCCAAGATAAGTGTAGCAGCATATGCCATGGGTGACATGGAGGTTGCCCACAAGCAGAGGTCGCATTAACATCTGTACAAGTGCCACTAGACGCTTGTGAAGGCAACATTACTCTTTCATAAAAGCTCCGTGTGTGCATGAGCCTTTTTTCTCTCCCTCCATCATTGTGGGACACTACGGGATTGGGCTGTCCTTGTGCCGGCACAATCGCAGGATCACGCAGTGCCATATCGGCTAGGTCCTTTTTTTAGAGGCCAGGGTGCTAAAGTTCATGTGACTGGAGCATCAGCAGCCTACACTGAATTACTCAGCTCTGGTCACGTGACCTTCTATAGGGCCAGGAGCATCGGCATCGGTGAAGGAACATTATGAGGATGCAGCTCGCGGCCCGATGGATGATCATGTGATCTGGTTCTGAAGCTTGGAGAATTTGTATTACTGAAAATGTCATACTCCTCTGCAACCTCTACCCACAAGCCACCCTGCCTTTTATCAGTGTATTTAGATATCTAGGGAAGAAAACTGGTGCTTTGCCCCGGTATAGGAATATCTAACTATAGGTCAGCTCTTTGGATGTGATGCAATAAGTAATACTTTCTTGTTTTAGGCAATAAGTAACAAGGACCAGCACAGCATATCTTACACATTGTCCCGGGCACAGACTGTGGTGGTAGAGTACACACATGACAGTAACACGGACATGTTCCAGGTAAGCCCTGAATGGCCCACAACTGAGCTCATGTGTCACACGTCCCACTGCTAAAGTGGACTGACATTGTGAGTTCAGTTCAGCTGTGTGTTGTGTAAAGTGTGATAATGGGATTGAAATGGCTGCCATTACCGGTGGTCACCCAGTATATTATCCGTTTATAAGGCTTCGAATCAACTGGATAGAAGATTGTGATTCCACTATGTTATAAAATATGTCAAAAATTTCACTGCTGGATGTAGATTTCCTTGTTGATTCTGTACTTGTAGATATAAATAATGGCCAATATTAGTACCACATGCCAAAAAGCATATATAGTACAAGCAAAAAGTATAGCATGCTATATAGGTACTGACTCAATATCTAATTGTATGAGGAAATTGATACATCTTTTATTATTCGTACCATTATAAAATCAGACACGTTAAAAACATTTAAAAGCACCAACATGTGCAAATTCATATACAAAGTAACCAAAAATATCAGTGCAAAAAATGTGCATTGGTTACAAAAGCGGCCGTAAAGATTTGTGCCAAATAAGCAAAGGTTGCTAAATCCCACTCTCCTGTAATACCCAATTTCTGTACTTGATCACAATTCTTAATAAGACCCTTTATTGTCCTGACACAAGCCGTTCCCCTTATATCCGCCGCCTCACCTGATTCCTATCTGTGTTCTGTATTTTTAGATTGGAAGGTCGACAGAAAGCCCTATTGATTTTGTGGTAACGGACACAGTTCCCGGAAGCCAGAGTAACAGCGACACCCAATCCGTGCAGAGCACCATCTCCAGATTCGCCTGCAGAATAATATGCGAAAGAAACCCTCCCTTCACCGCAAGAATATACGCCGCAGGCTTCGACTCGTCCAAGAATATTTTTCTTGGGGTAAAGATAACTAGTCTAGTCTTTTTTGGGTTTTTTTTTTCTTTTTTTTTTTCCTCCTCCTTTTTTTTCTGAAAGTTGGCTTGATTGCTATTTGGCTTTTCCCCCCCTTTAATAGGAGAAAGCTGCCAAGTGGAAGACTGTGGATGGCCAGATGGATGGGCTAACAACAAATGGAGTCCTTGTTATGCATCCACGCAATGGCTTCACCGAGGACTCGAAGCCGGGGGTCTGGAGAGAGATCTCAGTCTGCGGCAACGTCTTTAGTTTGAGAGAAACCCGCTCCGCCCAGCAGAGAGGAAAAATGGTATGTACACTGGAACGCTCTGTCGTTTGGGCCGTGACTGCATAGTACACAAATGTTTACTTGGTCGGAATTTTTAGAAAAAAGTAAGATCGGGGTCTATTTTCTCAGGCTACTAATATATTTATAGCTTCTTTTTTTTTTTTCCAAGCGAATTTCATCTCGTCAAGCTCAGAACATGCTGTTCCTCTATGAATGTGAATCCTGGAGGATGATTCATCTTAACATGTTTTCCTTTATATAACTGGGCTGTTCTTTGACAGATTGAGTTGCAAAGGCCTGGCATTTCAAGTTGTTTCTGTTAACCACTCAGCGGCTGCTGTTGAGATTGGCATTTGTGGCATGGGAGAGGAACGCTATATAGAGAAAATATAGTTGCACCCACTATATATATAAGTCTATATCAGTCACCTCCTGCAGAAAATACAGGGTTAATTTCCAACCTGCTCAATCTGCTAATATGAGGGCATGGGACCTCCTACAGAAAGGCTGCTGCTTCGGCCAGTTTCCTTGCACGGGTCCCGGCTGCTGCCAGTTATCATCTTGTGTGGCAAATGGGATTTTGACTTCTGTTGGGCACCAGGTCTTGGGTGTGACTACTACCTTTACAACCACTGATGGCTACATCAACTCTTCCTTACGTAATTTGTTGCAATAGGGTCCATTTAGCGTCTGTCCTACTTTTATATTATTACGCATTGGTGACAAATCCTCGTACTAAGCTTTTAATTGTGTCAAGCAGGAAGATGTCCTTGCATGCCACCAGCATTTATAAGAGAAGTGCCAGCACCCAGTGTAAACCGTAAGGACAGGACCGGGATGATTCATGGTCTCTGAGAGAGGCTGGGTTTATGTTGTCTGATTTTATACCATCCTTGTAATTAGGCGGCTGTCGGGATAATGAATTACCTGGACGCTGATCATGTACTGGGGTTTTTTCAAAGTTGGAACCAGAAATATTCTGGAAATTCCCAGTCGCCCATAGTTTACATACTTGTAACCTTGATTGAAGAAGTCGAATTATCAGAAAACTATTGGATGACCGACTGAGATGGAGAATAGTTTGTATCACTTCTGTAGGACGGGTGGAGATAAGTACAGTGCTTAGATGTGAAAGCATGGGTTAATCCATTGTGTCTACTAAGGTGTAAAGTTTCGGACATTAGTGCGGCCCCCTGCAGTTCTATCATAATGATCACTAATCCCGTCTTGTGAATAGCGGGTGGAGGAACCCAATGTAAAGATGATTTCCCAAGTTTAGTTGTTATCTCCAATCCAACCAGTTGCTTGATTGTGGGGGTCCCCAACAGTTGGACCCTTTCAATCAAAGCAACAGGGCCCCCGTTCTCACTAAATGAATATACGCAGGCTTGACCTCCTGCTCCATTCAGTACTATGGGAGTGAGTGAAATTGCAGGTCACAGAATGGGAGTGCCAGACATAACAGAGCGCTTTGATCCTCAATTTCCAACACTGTCAACTTATTGAATGGAGCGGCAGGACACCCCCTCAACCTGCCCATTCATTCAATTAATTAGAAGGGGACCACCAATTCTTGTGATTGGCAGGAGCCTGTTTTCGTTATTGGTAGAGTCCCTGCAGTACCTTTTCCTTAGAGCACACAGAAAAAATAAGTAACTTAAAAGAGTTGTCCTATGTCGTCTTGAAGTAACCATTGCTCTTAACTTTTTACAGGTGGAGAACGAAAGCAATGAACTCCAGGACGGTTCCCTCATTGACCTGTGCGGAGCGACCTTGTTATGGCGTACGGCCGAAGGACTTTCCAGAACTCCTACTGTGAAACACTTGGAAGCCCTGAGACAGGAGATCAACGCAGCGAGACCTCAGTGTCCTGTCGGCTTTAACACCCTAGCCTTTCCCAGCATGAAGAGAAAGGACGTGGTGGACGAGAAGCAGCCGTGGGTCTATCTGAACTGCGGACATGTGCACGGCTTCCACAACTGGGGGAATAAAGAGGAGCGGGATGGGAAGGACCGGGAATGTCCAATGTGTCGTTCAGTGGGACCCTACGTTCCTCTATGGCTTGGCTGCGAAGCTGGATTTTACGTGGATGCTGGCCCTCCGACTCATGCCTTCAGCCCCTGCGGACACGTGTGCTCAGAAAAAACAACTTCCTACTGGTCCCAGATCCCGCTCCCTCACGGTACTCACACTTTCCACGCAGCGTGTCCCTTCTGTGCACACCAGCTTTCAGGGGAACAAGGTTACATCAGACTCATTTTCCAGGGACCTCTAGACTAAGTGGCTTCTTTCCTCCTCCTGGTCAGGCCTTGCACTGAACACATAAGCTAAGATGGGTTTAGTTTTCAGTGGAAACTTTTTTTTTTTTCCCCCCAAAGTTTCTAGGAACAGGGAAAAAAAAAAGAAAACTTGAGAACCATGAAGAGAAATAGGGGGGGAACATTTCAATCCGGGATTATGCAGATCTGATTTATTGCCTTCATTTTACTCTTTCTGAAAGACCCCCCCCCCCCCCCCTCAGTGTTTAAATTATTTTGTGGAAACTGGGGGAGAATACAGTCAGCTCAAACTACATTAGTTTACAGTTCAAGCGCGTTGTAAAATACGGACATAAGACAATTTTTTTTTTTTTTTTTGTATTTAACTTTTAGTATGGAAATTCCCCAGTGACTTGATAGTCGTCCTGCATATTGACCCGTTGTACTTTTGGATGCTTAAAGTAGCCCAGGGACAAGTCATCGCCACTCGCATAAGGACCGTGTTTCGTTATTTTGTTTCCCAGGGAATGGGACCATCGCACCACGTGAACGAGTCCACCAGAGGAGTCTGAGGGATCTGTAAATATGCAGCTCATCCACGTCCTCCATGTTTAGTCTTATCACACGCTCGTCGGTTTGCTTATGGGGTTTTTTTTTTTTTTTTGCAACATTTCAGGGTTTTATTTATCGTTTTGTGACGTTTTACGCCTAATTTTATTCCTGAATTACTTGTGACATCACACGTCTGTCCTTTCTATGAGCCATCTTTTTGAGTTTCATCCTTTTTTGCTTTTGTGCAGGCAAAAACCTCTATACCTTTTTATACCTGGATAACTTATGGCCATTTTATTTTTGGAGGTTACATCAACTTGTACGATCTTACAGTTTTAACCCTCTAATTACTGTGTTCCAGCAGCAGAATGCGGAGTTTTTTGTTTTGTTTTTTTTGCATGATTTTATAGCTTTAGCTTTATCATCTTCTCCGCTGGAAAGGTAACAAAAAAAATATACAACCTTTTTATCGTGGAAAGTGTTTTGATCTTGGAAAAACAACAGACACAAGGATTTTAATTAATTTGCCGGCTTAGTTCTTGGGTTTGTTTGGTTTTTTTTTTTTTTTTTGCATTTTGCACTCACTCAGGAAAAACTAACTACATGGGTAATTAGAATATTTTCAATATTGAGGAATAGAGGTTTAGGGGTGGGGTACAGTTTTGGTTTTGGGTCTGCTCTGGAATTAGTGGAAGCCTGAAGTGTAGGCCGACCATCCCTGTTAGATTAGTACAAGCGGATGTAGTATGTGCAGACCTCCATCATAGACGGGAGGATGAACCGGCAGTCCCATCCCATATCACTCGACTCGCATGTTTGGCTGAGCCAAACCTGTATGGTTCAAGGTGGAGGCGGCATGGGAGATGCCATAACCATAGGCAGCTTTAGTGTGTGCCTAGAGTATACGGGACGGGTAGACAGCCATTTAGTTTATTTCTTGTAATATAGCCTATTGGTCTACTAGGGAATACTTGGTGGTTCACAGTAAAGTGAATATCCATCATGGACTGCAGTCCTATATAATATTTTATATAATATGGATGGGATGGTTCAAAATGCTAGTTTCTTTTTAAAGGGCATGTACCACCAGGATGAAGGACTGTATGCAAATGAGCCTGAGGGGCTCCAGGCTCCATAGGTGTTAATGGAGCCTAGAGGCCATCAGGCTCACTTGCATACAGTCTTTCATCCTCATGGTAGATGTCCTCTAAGGGGATAGACGTTATGATAGCCTGTTGACTATACGCTACCGAATTTTTGATAGATCAAAAGTCCACTCGAATGACATAAAGTAGATATATGATAGAAAAAAAAATAATAAATTGTGCACACACACACATATATATATGAGAGATTTATCATCGCTGCTGCACTGAAATCATCACACCGCAAAAAAGTTGTGATTATTTTTGCATCTATATGACCTCCACACCATGTTGGGCATAAAGGGGCCTGCGGAGTGAGGGGATTCCTGCGCACTCACTAAACCATGCAAAAATTCACCATTGTACGTCCGCTGGTTTTTATGGAAAACTACGGAAGTTTGAGCCCAGTGTAGCTTGTCCCGGCACAGCCGTCCAACGGGTACATCAGCCTCTTGATGTATCCGTTGCGGCGGGTGGGTGGGGGCTCAGTCATACGTGGTGCGCACGCAGCGACAACTATGATAAATGTCCCACGCAATTTGAAATTGATTTTAAAAATGCATTTAAAGTACCACACACAAATTAAGATCATCATTATCAGATCGATAGGACCTGACTAGTTATCAGTCTCTTTATACAGGAACCCCCATCCATTAAAAAAAAAAAGGTGCAGAATATTACCCAAAAGGACAGGGCGTTGAAAGGTGAAGATTCACTATGAAGGACTTCTCCCACCAGGATGAAGGATTGTATACCAAGCACACTTACATGCTGGTGTGCACCCCCTATTGCAGGATCTGCTCTTCTTTAAGCTTTCTATGGATTTAAAAATTATTCAAATGAGCCTGAGGGTCTCCGGGCTCCAATATTGAGCCCGAAGACCCTCAGGCTCATTTGCCTGAAGAGCAAATACCGGCAAAGGAGCAGACGCCAGCATGTCAGTGTGCTTGGTTTACAATCCTTCATCCTGGGGGTAGATTTCCATTAAGCTATTTCTTAAGCCAATGACACAGAGCCATAGTCAGTCCGTGGATTCTGGCTGAATGGATTTCATGGACCCACCACCATGCAGAGCATCATAGTGCTAAATAATACAGGGAGTCCCTGCTTTCCAGTAGAACAGCAGTGGGGAAGCAGGGACTCCTTGTGGTATATATCAGTAGGATGCCTGGAGTCCCATCTTTGGCACTGTGGTTGGTCTGTGAAATCCGTCCAGTGCGCTCTATAGCACCTATAGGTTGTATTCATATGTAAGAAAAATGGCTGCCGCCTCTCCTTGTATACATGACAGACTTGCATCTAAGCTTTTCTGCTGCACCCGAGAGCTGCTCTATATTCAGAAATGTAAATATCCAAGAAAATGAAAATTATATATATGTATATGTAAAGAGTCCATACTGTAAGATTGAGTTTTATTTCATTTACAGCGTAATTTATTAATTTTTTTTGAGAAGATCCGGCTTCAGTCTTAGCCGAGGTTGTAACCAAGTTTTTATGGGCATTGGAGTTAGGGGGAAGGGGGGGGAGGGGGTTGTTAATGGGAACCATCCATGATTTTACAAAAACTTTATTTAAAAAAAAAAAAAAGAAAAAAAATGTCTTACTATGCATTTACTTACTGCATAAAAAGATTGTGATTGTATTCGTCTATGAATTCATTTTTTTTTAATTTTCTTGCTTTTTGTGGCGGCTGTGGGCGACCTCTTTGGATATGAATGTTTAAATTATGCAAATTCTGGTCGGAATTAGTATTGCCTTTTTTTTGTTTTTAGTTTTTAGTTTTTTTTTTTTTGTTTTCCGGTTTACACCTGCAGCCTGTACATTGGTGAATGTGTATCCACGTCTATAGAGGTATCAGGAATATCTTCTGTATTAGGTGGAGCATTTTTCCGATCACTCCCTTTATAAAGCATTCCTCCTGAGAGACCTCTACGTGTTTAGAGCCAAGCCATAAGTGGTGCCCTCCGTGCAGACGAGCATACTGTGTATGGAAGCCACATCGGGGACGGCCTGTGGGGCAGTTACTGAGAAACCTGAAGTATCTTTGCATATTAAATGAATTATGTGAAACCTGACCTTCTCCTTCTAAGCGTCCGATTTTCTTAAAAGCGTTTAAGCAGGATGACCAAGAGGTTGCTCGACCTCCTACATCAAGTATTGTAGAGTTGTGAATTGTGGCAAATATGCTGCTAAAGGGGTTGTACTAAGCTTGGAAGTTACCCCATATCCATAGGATAGAGAATAAGAAGATGATGGTCCTACTGCTGGTCTTTTCTGTTCCCTATGCTCTATGCTGCCTGCAGATTGTACATAGTGTCCTGTTTGCATTCAGCATGGTATAGAGCAGGAGGAGCAGAGCACTGTACAAGCTGCTCCATTCCCTATGCTCTATAACATGCTGCCTGCAGATAGGACACTATGTACAACCTGCTCAGCTACTCCTGCTCTATAACATGCTGCCTGCAGATAGGACACTATGTACAACCTGCCCAGCTCCTACTGCTCTATGACATGCTGCCTGCACATAGGACATTTATGTACAATCTGCTCAGCTCCTCCTGCTCAATGACTTGCTGCCTGCAGATAGGACACTATGTACCATCATTCAGCTCCTTCTGCTCTATAACATGCTGCCTGCAGATAGGACACTATTTACCATCATTCAGCTCCTTCTGCTGCTTTACAGAATAAAGAAATACATTTTCCACTCGAAAATTTGGCATAAGACATGCAGTTACCAGTGATGCTAATGAAAGTTGTGACATTTTGCTCACATGTTTGAACATGTTCTAATGGTCCTTAGCAATTGGGAATCCAGATCCAATGAAGTCAAGAGGTCTGCAAAAGGCCATAAGACATCCCAAAAATAATACAAAACCTTAGCTGATTAGTTATTGCAATGAGGCCGGACAATGATTTCTCCCATTAAAGGAAATCTAACAATTGTCTTTCTGTATTGTGAACCAAACATACCTTAAGAATGCTGTAGTTACACTGATGCAGAAACATATCTTGTTTAATCCATGAACTGAGAAATTCAATACCTGGGTCCCTAGCTGCCATTAATAAACACATTACTTTGACATACACAGGAGCTGTCTGAACTGTTCAGACAGGACTAATCATCCTGAGCTGGATGAATTACACAGCTGCTGGGGGATGGTGCAGCGATTGATTACTTCTGCGTGTCAGGGACAACACAGCGATGGCGTATTCTTTGCTTATGCTGGGCAGGACAAGGCTGTAGCTATGCATAATTATGGTCAGCAGAGCCCCAGTGCAGCCACAGGAGTGACAGAGCCTCATTATCATAATTTTATAATTTTTCAGCAAAACCACTTGGATCAGGTATTAAACAAGATATGTACCTGCATCAGTGTAGCTACAGCATTCTCAAGGTATGTTTGCTTCATAATGCATAAAAGCAAATGGTAGTTTTCCTTTTAAATGAATCTGATTAGTAATCCTGGCCTTGGCCATATACTAAGGAGAATTATATTTCATAACTTTACTATCACATACCACCCAAAGCCCAGACTATGAATGTTTAATATCTTGATAAAGATTGACATGACCTTTAGAGAGCACATTCTCTTATGCTATACAGTCTGGGTATACAGTACATGAGATGACAGAATATGTAAAGAACATTATATTGGGGATACATCACTCCAAAATATTATTTGTTACGTGTGTGAAAGTGAATCCCTTTAGTAGAGGAGATGATGCTGACATTTTTATTGTGCATAAAGGGGTCTATAGACCTGTTATACCCGAGGGCACCCCCATTGCCCTTATGATATATAAGGGAGGGGGAGATTTTAACATGTTTAATACTTCTTCCCACAGTAAAATTAGTCTCAATCCCTGAGTATGTCTGGTATCACTATGCCGTCCTTCACTTGATGATAATCCCTTATTTATAAAGCACACACAGAGTTTACCAAATCAGTCCCTGTCCCCATGGGTCTCACAATCCAATCAACCTATCAGTATGTTTTGGAGTGTGGGAGGAAACTGGAGGACCCAGAAGAAAACCCACGCAAACGAAGAACATACAAACTGTTTGCAGATGTTGACCCTCGGACTTGAACCCAGGACCCCAGCGCTGCAAGGCACTTAAAATCTGATTCTACTGAAAGAGCTTCGAATAAACTTCTATTCAATGTGGTTGGTGAATCTATGGTTGGAGAATACGTATAGAGAGAAGAGAGGGGTGTGACTATAGGTTACTGGTCCCTAATGTAGGATCTGTAACCTATTGCTCATAGGACTCATATACAACTCCTAGGCATAAACCCAATTCAAGTTATGGGCATATACGGAAGGTCATGGACTACAACAAGTGATAACATTGTTACCGAGTTCTATCTCTAATACATTTCCACAAGAACATAATGCAACAAGCTACAAAAGAAAGATTCCATCATAAAACAATGGGGAGGAGACAGTGTAACAGCCTGTAAAGCCACATCACAGAGAGGCTAAGGTAGTCCCTTGGACTCATTAGCATAATTTTAGCAGTTGGTTTTAGAAGACAGGAGACCATGGATAAGAAATAGAAGGAGATCACCAAAGTCACGGTGCCTGGATCTATGAGGAAGTGTCCCTGGTTCATCATGATGGATTCTAACGTGTCAATCTCTAGCTACTTTAAAGGAAACCTGCCACCACTGATCTACCTATTAAGGTACATGGTATGTGCATCTAACAAATGTAAGGATAGGGCTAATCCTTTAGTCCCCACAACCTTTCAGAAAGTTTAATGGCCTTGATATGCAAATATTGTAAAAAGGCTACTGGGGCGTGGAGTAGCCGGAGCTGGGTCTACACAGTGCGGCTACTCCACGCCCCAGTAGCCTCTTTGATCCTCCTACCAGATATCTTCAGCGTGCAGCTACAAGGAGCTGCGTACACTCGCCCGCAAAGCCGGAGTTCTGCGCATGCGCGATCTTGGCTGCAAAGCTGAAGCTACTGCGCATGCGCAGAACTCTGACTTCACGGGAGCGCAGGTCCTTGTAGATGGGCGCTGAAGAGGATCAATGAGGCTACTGGGGTGTGGAGTAGCTGCGCAGTGTAGCCTCAGCTGGGGCTATTTCACGCCCCAGAAGCCTCTTTAGAAAATCTGCATATCAAGGCCATTAAAACTTTCTAAAAGATTGTGGGGACTAAAAAGGGCTATCCTTGCATTCGTTAGAGGTACCTACCACCGGATCTACCGTAACAGGTAGATCCGTTGTGGTAGGTTTCCTTTAAAATGACTCATCTCTGTTTATCCAGAGTGGGTGGTAGTGTAGTTGGAGCACCTTTACTGCAAAGAATGAGCAGGATCTCGATGAGAAATCAAATGTTTTATCTCGTACGGTCCTTTCTCTATACCCAAATTTTCATACATTTTCTACAGCTACGTACACAGGGAAGCAGAAAAACCAGTTTGAGAGTCGTTAATCTTTTCTGTACATTGTAAGTTTTTATATCTGGTGACCTTATTATGAATATAGATTAATGGAACCAGTTGTACAACTTTTTTTTTTATTTATTTCCCCACCAGCTATTAGATCTCAAGAATTTCTTCTGCAAAGGATTGCAACATTGTAATCTGTAGTAATTGAGTGCAAAGAGGTGTGGGGATAGTCTTAAAGGGATACGATAAGAGGACAAAGATGTGTTTTATTCACCACGGAGCACAGAAGTGATATAATTCAATGTCCGACTCTTTAAACAGTCTTACAACAACACCGAGCACAAAAGTGATTAAAAAAAATCAATGTCCGACTCTTTAAAGGGAACCTGTTACCAGGGACCTTATTTTCACTAAAGACAGGTTACAGAAGCCCATGACACCTGCAGTGAAAATCTGCCTTTTCAAAGCATTTGTATTACAATATAATTGTTTGTTATAACTTACCTTGCACCCTGACAAAATCCTGGGGTAGTCGCAGGGGTTGGGCTTTGGTTTGGATGCATTTAAAAAAAAACACGTGACTTGTCTGTGCTACTCAGCCCTCAGCCCCCACCTTTGTGCTCCTGTACAGCTCCTCCTCCTACTCCTTCACAGCCTGGTAAGGTGACATCAGTAGGGAAGGGAGGAGCTGTACAGGAGCACAAAGTGGAGGCTGAGAGCTGAGGAGTGAGTAACACAGACAAGTCATATGTTGTTTTTTTTAAATGCACCCAAACCAACACCCAACCCCTGTGACTACCCCAGGATTTTGTCAGGATGCAAGGTAAGTTATAACAGACAATTATATTGTACTGCAAATGCTTATAAAAGGCAGATTTGCACTGCAGGTGTCATGTGTTTCTGCAACCTGTCTTTAGTGAAAATTAAGTCCCTAGTGACAGGTTCCCTTTAAACAGCCTTGGAATGGGAAGAGGGTGCAATCCAAACCAAACATCACCAAGAAAAGAAGAATAAAGAAATGAATTGATTATACGCCACCTCTGAGTGCTGGATATGCCACTTCTTATGGATATAGACATCACCAACTACTGATAATAATATCTTATTCTATGCTTATTCGGACAAAGTTGCTTCTGTTCGTGACTAGAGATGAGCGAACATGCTCGTCCGAGCTTGATGCTCGGTCGAGCATTAGGGTACTCGATGTTGAAATGTCAATATAAAAACTGCCGAAAGATCAATGAATTTATCTATTCTATGTATCTTAATGAGTTGAATGTTGCAAAAGATATAGTATTTCGTAGTAATGTTGCAGAAATTGATGAAAAAAAGCTGTAGCTGTTCTAATCCTATAGATTATGCAAATTACACCTACATAACCTGAATTTTTTATTTTCAGTTTGATATTGTACGTCCTGCTGTACTCTCCAAATCTAACTTTCATGCACTACCAGGTTAAGACAGTAGAGGTCCCCTAAACCAATGTGTTATAGCAGAACCCCAAGGTCAAAAATAAGGAATTGTACAATTTACACCATTAGCCCATGCACAAGCAATGCTTCAGTGCTGCTACATCCAACACCGTTACTGGAGCGAGTGGTGGTTCCTAGGATCCAGCATTGTTCTCTATTGGGGGACTGGTGGCAGTTTGATAACTGTGTGTCACTGTGATGTCAGTGTTATGTGCATTATCCTTGTGACATCACTGTGTGTAATTATCTCTGTACTGTGACATCACTGTGTGTATTATAACAGTACTGTGACATACTTTGTGTTTATTCTGTACTGTGACCTGTTGTGGATTATCCTGTACTGTGAACACTGGGGCCTGTACTGTCATCTGGATCATCTGTCATGGAAGTCAGTGTACCGTGGTATCCGTATGTACATCATGGTTTTGTTTGTGTTGTATTGTTTGATATTATAAATGGTATCTGTGCATCACTGTTGTGTATAATCCTGTACTGTGACAATGGTGTGGTATTATCCCTGTACTGTGACCATCACTGGTGTATTATCCCTGTACTGTGACATCACTGTGTGTATTATCCTTGTACTGCAACATCACTGTGTGTATTCCCTGTACTGCAACATCACTGTTTGTATTATCCCTGTTACTGTAAAATCCAATGTGTGTACTATCCCTGTACTGTGATGTCACTGTGGTATATCCCTGTACTGTGGACATCACTGTGTGTATATCACTGTACGTGACACATCTGTGTGTATTATCCCTGTCATGTGACATCCATGTGTGATTATCCCTGTACTGTGATATCACTGTGTGTATTATCCCTGTACTGTGGCATCACAGTTGGGTTATCTTGTACTGTGATGTCACTGTGTGTATTATCCCTGTACTGTGGCATCACAGGGTGTATATCATTGTACTGTGATGTCACTGTGGGTATTATCCCTGTACTGTAACATCACTGTGTGTACTATCCTTGTACTGTGATGCCATGTGTGTATTATCCCTATCTGTGGCATCACAGTGTGTATTATCCTTGTACGTGATGTCATGTGTGATTATCCCTGTACTGTAACATCACTGTTTGTATTATCCCTGTACTGTGACATTGTTGTGTGTATTATCCTTGTACTGTGACATCACTGTGTGTATTATCCCTGTACTGTGACATCACTGTGTGTACTATCCTTGTACTGTGATGTTACTGTGTGTACTATCCTTGTACTGTGATGTCACTGTGTGTATTATCCCTGTACTGTGACATCACTGTGTGTACTATCCTTGTACTGTGATGTCACTGTATGTATTATCTCTGTACTGTGACATCACTGTGTGTACTATCCTTGTACTGTGATGTCACTGTGTGTATTATCCCTGTACTGTAACATCACCGTTGTGATTATCCTGTACTGTGACTTGTTGTGTGTATTATCCTTTTACGTTGACATCTGTGTGTATTATACCCTGTACTGTGACATTGTTGTGTGTATATCCTTGTACTGTGACATCACTGTGTGTGTATTATCCCCAGTACTGTGACAACACTGTGTGTGTATTATCCCGTGCTACTGTGACATCACTGTATGTATTACTTTCTACTGCAACATCACTGTGTGTATTATCACTAAACTGCAACATCATTGTGTGTATTATGCCTGTACTGTGACATTACTGTGTGTATTATCCCTGAGTTGAAAGCATATCTGGTTTCTTTTCGAACACAGCACCACTCGTGTCGAAAGTTGTGTGAGTTATTGCCACTTAGCCCTATTAACTGCTATACCCGACAGAACCTGTGGGCATGTGGGGCACTGTTTCTGTTCTAACGTAGACAGGCTTTTCAAATCTTTGATAACCAATGTAAACAGGTTTTCCCATTATAGACATATAATATATATCCCCTATTATTTGATTGATTCGTATGGGACTTCTAGGGAAGGTTTATAGGGCAGACGGTCTAAGTCGTCCTATATACTATTTACAGAGCAGCTCAGATGTGTTGCGTTCCTCTGTCCTGCCAGTCAACAAGGATCCCGGCAGTAGGACCTTACTTTGGTTCTAGTGAGATAAATTACTAGTAGAGAAGCCTCGCACTGACTTTCGTCTTTCACTACACGGACACAATGGGGCACATTTGCTTGCCCGTCCTGTTGACGCCGCCAATCCGGAATGTCCGACGAGGCTTCGGAGCTGCTGCAACTCACTAAGATCGTGCGTCCAATTTCCTGCATGTGTCGCTTCCCCGCTGAGGTCAGCCGGAGTTAACCCTCTTCTTCCCAGTGTATGTGAGTGCTGATCTTGCGACACAATTTGGTTTTTAAATTCCTCGGTTTGTCAAAATCAGTCGGGTTGTCCGATGTCCACGCCCCCTGATTTGTGTCGCATGCAAGCCGGCGCCGATGCGCTACAATCCGATCACGTGCGCCAAAAACCAGAGCAAAAAGGAAAAAAATTGCAAAAACCAACAGAAATGCGTCCGACGGACCCTTAGTAAATGTGCCCCAATGTCTATGCATAGAATTATCATTGGCTATCCACATCACCCATCAGACATTATAGGGTGATTTATCAGAGCAGAACTATTCAAGTTGTCCATGGCAACCAATCAGAGCTCAGCTTTCTCTTTCCCACAGCTGTTTATAAAATGAAAGCTGAGCTCTGATTGGTTGCCATGGACAACTAGAACTGTTCACCTCTCAGACACTTCTGATAAATCTCCCCGAGATCCGTTATATATATACAGGCGGTCCCCTACTTAAGGACACCCGACTTACAGACAACCCATAGTTACAGACAGACCCCTCTGACCTCTGGTGAAGCTTTCTGAATGCTTTACTATAGTCTCAGGCTGCAATGATCAGCTGTAAAGTGTCTGTAATGAAGATTTATTGATAATCCTTAGTACCATTCCAGCAAAAAATGTTTAAACTCCAATTGTCACTGGGGCCAAATTTTTTTTTGTCTGGATCTACAATGATAAAATATACAGTTTCGACTTACATACAAATTCAACTTAAGAACAAACCTCCAGACCCTATCTTGTACGTAACCCGGGGACTGCCTGTATAGACGTTCCCTGATATGAACCCAGAAGTAGCTGCTTACTGATCTTAGCTATAACAGTAGTAATATCGCCCTGAGGCCAACGTTAGCTTTTATAAGGTTTTTCAGAACATGTAACTGGGTGCCATAAAATCTGCTCCGTGTTGTCTGACCTACAAGACCTGAAGGATGTTCAGACGTTCACATTACTAAAAGCCAACAATAAAGAGTCAATAAATGAAACCTTTATTATTTTCGTGAAACTATCATAAGAGGGTCTGACACTATGCAGGGAAATCATAGGTTTATTTCCAACTCTAAAATATTCTACATCTGCTTCTTAATATGACTGATGGGTAGGACATCCATTACAATTAAATTGTCAGAAATGAATACAATACAATTATCCTCAAATTAATCCATGTAGATCTAATTAGCTATAACTACCTTTATGGAACTTCTGGGGTAGCTGTCATGAAAGTTACATAGAGGTGAATAGAAATGGGGATAACAAAGGGGCTCATTTACTAAGGGTCCGCGGTCCGCACTATCGGCGGAATATTAGAAGGGGTTTTTGGCACACGCGATCAAAGTTTGGCGCATCTGTGCCGGCTTTCATGCGACAGAAATCGGGGGGGGGGGGGGGGGGTACAGGCCATCGGACAATCCGAAGGATTCGGACTAAGCGCGGGATTTAACATTCAAATTTGTGTCACAAGCCAAGCACTTACATGCACTGGGAAGAAGAAGGTGAACTCTGACGGACCTGAGTGTGGAGCAACACATATATCGGGCGCAGGATCTACATGGATCGCGACACTGTTTGTCAGGGAACGCACCTCGAGATCGCGACTCGGACAGGTAAGTAAATGTGCCCCAAAGTGAATGATGAGGGTCCGCCTGCTCATACCCCCAGTGATCATGAGAACCGGACCCTTGGCAATCCTGAGAATGGGGGTCCCATTCTTACCAATGGGTGAAGGCGCAGGATGAGGATTTGTCCTTCCATTCCATTCATAGAATCTGCGTGATGGAAATTGCCAAACATAGCACTTGGGTATCACACACTTAGACAGTGAATAGGAGTGCCAGAAATAGAAGAGCGCTGTGCTCAGAAATCTGCAAAAAAATCCATACTGAATGGAGTACTCCAACCATTTATGAGAATGGAAGCCCCACTCTCCAGATTTGTGGGGGTCAAACTGCCCAGCCATAGGACCCACATTGGTCAACTTGTTATCCCTATCTTGTAGATCACTTAGTTCAGCCCCTTTAAGAGAAACCCAAACAAACACATGTTAGGATGATGGTGATGAAATTTGTCAGCAATAATCTAATATATACGGTCACATTAACCTTTTGATCTGATGCTGAGTATTGTGAAAGTTGAGTTCCAGGAGAGTAAATGGACATTGTCAAAAAATGCAGAGGATGTTCAGGACACATTTTAACGTGATTTAAGAGTGGTCATGTAAATGATCTAGAAATCGGAATCAGATGGTGGACCTATAAGACCTGTGACCACTCCATTTTTGACCCCTTGGGCACGTGACTAGAGATGAGCGAACATGCTCGTCCGAGCTTGATGCTCGGTCGAGCATTAGGGTACTCGAAACTGCTCGTTACTCGGACGAATACTTCGCCCGCTCGAGAAAATGGCAGCTCCCGCCGTTTTGCTTTTTGGCGGCCAGAAACAGAGCCAATCACAAGCCAGGAGACTCTGCACTCCACCCAGCATGACGTGGTACCCTTACACGTCGATAGCAGTGGTTGGCTGGCCAGATCAGGTGACCCTGGGATAGACTAGCCGCTGCCCGCGCTGCTCGGATCATTCTGTGTCTGGATGCCGCTAGGGAGAGAGCTGCTGCTGGTCAGGGAAAGCGTTAGGGTGTTCTATTAGCTTACTGTTAGGCAGGAGTGATTCTCAAAGAACCCAACAGCCCTTCTTAGGGCTACAATAACGTTCTACTTTTGCTGGTGGTTTGTAGGGGTGACCAGCACTATCACATGCTAGGTCTCCCTGCTGGATGGTTTTTGTGTGTTGTTCACACTTTTAAATGTTTTTATTGGTTTTTTTGTGTTGTGGTGTAGTTCACAGTATCAATAAAATTAGTTTATACTTTATTTTTGGTCCTTTGGCATACTTCTTTTTCTTGTGAGTTTAGCATTTATAATGTGACGCCAGTGCACAAGGGGCGGGGCTCTGGCCGATCACTTATGCGTTTTCAAAAATTTGGTTATCGATCGCATGCGGTTCCCGGGAAACGCATATGCGATCATCCTGAGCCCCGCCCCCTGTACGCTAGCGTCGCGTTATGAACTCAACGCTAGCGGAACGTGTGAACGCGCCCTCAGGTTCACACGTTTGTGTTTTGGTTGCTTTTTCATACGCATTACAACAGCTGAACAGAGATGATTTACATTACCTAAAAAATTAACATTTTTGTCTATATAATGCAATGTAAACTGGTTATTAACCCCTTAATGACCGCCCTATCGGGTTTTTACGGCGGTCATTAAGGGTACTACTTCTGACGCATACGCCTTTCTACGGCGCCGCGTCAGAAGAAGATTTCGGGACATCGGGTCAGTATAGTGCCGGGCTGTGATATCACAGCCCAGACCCGGCACTAACACCCGGGATCGGAAAAACTTACATGCCGCGGTCAAGCATGTCCCCCGTGGATCGGACACCCCCCCCCGGTGTGCTTACCGGGGGATCCGATCCCTCCTGCCTCAGCCCCGGGTTCCGACGAGTGACCCGAGGCTGTCGGCTTCTCTCCCTGCCGGGTTCTGCCTTCCTGGCAGGACCCGGCTGTAAGTAACTGAGCATGCGCGGCATGCTCAGTTACTTACACTATACACTGCAATACAAGTGAATTGCAGTGTAAAGGCTTGAATAAGTGATCGAATGATCGCTTATTCAAGCCAAGAAGTAGAAAATGTAAAAAAACATTCTCAAAATCACCGGGATATGTTAAAGCGTTCCAAAGTTATAACCAATTATCGTGAGACTTGTCAGATTTGAAAAATAGAGTCTGGTCATTGAGCTGAAAACTAGTGTCGGTGATAAGGGGTTAAAGTGTAAATTCTGATGTCGTAATGATTTTTTACAAAAATGTCATGCGATTTCCCCTTTAACCCCTTTAAGCTTAAGGCTCATTCCCATTTTTTGGATTCTGACTTGCGTCTCTTTATATGGTTATGACTTTTGAACTCTGTTACTTATCAAAGCGATTCTGAGATCAGTTTTTTCTCCACATGTTGTACTTCATTTTAGTGGTAAATTGTGACTGATAGGTTTTGCGTTTATTTACAAAAAAAATATATATACACACACACACACATATATATATATATATACACATATGTGTATATATGTGTATATATATGTGTATATATATGTGTATATATATGTGTATATATATATGTGTATATATATATGTAATTTGCGGAAATGGGAATACCCCTTTAAAGGAAACCTGTCACCAGGGCACGCATTTTTAGCACACACCCCACTCCCCCCAGTTCCCATAGAGCAGTGATGGCGAACCTATGGCAGGGGTGCCAGAGGTGGCACTCAGAGCTCTTTCTATGGGCACTCAGGACATCACCCTAGGACAGAGTTCACCAAACACTGAATCTTCCTGCAGTCCCAGGCAAATTAAGGGATGCTGCTCTCTCAGTGCTATTCGACACTCCGTTGGCTGTTTGGAACTGCAGGAAAAGTGAGAGGGTTTTGACAGAACTGCATTATCTTTGGAGGTCATCATGTTACACCCGACCATTGTTCCTTTACAGAGAGACCCTGGAAAGAAGCTACAATGATAATCTGAATTTTCCCTCCTTTTAATTGGTGGCCTTAGACCGCCAATACAATTGAAAGATGTGAAAGGACAGGTAGCAATAAGTTACTGCTGAAAATTTCATGTTGGCACTTCATGGTAAATACATGGATTTCGGTTGTAGTTTGGGCACTTGGTCTCTAAAAGGTTCGCCATCACTGATTTCGGTTGTAGTTTGGGCACTTGGTCTCTAAAAGGTTCGCCATCACTGCCCTAGAACATCTCTGTAAAATGATGCCATATGTACCATGGCTTAGAAGATTCATAAAGGATAGTTCACACTGCATATTTTGCTCAAATCCATCAGCCACTAATTTCAATGAAAGCCCAAATCAGGCTTTTAATTTCCACTCCTTACTCCCAAATTGAGTCCTCTTGGGCACCTAATACTACTGTACTGGGGCTTAAAGAACCTGTCATCAGCAATTGGCTGATTAAACCAGTATATTGCCAAACAGTGTAACACCTTCTGGTTTTTGTTTCTTTCATGACCCAGTCTGGTGGCATCATCCAGAAAATCAACTTTGAAGTGAGCTGTAAATTAGTTGTATAAAGTCAAGGAGGAGGAGAGTTTCACACTGAAGTCAAGCTGTCTCTTCCTTAGAAAGCCCCTTTCGCTGTCATTGATGGTCTGGGAACATTTGATAGAATGCCAGGACTCCAAAAAAATATGTCACAGGAAACTTGTAGTTGGATAAAATAATATTATAACTCACAGGACACCCATTGAGCAGGGGTGGGTTAAGACCATGGGCCCTGGGCTGTATGAATAGTATAGCCCTAAGAAATCTGGAATCACTTCCTACATATGATACTGGAATCAGCTTCTTGGGGAATGGAGGATGTGTCCCTTCTGTCTACTTTCTATCTGTAGTTTAAGGACCTTTGGAGAATCTTCAAAGGTCCTGAAATGGCTCTTGTGTACATGTTTATTGAGAGGAGGAACAGATGTATGAGGATTTCATGGGTAAAGGCCCTTCTGAGTATAACATTTGGCGGGTGGTTTTAGCGCCTTTATCATAATCTATTACTGCCATGGAGCTCTGAACTTGTAGATGAACAGAAGAATAGTATAACTCACAGGAAACCGATGGAGCTCTGAACTTGTAGATGGAAAAAATATATATATATTTCACGGGAAAGCCATGGAGTTCTGGATCTGTAGATAAACAAAGGAATGTTGTACACCAGAGTTCTAAACTTTCAGATGAACAATCAGACATGTTAGAGAAATAAGGTCTTGAAAACAAAAATACAGAAATCTGCTTACACTATACTGCAACTTAAGCCCGTTAAGCATACATATATAGGTCTAGATGTTACAAAAACAGATCTATGGTAAATGATTGTTTTTCTACTGCAGGTGGTATTGATGTCAGGACAAGCTTATGGTCGTATAGTCTCAACCTGTCACTTTTAAAGGGAACTTGTCACCAGGAATGTCATTTTTAGCTGGTGACAGGTTCCAATAGCCTATACCAGTGATGGCGAACCTTTTAGAGCCTGAGTGCTCAAACTTCAACCAAAAGCCACTTATTTATTGCAAAGTGCCAGCACAGCAATTTAAGCAGTGATTTATTTCTCCTTGTTCTTTGACAACTTTCAATCGTTCAGCCTCCTAAAGACACCAACGCAGTTGAAAGGAAGAGGGCAAATTTGCCTATCATTGTAGGAAGATTCTTTGAGTCCTGTCTGGTGAACTTCATGCTGGGGTGATAACCTGGGAGCCCACAGAGAGGGCTCCGAGTGCCGCCTCTGGCACCCGTGCCATAGGTTCGCCACCACTGGCCTATACTATGCTGATTTTAAATATCCAGTGGACAGAAATCTGACCATGGTCACACAGGCACACGGCTCATTAGTAGCAGAGAGTAATCAGAGCTGTGTGATATATAACAAGCCGTGCACCTGTGTGACCATGGTCATATTTCTGTCCACTGGAAGTAAGCATAAAAGCTTTCTATAGAAGAACAGCAAGCAGAGGTCTAGAAAACCGTGAGGAATTGAAACAGAAAGTATATTGGAAAAGTGTAGAACTTTCCTTAATTCAAACAATAAAACTCATTTAATGATATGGGAATACCCCTTTAACATTACCTGGATCCCTGGCAGCAGCGTGTGGTGAGTCCCCGGGGAGGGGCAGCTGCAGCCTGTGTGTGCGGGTGCCAGTCTCCTCTTCTCCACACTCATGCAGATGGTGTGTAGGAGAGGAAATATGTATGAGGATATTCCATAGCATAGGCTATTGGAACCACTCACCATTTGAAAAAAATCACATTCCTGGTGACAGGTTCCCTTTAAAGTCCATGTTCTGTCTTTAATGCCTTGTTTTAGATGAAAAATGTTTAATAATCTGTAGGATTCCAGGCAGCATTCATGTTATCTCCAGTCTCGCTGCACAAGATCCCTCCATGAGATTGGAGTTTTGCACTAAAAGGTTCATATAAGGAAACTTTTGAGCTATCTCTGTCATATCCAATAAACAAACTCACACATTGATTTTTTTAGTTGAAGATGCATTCTGAGATATCATATAATGCACAAAGGTTAGAAATTGCTCTTTCCCATGGGAGCTGTCATCGAGGTAGGGGTAGACCATGGATGGTACTTTGTGCCAAATCTGAATTACTCAAAACTTTATGAAGGTTGACCTACTTTTGGTTGAGACTATTTTGTCGGACCTTGCACCCACTCCTCCACTATTTTACTTAGACCCATTAAAAAATGAAAGACCCTCTGAAATATAAACAGAATGGTAAAGGACCTTGGCCTCCTGCTGTTCTCCTGTATTAATAAACAAGTTGGATACAGAAAATGGGTGCTATGTGGCCGGATTGCAACATCTCTCTGTGTGAGTAATGACCTAGTGTGGTCCTTTATTTGGTGGCCCAATATGGTCGCGCACCTAGTGTGTTTAGTCCGGAATAACTAGAGTACCCCTTGCTTGAAGGGGAAAATGGACAAAAACTAATTGAATAATGATAAAATTGAGTCTTTATTAATAATAAACATATACAAATACAAAAAGACGAGTGCCAACAAGGCTGACACTATCATGTGGATGAGAAATCTAACAAACAATAAAAACCGAGTGGTATGGCACAAATACAAAAGCGGACCAACCCGGACAGTATGGAGGATGGATAGTATACACTATATGATCAAATAGAGCTGGACAGAAGGTATGTGCTAAACACAAGATATCTCCATGAATCATGTATGTGGAAACAGTTACAACCAACACCTAAAAAGGGGGTAATTGCGGTAATTGTCTTTGGTTTGGATGCATTTAAAAAAAACAACTTGTGACTTGTCTGTGCTGCTCACTCCTCAGCTCTTGGCCCCCACCTTTGTGCTCCTGTACAGTTCCTTCCTCCTGCTCCTTCATAGAGCTTACAACCTGGTGAGCTGACATCAATGGGAGAGGGAGAAGCTGTACAGAAACACAAAGGTGGGGGCCAAGAGCTGAGGAGTGAGCAGCACAGACAAGTCACCTGTTGTTTTTTTAAATTCAGCCAAACCAGAGACAATTCCAAAGACTACACAGAGGATTCTGTCAGGGTGCAAGGTAGGTTATAACACAAAATTATATTGTAATGCAAAAACTTAGAAAAAGTATAAATACATATTTGTAATGTGGCTGTAATAGTCTCCTGCAACCTGTCTTTAGTGAAAATGTGGTCCCTGGTGATAGGTTCCCTTCAAACTCTCCGCCTCCTTGACTTCATTAAACCAAGTCACATCTCACTTCAAAGTTGATTTTCTGGATGATGCCACCACACCAGACCATGAAGGAAGCATTATCTAGGAGCTTCTCAGCTGCTTGACAACATACTGGTAGTGATTTATATCATCATTTTTGATGACAGGTTCCCTTTAAAGCATCAGAGGTACTGTTTATTTCCTGAGTATCACTTTGTTGGGAAATATGTTTATGCAAAAAATAGATATTGTTTTGATAGAAATTGTTTGTTTTGTGTGGACATAACCCATTTTGGGAGGTTTGTGCTCTTTTTGTGGGAGTTGTTGTGTTGGGGCTGTCATTGAGACACTACTACATATCCTCTGGCTATGCATGCCAAAAAATGGGCATTAAAGAAAATCATTAAAGAAAACCATTTGATTTGATGCATTGTGAACCAAACATACCTTGAAAATTCTGTAGCTACACTGATGCAGAAACATATCTTGTTTAATCCCTGTGCTGAGTGTTTTTTCTGAAAAAACAATTATAAAATTATGATAAGTAATCTCTGTCACTTCTGTGCCTGGGTCGGCGCTTTTCCTTTCGCATTAGTTATGCACTGCACAAGAGGATGATGTAATCACTGTTATCCCTTCCAGGCAGAATAATCAATTGCTGCACTATCCCCCAGCTACTGTGTATGAGTGATCCAGCTCAGGTTTATTAGTTCTTTCTTGGCAGTTCAAAAAGCTATGTGTTTATGTGGATGCAGCTTTATCAGCAAACCCACTCAGCTCAGAAATTAAACAAGAAATGTTTCTGCATCAGTGTAGCTACAACATTCTCAAGGTGTGTTTGCTTCATAATGCATTCAATGAAATGGTAGATTTCCTTTAAAGTCCCGATAAATCTGTCTTGTTGACTACATATAAACCCGCATCTGTAGTATCAGAAATTTCGAAAACTTAATGTAGAATTTTGATCATCACTTCCAAGGTCTCATACACCAGCAATGAGCGTGAAGAGGTGATGCTCATGGATTGTTCACATTTCGCTCCAGCTGCCTGGGAATTAATGGCGTATTCACGGTTCTGACCCAGCTGCTCGCCCCTTCCTAATGACATTCCTCTATTTAATTTTCGGCAAGTGCAATGTATTCACAGAACACAACTGCGCTGAATGGTTATTTGTAAAATGCACAAGACGCCTCAATTACACACAAAGACTTCTCATTACGGATTCTACGTCCGTAGCCGCATGTGTGTATCCATGAGAGACAACACTAAACTGTTCATGTCCCCAAAACATTATCCTAATCCTCTATGTGGATTAATAGGAGCTCAAAATCTAGCGAATACTGGGGGTCATTTACTAAGGGCCCGATTCGCGTTTTCCCGACGTGTTACCCAAATTTTTTCGATTTGCTCCGATTTTCCCTGTATTGCCCCGGGTTTTTGGCGCACGCGATCGGATTGTGGCGCATCGGCAGCTGGCATGCATCTGACGGAAATGGTGGGGGGGGCGTGGCCGAACGAAAACCCGACGGATTCGGAGAAACCGCTGCATTTTTAAAAAAAACGTGTTTACCTTCATCCAGGATGGCTCGATGAACTTCAGTGCATTCCGATGCTCTCCAGCGCAGCAGCGACACCTGGTGTACGTCGGAGGAACTGCGATGATGAATCGCCGGAAGACCCGAATCCACCGCAGAGAGCGTGCCGCTGGATCGCGAATGGGCCGCGTAAGTAAATCTGCCCCATTGTGATAATGAAAGGGTGTTTACCTTCCCTATAGAAGTTCATTATGTACAAATTACTGTAGATTACTAATTCATATTAATTTAAAAGTTCCATTGCATATGATTACCACTCACTAGAAGTTTCCCAAAATCTGGAAACTTGCAGATCAGAACAAATATCTTAATCTCTTATCACGTGTGTAACATAACACAGAAATGAAATTATTAAAGGGCAAAGGTACTTAAACCTTAGGGGGTCTAAACGCTAAAACAATATACTGTATTGTAGAATATTTGCTAATTAATTTATCTGTATTGTATCTGTCCCCAATGGGGCTCTCAATCTAATCCATTTACCAGTATGTTTTTGGAGTGTGGGAGGAAACTGGAGGACCCGGAGGAAACCCACGCAAACACGAAGAGAACATACAAACTCTTTCCAGATGTTGACCTGGATGGGTTTTTAGCCCCTGCCTCCAGCAGGGTGTATTACAGATCCTTCCATGACAGGCCTGAGAGTCTCAGAGGTGACACCATGGTGGTAGACAATCCAAGCTTTGGCTATGAGCCCTCTCTATACATCCTTTACAACACCGTGACATGGGGCATAACTACAGGGGTGAAATATGTGCACCATTATATACATGTAATACTGCGCACAACATTGTGTGCTCACTGTACCGTGACCGGGTGCCATGGAGCTGAGTGGGAGCTTTGATACTGTATATGTATGTATATAAGTAAATGAAGGTGTGTGTATACGAGTGTATAAATATAAGTGTATATATATGAGTGTATAAATGTGTGTGATGGTAACTCACATGTGTGTATACATGAGTATTATTTTTAGGGGGTTGTGGCATTCAGACGTCTGCTATGGGGCCCTGCTGCTCCTAGTTACGCCCCTGATGTGACATACTGATCCGTCATGTTTCGTTAAGGTGTTAATGACCTACCTCAAGGATCAAACACCTGTTGGTATAGAGCCTTGGGGCAGGATTAGACAACATGCATTGCTAGCCATAGTCCCAATGGTAGTTGCCTATCCAAAACAGCACCCCCTATATTCCATGTTAACAGTAAGTTACTATTTCACAATGAAAGAAATTCTACCATGAAAATCAAGCATGATAGCCCAGGGACACTTACTCATGCATCCAGGCACTGTGACTTTAAAATTGTGGTAATGCACCTGAAGGACTCTGGAGGTGTTACCAGAGCCCTTTATTGTTTCAGATTCACAAGCTGTTACAATGAGCAGAACATGTCTCACCCTTCCCCTTTCTCTCTCCCACCTCTCTCTGCCTGTGTAATCTAGCAACAACAGGGAGAGGGGAGACCGGCTCTGCTCATTGTAACAGCCTGTGAAGCTTCAGCACTTAGGGGCCCCGGAAATACTCCCATAGTTCCTTATTCACCCAGTAAAGGCTAAAAAATTGGTCCTTTTGGTCTACATTATGGTGACTTTAAAATTGTGGTAATGCACCTGAAGGACTCTGGATGTGTTACCAGAGCCATTTATTATTTCAGATTCACTAGCTGTTAAAATGAGCAGAACATGTCTCACCCTTACCCTTTCTCTCTCCCACCTCTCTCTGCCTGTGTAATCTAGCAACAACAAGGAGAGGGGAGACTGGCTCTGCTCATTGTAACAGCCTGTGAAGCTTCAGCACTTAGGGCCCCCCGGAAATACCCCCATAGTTCCTTATTCACCCAGTAAAGGCTAAAAAATTGGTCCTTTTGGCCTACATTATGGTGATCTATACCAATATTCCTTATTGTTCGCTATATAGAATAAGATAGTTGAGATATTGCATGCAGAGACATCCAGTAAAAACTATACAGTGTCCAATATAAAATACCTCTGACGTAAACTCTTAATCTCTCCATTAGGATCTGCAATAAATGTTGTCAATACATCTGCCGAGTCTGTAAAAATGAAATATTGCGCTATATACACACATATAAATGTATATAACCTGCGCACGCTATTCACCCTGCGATTCTCCAGATCCGCCCATTCATCATGTAATCCTCGTATAATGTACAGTATATGTGACCGATGAACGGGTCTGGTCTCTACAAGAATAGATACTTTATGCTGCAAAGAGATTAATCTGCAAAAAAAAAAAAGATTGCACAATATTATAAAATTGTAGTTTCGCCTTCCCTGATAATTACTGGAGCTGCAACAACAATTATTCCGGATATAATGATAGGATTAAAGTTCCAAAGCCATCAGCGAAAGAGGAAGAGGCCGGAAATGAATCAGCATGTCGGGTGCCTATAGAGGAGGGAGGTGCATTATGACCTCAATGTATCAATACATAGTTTGGGCCCAACTATAACTGGGAGCAGGGCGTACCTTATATATAGAGTGGCGCCCCCTATGGTATTTTTCCATGTAAAGATGGCTTGTTTTCTCCATAACAAATTGTACCACATAGGGACAGTATTTAATATTCCATGCCGTTTACTGGGAAGCAGGAAAAAAAATCCAAATGCTCTGTGGGCTTGGATTTTATGGCTTTCACTGTACGCCCCAAATGACATGCCTACTTTATTCCTTGGGTTGCTGCAATCACGGGGATACCACATGTATATAGGTTTTATAATGTTTTCATACATTTACAAAGATTACATCCTCTTGTACAAAAAAAAATTTCATTTGGCCAACTTCTGGTGCTAATAACTTTTCCAGACTATGGTGGTCAGAGTAGTGGGTGGTGTCATTTTTGCGACTTTTGATGACGTTTTCAATGCTACCGTTTTTAGCATTGTACGGTTTTTTGATCGCTTTTTATATTTTTCTAAATGATAAATTTCGACTTTTCAATGTTCGTTATTTTCGACTTTGAGGGCCATTTTCCATTACGGCATTAAATGGCAGTAATAACTGTTATTATATTTTGATAGTTCGTAGATTTTGGGAAGCGGCAATACCTAATGTGTTGCAAATGTGAAAGTGTTAACACCGCTGCTTATGCATCCAGCAATGAAGAAAAAGGCTTTCAAAGCAGCCATACACATGGTAACATGTAAAACACATAGTGGGGTTAGGGAAGGGAGCAACAGTGGGTCCGTAGGGCACTTTATCTGCCACAAAATTTGGGAGCTATAGCAAAAGGGCCCACTATGGCTCTGTTGACCAGGGGCCTACTTAAACCTGGAGCCAGCCCTGGGGGCGATGATCGTATCCAAGATGAGGCAGCCCTGCCCACCAGGATTTAAATGGCTCTGCTAGCTTTGACGGGGCATTTACAGGGTTTACATCCACAATCTGTGCCAGCTATGCAGCAAACACCCACCTTGTATGGAGAGGGCTCAGCCCGTGAGCCCTCTCCATAATCCTGCAGCCGGCATGTGATGATATAGTACGTCACATGTAGTTAAGGGGTTAAGATTGACAACTCTGCAACACCCCTGCCAATGCAGTGTTGCAAAATCAAACCCTTTCTCCATTCAATAGCGTTTCCCACACCCTGATCAACTGAGGGAGACCTCTAGTGTCTGGAAATGGTAATACAGTAGTTAACAATCTGCCTGAGAAGGAATGTATAATTCTTGCAATCAATAAGATGCCTTGTTATTACTGCATTGTACAGAGAGTGCTGGTTGGATGAGAAGCCACCTCACAGGGGGAGGTAATAAAACCTCCTTGTGGCTGGAAAGTCCAAGGTCTTTAGAGTTCTTCCTAAGATAGAGGATTGAGAACATTTTTATGAGCTCTGCCTGTGCATACCAGGTCCCAGCAGACATCCACATTCAGAAGTCTGCCTCATCCTGCTGCTTTACCAGGCTGTGAGCATCTCCTGTGGAGCACCATCCAACCAGACATCTCAACCCAGTTGATTGTTCCTGTTGTTTTAGCCATTGCTGGATTCCTGAATAAACAAACTGTAAGTTGAGTGATTGAGATCTCCGAGTGATCCATGTGTAAGGCTGAGAACACCAAGGGCACCCCATTCACCACCACCTGGGATCCCTACCTCTACATCGGGGTTGCCCCAGGGAGAAACATCCAATTCCTTCAGCCTCTCCCTCCTGTGCTTCCATCTGCCAGGCTGTGGACGAGGCCTCTGTCCCCTGGTACCCAGCACCGTGACCGCAGACGAGTGCTAGGCCGCAGTACGCCAGCCACTCCGGTGCATCATTGATCCACATTCCCCCAAGCCAGAAAATGACTAGGCACTGGTGGGGGATGTTGCACCTCGCGTGCCCCTGTCATCATTATAACCCTGAAGAATCCGTGTGCGCCAACCGTGACAAGTACCAATCCTGCTTTACCGAATACGATTCCAGACTGGTTTGGAAACCTCGTCTTGATGACCCATGTCCGCAGGCAGCACCAGGAGACACTAACATCTGACCCATTACACCTACATTAGAGTTGTGCCTAACATAACACAACCAAATCCGGTGAGCCTCTCTTTAACCTTTCTAACCATCACCGCAAGTTACAACTTTACTACTCTATGAGCGCTATTTAGTCTTCCCTTGTTCGCCTTTCTATATCATTACAACCTTGTGCTCTTCAGCCCGATTAGCTGATGCTATATATGCACAGTGACGGAAAGCCCCAGAGCAGAAATCATAATGAGCCCCCAGCTGGAGATATTCCAGTACTCTGCAGTCACAACATCTTTATAGGGCTACTGAGTGTCTTTTTCCCATTTCCCACAGTTGAAGTTGATGTGATGTAACCTGATCATCCTACCTGGCACAATAAAGAATGGAGGATGCGCACCATTATATCTATATTGTACTGCACATATCCAGCATAATATGTATATAACATATACTGTGATGTATATATGCAGTATCTGTGATGTGTATATGGTGTCTGTATACACTGTATATGAGTATGTTGCATATGGCACTGTATGTGTGTGTATATACTGTGTGTGCACATGAGTGTATTTATATGTGATTGTAACTTGCATGTGTGTATACTAATATGTATATTTTCTAAGTGGGAAGGGGGTCCCCATGCAGTAGCCTGCTAGGGGGCCCTGTCTCTCCTAGTTACGCCACTGCCACTGGCCCTTACTTCAATTAGTGGGGAACGGGTCACATACTTACAATCTATTTTTCGGGTGTAAGATACTATAGTTATAGAACCTCCTGAAAGAGAACCTGTCACCACCTCACATATTTAGAGATTAACATACTTTAATGGGAACCTGTCTTCAGCAATTGGCCTAATAAACCACTACATATTGTCAAACATCGTAACACCTTCTAGTTTTTACTTCTTTCACAGGGGAAGAGGAGAGTATGGATGCCGTCCATAAACGATGAAGAATGGGGCAGAGCCTGCAGATTCTGAGTCCAGGGAGTTCTAAAAAAACTCTGCCCATGGCAACAGAGTGGACCAGTTGTCCTGACGAGCAGCGACAAAATGGCGGCAATAGCAGCCCAAAGTCTTATTAACTCTTTCCACTTGGCCATTAGACTGCGGATGGTATGCAGAAAAAAAGTTCAATTTCATTTGAAGTTGGCTGCACAGAGATCGCCAGAATTTGGAGACAAACTTAACTCCCCAGTCACAAACTATGTGCTGAGGAAGTCAATGAAGCCGGAAGATGAGATGGAAGAACATACTGGGAAGGCGTGGAGCAGACAGCAGACCTGGCAGAGGAACAAAGTGGCACATTTTGGAAAACCGATCAGTACCAGCCAGATGATGCTATTGCCAATGGAAGGTGGAAAGTCCGTGATAAAATCCATATCCACGGGCAGCTGGGTATCGGCAATGGCAGAAGAAGACAGGCAGGTTTGAGACGAGATGGCTTATTTCGGGCACAGGAAGTGCAGGAACCCACAAAATCCCATACAAGGATCAATGTGTACAAGGCTCTTGGACCACATGGGTTACAGAACTCAGTTCTGTTATTGCTGTACCACTGTCTAAAATCTTCAGGGATTCCGAAATGTCTGGTGTGGTGCCAAGTGACTGGCGCAAGGCAAATGGTGGTGCCAATATATAAAAAGGGCTCTAGAACTTCGCCAGGCAATTACAGGCCTGTAAGCTTAACTTCCATTGTGGGGAAAATACTGGAAGGGTTAGTAAAAGACTATATACTGGAGTATGTGACATCAAATAGTATAATAATAAGTGACAGCCAGCATGGGTTTACTAAGGAAAGAAGTTGTCAGACTAACCTGATTTGCTTCTATGAAGAGGTGAGCAGATGCCTGGATGGAGGAGCAGCTGTGTATATTGTGTTCTTGGACTTTGCAAAGGCATTTGACACTGTCTCTCACCCCTTGACGAAGGCAGCGTGCCGAAACGCGCGTCGGGGTGTTTCTTCATCTTGGAGGCCATATACTTCTGGTGCCTAGGTAATTGTCATACAGGATTTCACTATCCACCTCTACCCTCACCCTATTACTGCTTATATTGGCACTTCAGTCTGACTTCAATCATTCATGTAATATCTTGTCATTTTCTATGCCTCCTTGCTGTTGTTTTTAGACATCCTCCCCGCATTAACTAGTTACCTCCCAATGTGTAAATGTCTGTTCTATGTATTTTATCTTGTGTATGTTTTTTCAGTATATATTTAATAAAGTGCATTTTATACTTTACAGTAATTAATTTCTGTGCAAATCTGGTTTTCCTTGAGTAGGTTGTGTACTGTCTCTCATAGACGCCTGATGGGTAAAATAAGATCTAGTAGTTTGGCAGAAATTATTTGCAATTGGATTGAAAACTGGCTGAAGGGTCGTATCCAGAGAGTTGTGGTCAATGATTCCTACTCGGATTGGTCACCAGTTATGAGTGCTTGGCCCACTACTATTTAATATATTTATTAATGATATAGAGGTAGGAATAAATAGCACTGTGTCTATTTTTGCAGATCACAAGCTGTGTAGTGTAATACAGTCTATGGAGGATGGGAGTAGTAGTACAAGCTGTGTAGTGTAATACAGTCTATGGAGGATGTTCATAGGCTGCAGGGTGACTTGGACAAACTGAGTGTTTGGTCGTCCACTTGGCAAATGAGGTTCAATGTGGATAAATGTAAGGTTATGCACCTGGGGCTAATAATCCACAGACAACTTATGTCCTTGGGGGAGTAAATCTGGGAGAGTCCCTTGTTGAGAAGGACCTGGGGTACTAGTAGATCATAAATGGAATAACAGCATGCAATGTCAATCAGCTGCCTCTAAAGCCAGCAAAATCTTGTCATGTATCAGCAGTGGTATGGACTCTCGTGATAGGGATGTAATATTACCACTGTACAAGGCACTGGTCGGCCTCACCTGAAATATGCCGTCCAGTTCTGGGCTCCGGTCCATAAAAATTATGCCCTGGAGCTGGAAAGGGTTGAACGAAGAGCCACAAAAACGATAAGGGGTATGGACGGTCTCAGTTATGAGGAAAGATTAAAACAACTAGATTTATTTAGTCTAGAAAAGAGACGACTACGAGGGACATGATTAATTTATATAAATATATGAATGGTCCATACAAAAAATATGGTGGTAAGTTGTTCCAGATTAAATCAAATCAAAAGACGCGGGGGCACTGTCTCTGTCGGGAGAAAACAAGGTTTAATCACCAGAGGAGACAGGGATTTTTTACTATGAGAACTGTATATCTGTGGAATAGCCTGCCTCAGGCGCTGGTCACAGCAGGGACAGCAGAGAGCTTCAAGAAGGGTCTAGATGCCTTTTTACACCTAAATAACATTGATGGTTATGCTATGTAGAATTGTTTCTCCTAAATCCCTTCCTCATGCAATCCCCTCCCTTCCTTGGTTGAACTTGATGGACAAGTGTCTTTTTTCAACCGTATAAACTATGATACTATGATCCTTGACCAGATCAGGAAACTAACAGTAGATGGAAATGAGGGTGACAGAGCGCTGCACCCCAGGGTGCCCAGCCACACATGAGCAATTTCCCCAAGTCAATATCCCCTTTCGAAGAGCAGGTTGGACATATGTCTTTCCAGTAGGTAGCTGCCAAAGGTCCACGGGAGCGGCAACAACCAATCGCTTAGGAAGAATGATATGCTGCGGAGCCGGTTCTACCCCAATAACATCCGTGTTGTAGTTTCACAGGCAGTTGAGCAAAGGAAGCGGGGGGAGGATCAAACAATGTAACTGCTACAGCATGGAGGGGCTCTTCCTCTTCCCCTCCACATTCCTCCACAACAGCCTAAGAAGCTGCAGCACAGAAGGACTCTGGTAACACCCCCATGAGCCCTTCAGACTCATTAGCATAATTTTAAATGTTGATTTTAGAAGGAAGGAGGCCATAGGTAACAAATATAATATGATTACCACAGTCACAGTACCTGGAGTCTATGAGTAAGTGTCCCTGGTTTATCATGTTTGGTTTTGATGGTAGATTTCCTTTGAGCTGAGGGCACATGGGTCAGAATCACTGCTAAATAATGGGCGGCTAACTCATATTTTGCATATTCAGCTAATAACTATAATAAGTTGAAATGTCAATATTAAAAACTGCGAAAGATCAATGAAATTTCATCTATCCTGTGTGTCCTTAATGAGTTGAATTGTTGCAAAGATATTAGTATTTCGTAGTAATAGTTGCAGAAATTGATGAAAAAAAATGCTGTAGCTGTTCTAATCCCTATAGATTATGCAAATTACACCTACATAACCTGAATTTTTTTATTTTTCAGTCTGATTAATTGTACGTCCTGCATGTACTCTCCAAATCTACGCTTTCATGCACTACCAGGTTAAGACAGTAGAGGTCCCCCTAAACCAATGTGTTTATAGCAGAACCCCAAGGTCAAAAATAAGGAATTGTACAACATAACCATTACACCATGGCACAAGCAATGCTTCCAGTGCTGCTACATCCAACACCGTTACTGTAAGCGAGTGGTGGTCCTAGGAATCCAGCAGTGTTCTCTATGGGGGACTGGTGGCAGTTTGATAACTGTGATGTCACTGTGATGTCATTGTTATGTGCATTATCCTTGTGACATCACTGTGTGTATTATCTCTGTACTGTGACATCACTGTGTGTATTATACATGTACTGTGACATCACTTTGTGTATTATTCCTGTACTGTGACACTGTTGTGTGTATTATCCCTGTACTGTGACATCACTGTGTGTGTTATCTCTGTACTGTGACATCACTGTGTGTATTATCTCTGTACTGTGACATCACTGTGTGTATTATACATGTACTGTGACATCACTGTGTGTATTATTCCTGTACTGTGACACTGTTGTGTGTATTATCCCTGTACTGTGACATCACTGTGTGTATTATCCCTGTACTGTGACATCACTGTGTGTATTATCCTTGTACTGCAACATCACTGTGTGTATTATCCCTGTACTGCAACATCACTGTTTGTATTATCCCTGTACTGTAACATCACTGTGTGTACTATCCTTGTACTGTGATGTCACTGTGTGTATTATCCCTGTACTGTGACATCACTGTGTGTATTATCACTGTACTGTGACATCACTGTGTGTATTATCCCTGTACTGTGACATCACTGTGTGTATTATCCCTGTACTGTGATATCACTGTGTGTATTATCCCTGTACTGTGGCATCACAGTGTGTTATCCTTGTACTGTGATGTCACTGTGTGTATTATCCCTGTACTGTGGCATCACAGTGTGTATTATCCTTGTACTGTGATGTCACTGTGTGTATTATCCCTGTACTGTAACATCACTGTGTGTACTATCCTTGTACTGTGATGCCACTGTGTGTATTATCCCTATACTGTGGCATCACAGTGTGTATTATCCTTGTACTGTGATGTCACTGTGTGTATTATCCCTGTACTGTAACATCACTGTTTGTATTATCCCTGTACTGTGACATTGTTGTGTGTATTATCCTTGGGGTTATGGGGATAAAACATTTATTTAATTCTTGCAGGTTGGACTTGATGGACTTGCGTCTCCTTCCAGCCTTATATACTATGATACTATGATACTATGATGTGTAACCCAAATAGAAACATCATACAATACATTTACAGATCCTAGACCTTAAAATATATGGTAATACAGAGCCAATACCAGACATTCAATATAAATGATAAATAATGATACAGACGTTAGATTAAAATAATACAAATTACAGGCCATGCAAAATACAATGATACATAGCCCAGATTAGATAAGGCAGACTTCAGATAGGACTATACATAATAATAGTGGGCAGCTATGCAGTGAATGGTATAGGTGAACAGACCCACTTGGGTTTCAAGTACCCAAGGGGCCTAAACATTTTTTAACCCCTTACGACTTGGCCCTTTTTAGTTTTTCACTTCATTTTTCATCACCACTTCAAAAATAGATAACCTTTTTATTTTTCCACATTAAAGAGGGCTGTGTTAGGCTGATTGTCTGAGTAGCAAATTTGACTTAATTAGTGACGGTATTTAATAGTCTATGGCAGACGGGAAGCGGGACACACCCCAAAAGGATAGGTAAAATATACTACGTAAAACTAAGGAATCCAGCAGTGTTCTCTATGGGGGACTGGTGGCAGTTTGATAACATAGTGTAAAATATTGTGGAATTACAAGTGAAAAAGCTATTGAGAACACTGAATTTAGTGAAATTGAATTGAGTGAAACTATTGCCTAATATAATAATATTGCATAAAAGTAAGTGGAATCCAAGTACTGTGACATCACTGTGTGTATAATCCCTGTACTGTGACATCACTATCCCCCTACTGTGACATCACTGTATGTATTACTTTCTACTGCAACATCACTGCTACTGTGACATCACTGTATGTATTACTTTCTACTGCAACATCACTGTGTGTATTATCACTAAACTGCAACATCATTGTGTGTATTATGCCTGTACTGTGACATTACTGTGTGTATTATCCCTGCTCTGCTGGACATTTTTATTAAGGGGGGGCACTCTGCTGGACATTTTATTAAACAGCAGCTACAACGTATCCCACCTTAGGCTTATACTCAAGTCAATACGTTTTACCAATTTTATAAGGTAATCTGTGAGAGAAAATAGGGCATGAGGAGCAGTCTGTGAGAGAGTTGGTGGTTTGGGGAGCAGTCTGTGTTTTCTAAAACTACTACTGTGTAGGGTACAAAAGATTGACACCATTTGAGACGCAAAGGTTTTATTTTTACAGGGTTTGGTTCTGTGATGTCATATCTGGTTTCTATTTTTAGTTTTAACAAAATATTATTGATCAAAAAGGTGCCTTACAATAGAACCAGAGAAACATAATCCCCTCGCGGGGGGAAGTATAACACAGTCTCATCGGATACATAGCCAGTACTGTATCATTTGAGCATCTGTTTTCTATTTTTGAAGGTTTTTCTCTACAAGATTTGGAGTCCCTTCCTTTTGGTGTTGCACTTCCTATTAGACACGCCATCTATCAGTGTCGTCAAGAACCTGCCTCTGACTGGCCAAAAGCTGTCTGCTTTCTCATTGGACGCCAAGATCTTTCCAAACAAGCCTGTCAAGGGAACTTTCTGCAAGCCAAATCTGTGAGTACTTTCGGGTTTGGAGAACCACATTCTTCTCCAGGAAGCATTTGTAATATTGTCAGGAATACCAGAAGACAGAGATTTGCCCTTGTTAAATGGAATGGATTTCACTTGGCATAAATGTTTTGGTTCTTCAAAACTTGGTTCTCTAACTCCTTAACCCCTTAACGACTTGGCCCTTTTTAGTTTTTTCACTTCCATTTTCACCACCTTCAAAAATCTATAACTTTTTTTATTTTTCCACATAAAGTGCTGTGTGATGGCTAATTTTTCGCCTAACAAATTGCACTTCATAGTGATGGTATTAATTATTCTATGTCGTGTACTGGGAAGCCGGGAAAAAATTCCAAATGGCTTGAAAATGGTGAAAAACCGCATTTGCGACGTTTTCTTGTGGGCTTGGATTTTACGGCTTTCACTGTGCGCCACAAATGACGTCTACTTTATTCTTTGGGTCGGTCCGATCATGGAGATAACAAATTTGTATAGGTGTTATAAACTTATGTGTATAGAAAAATTTTTTTGAAAAAAATTAAAACCTTGTGTACGAAAAAAAAATCGCCATCTTCTGATACTAATAACTTTGGTGTACGGCGTTGTGTAAGGTGTCATTTTTTTTTTAGAAGAACTGACTTTTTCATTGCTAGTATTTTGAGGACTGTTTAACCTTTTGATCACTTTTTGTTGCTTTTTATAATATGTTGCAAAAAGGCGAAAAAGTGGCATTTTGGCGCTATTTTCCTTTTACAGGTTCAACGCCCGGAATAACTGTTAATAACTGTCATTTTTTGGACATGTATACATGACATGGAGCTTTAAGGAGTTAAAAAGGAGGCCCTAGAGCAGTGATGGCGAACCTTTTAGAGACCGAGTGCCCAAACTACAACAAAGACCCGCTTATTTATCGCAAAGTGCCAACACAGAAATTCAATTTGTGATTTATACTCCCTTCTCTGTCACAGTTTTCATTGATACCAGCCCCTGAGGACACCAATAAAGCAGAACAAAGTCCCAAGTAGAGCTGTCACTTTAAAATATCTCTGTGCACAGCAAGTCCTGGGCTGTCTGGGACTGCAGGAAGATACCTGGAGTCATCTCTGGTGATGGCCTGAGTGCCCACAGAAAGGGCTCCGAGTGCCACCTCTGGCACCAGTTCCATAGGTTAGCCATCACTGCCCTAGAGAATAGTAAATTTAGTTTTTGCACAATATTTAAACGAAATTTAATAAAGAAAAATTACAACATCCATCAATTTAAAGACAATTTGCAATCAAGCATCATAAACCAAGACCCTTACTCGCAGACCCTCCCCCACAAGCTGCTCTTGTACTTTAGCATAATTTTAAAAGTAAGGAGGCAATGAATAAGAAATATACAAAAATTGTCACAATGCCTGGATCTATGAGTAGGTGTCCCTGGGAGTTTGGAACCAAGAAACCCACTGATCAGCTATTTCTGTCTTCCAAAATGAACACAGATGAGCCTCATGTACAGATCTCTTCTATCTATAGGAAGCAGAATTGCAGCTGATCTCCTACAGACCTGGAAATCCTTGTTAAAATCTTTCCTTAAAATCTTTTTTTTCTTTGTTTACAATCCCAAATGATCAGTCCTTGCACTTTTTCTCAGTCATTTACGGCTCAGGTGCCATCTGCAGAAGTTCCACCTGCAGGGGAGGCAGAAGAAGATGATGATGGAATGAATGACTTGAACCAAGAGGTGATGTCTTTGATCTGGAGTGAAGACCTTAGAGTGCAGGAAGTGCGGAGACTTCTTCAGAGTTCCCATCCTGTGCGTGTTAATGTTGTTCAGATGCCAGAAGTGAGCGATCATGAGTACATTGAAGAGAAAGAGAACAGGTAACAGTGAAAATGTCACTATTGAAATAGGATCTTTCTCCATAAACTAAAACTCTGTGCATTCTGTGTTTCTCCAAAGATTTCAGCATTTTTTTTCTCCGCCCTCAAATTCCCTAGCATTTACTGTTTTCTTGGTTTTTTATGCTAATTAGGCTCTATAGATATGTGGACCATTCTAGGCTACAGCAGTTGGACATACAAACCTGACAGAGTAATTAGCCTATTTGGTGTAAAAACAGGGATAGATACAAAATATTGCACTGGTGGAATGACAGATGTGGTGAACAAGTTATCATATACATGACTATTTCTTGTAGACTGCTCCAGCTGTGTCAGAGGACCATGGCCTTACCTGTAGGCCGGGGGATGTTCACTTTATTTTCCCACCATCCAGTTCCTACAGAACCACTTCCCATTCCGAAACTGAACCTAACAGGTTGGTCTCTGGTATACTGTTTTGGTTTAGTTTTTTGTGCGTAGAGTATGTATTGTTGGAAATCTTTCACTGTTATAAATGTGTCTATATAGAGCAAGATACAGATTGATGTTCAGTCTGCTCAGCTACTAATGCTCTCTAATACCCTGCCTGAAAGGTGTTTTGTAAAATCTGCTTAGCTACTCCTGTGCCATAACATGCTGATTTCAGGTGGAATAGAATGCAAGGTGCGATTATCCTCAGATCCTCTTGCTCTATAATGCACTGCTTGCAGATTGGATACAGAAGTTACTTGGACACTTTGTATATATTCAATAACTTTTTAAACCTAATGGTTTTAATAATTTTTTTTTTATAATGAACAGGCCGAGCACCACCTAGAAACACAACGGTAGATCTCAATAGTGGAAACATTGACGTACCACCGAATATGGCATGTTGGGCCAGTTTTCACAATGGTGTGGCTGCAGGCTTGAAAATTGCCCCTGCATCTCAGATAGACTCTGCATGGATTGTTTACAATAAACCTAAGAATGCAGAGCTAGCCAATGAGTATGCTGGATTTCTTATGGCATTGGGTTTAAATGGGCACCTCACCAAGCTGGCAACATTGAACATCCATGACTATTTGACAAAGGTATGACTACTGTGGTTAGATTTTTTATTTGCATTATTAGTTGTGAGCCCTATATATATTTATATCTAAATCAAACTTGTAGAGTACTTCATGACATTACATGCCACTGTATGCAACTGCACTTTTCAGCATTCGTTATAGCTTTGGACATTCTATTTAAGGTGTATTCAGATGAACGTTTGCGGGACAGATATCTGTCTGGCCTGATATATGTGCCCTATAGGTGTCTATGGCGTCAAATCTTGATACAGTGAGCATAACGAGTGCTCACCGTATCGTGCCATGGCCATAAAAAAGAAATGGCGTGCTCTATCTTTGGCTGTAAGAACGGCCGTGCGGCTTTATTTTCTATGGAGAAGGGAGGGGCGAGCAGCGCTCATCCCTCCTCCTTTCCAGTGTGCCCGTTCAGCCGTAACCATACGTTCGTGTGTATACACCCTTACAGTTTGATTGTGACTTCTAGTAATGACACTTTAATAATCTGTATTTTATTGTCTGTCCCAAAAGGGTCATGAGATGACAAGCATTGGATTGCTACTTGGGGTTTCAGCAGCTAAGCTTGGTACCATGGACATTTCTATTACGCGGCTTCTTAGCATTCATATCCCAGCTCTCTTACCTCCCACATCCACTGAGCTGGATGTGCCACATAATGTGCAAGTGGCTGCTGTGATTGGTATTGGTATGGTCTACCAGGGAACGGCACACCGACATATTGCAGAAGTTTTACTGGCCGAAATAGGTAAATTGTGCACAATATAGCTAATATATATGTATATAAAAAAATTTGTATACACACACAATATTTATATTAGATGTGTCTGTGCAAAAAGCAGTGGGTGGCCTCTGCAGGTGCCATCAATGGATGTCTGTTAGCTATGTCTAATAGGTAGGCATCAATGGCATTCATAGACAGTGAATGAAAGTACCAGAAATCCTCACAATAATCACAATATAGTTTTTGTTGTGTACACTATCTGTATGAATATAAATTAATAGATGGTAACAGTAAGACACACTTTCACATGAAGGCCAAGCCTTACTAAAACCAAGGATTCAGCAGTACATCAAATCACATTACCAAACTGTTCTTGGGGTGAGAGCAAGTACTTTTTGAATTTTGGCTGTGCAGACTTTCTTCCTCATATTGAACGTTTAGATTACTTTATCCCCTATCCTGAGAATAGGGGATAACTTAAATAGTTGGTACAACCCCTTTAAACTTCATTTTTAAAAATATACCCAACTTGGTCCTGTCAACCAAAAGTGATGATCTAACATACTTTGTGCAGATGATGGTTGAATCATTCACTAATATCGGGTCTTGTGGTGTCATTTCTTCTGGTTTTATAGGACTCAAAGTCCAATGCTGAAACCAGAGTATATTTACTCCAGTCATCCAGCCGGGCCTCCATTAGGACTGCATTTAAATAGACATCTTGTTTATGTTTGTCCGCTTAGAAACCCCATTTATATTTAAACCCATAACAGTATATCTGAATTATCTTTAGGTCGGCCCCCAGGACCTGAAATGGAGTACTGCACTGATCGAGAGTCTTATTCACTGGCAGCTGGCCTGGCATTGGGTATGGTCTGTCTTGGGGTAAGCTGCTTAAGTTGATGCTTTGCTATATATATTATATTGTCACTAGCTTAGCTTTGTATGAATAAATATTACAATGGAATTCAATGTAATTTACCATATTTTTCGTACTATAAGGCGCACAAGAAATCCTTTTGCACCTTTTATATATGAACTGTACTTACAGACAACAGATGCCTTGAACTTTGTACCCTTTTAGTGTTTTTATTGTATTTTTTTGTCTTGTTTTGATTAATAAAATTTATATTTGTACATTGGTCCAGTATATGCATCTATCTTTTCTGGTGTTTGTTATACAGATGCCTTGAACTGTGCACAGATCTGCACGTGCTGGTCATTCTTCCTTATAATCAGGTGCGCCTTATAATCTGGTGCACCTTATATATGAACCTAGACGTTTTAACAGGCATTTATTGTTGGTGCGCCTTATAGTCAGAAAAATACGGTATCTCATCAGTGCAAAGTGCTTCTTTCTCCACTTACTTTGCTCCTCACATGCTATCACTCTTCCTGATAAAATTAATTTCACAATGAAGTTTTATGGAGAAGGAGGGGGAAAGGGCTTATGCACAACCACCCTTTCCCTCCCCACCAGTTCAAAGAGAACCATAAACGGAAATACTGGACTGGAGAAATCACTAAGGGTTTGTTACCCAAATGGTAGGGTGCAAGCCCCAGCATCCCTGTCCTTGGTTTGTGCCAGTATTGCAGCTCAGTTCTATAGAAATGAATAGAGCTTAGTCTGTATAAAACAGTAGCACTTTGCATGTACATTCGGAATAACAGTTTTTTGCCATTATATAATTTCTATTATTGTAAATGGTTGGACGTATTGGACATTGAAATGAATGTGGCCATAGGTAACCCGTACAAAAACAGTACGGTGCGGGTAGCATACGTCCGTTCTCATACATTTGTGTGAATGCAGCCTTATACGGCTGTGCTGCCCCACCTACACTTTCTTTTGGATTAGGTACGAACCAGGGTAAGGTGTGGCACCATTCGTTTTTGTAAGAAGCGGACGTGTTTTTTCAGAACACCCCCCCCCCCTCCTTTATGTAAAGCTTGTTTTAACCCCTTAACGCTCTGCGCCGTAGCTCTACGGCGCAGAGGTATAAGGGATGTATGAAGAGGGCTCACGGGCTGAGTCCTCTTCATACAGAGGTGGGGGTTTTTGCATTTTGCACAAAACCCCCACCGCTAATAACCGCGGTCGGTGCTTGCACCGATCGCGGCTATTAACCCTCTAAACGCCGCCGGCCCCTGTACTGTGACATCACTGTGTGTATTATCCCTGTACTGTGACATTGTTGTGTGTATTATCCTTGTACTGTGACATCACTGTGTGTATTATCTCTGTACTGTGACATCACTGTGTGTATTATCCTTGTACTGTAACATCACTCTGTGTATATTATCCTTGTACTGTGACATCACTGTGTGTATTGATGTGGATGTAAGGGAAACATGTTTTAGCTAGAAGAAGGGTGTCAGTTAGTTACTAGGGCTCTATAGGAACCTAGCACTAGCTGTATTTGTGAAAATGTGGTGACAGGTTCCCTTCAAGAACAAATCCTTTTTTTCCACCAGTGAAGAGCGGTTTAAAACGCATTACAACAGCTGAGGAGAGGTGATCTGCCTAATTACATTACTGTTAACATTTGCCTCTACAAAACACATTGTAAATGCAAAGTTAACGCATGTGTTAACAATGTGTTGACAAATGTAATTAGGCAAATCACCTCTCCTCAGCTGTTGTAATGCGTTTTAAACGCAATGAAAACGTCACACGTACAGCTAGAGCTGCATTTACAAACACAGCGTTAGTATACGGGGGAAGGCCTCGCCCATTGTGTTTACAATTGCTGTTTAATTGGTCTGGAATCTTGATGGAATCACTTCCCCATTTCTTCTTCTTCATTTTTTCTCATGTCCTTTGTGTAGGTCTGTCGTTATTCCACATTACGCAGATAAACTTTACAAAATCAATTTAAAGGGTTTTTATAATTTCATAATTGGTGATCTTAATGGCGGAGCCCTCTTCATACAGGGCAGGTGGCTGCTCTATTATACAGCAGACATCCGCTTTTACCCCGTTCATCAACCAAGGGGGTTAACCATGTGGGCACCGCCATCTTGGGAGGTTCTAGTTGGTTGCTGTGAAGCTGGGAGCCTCTGGTCATTATAAAAGCTTGCCAGCGGCGGGCTGTTATACTTAGCCATGAGCAAGTCTGAGAAACTCGCTCCGTTTGCCTGTGGAATAAAGGAGAGATGTCATTTGGAGCACACAGCGACAGACGTAAACACAGTTTATCTAGTGCATCTAGATTTTTTCCGGCTTCCCATTCAGTGGCGTAACTACAGTGGTAGCAGTCACAGCAGCTGCTATGGGGCCCGCATTGTCAGGGGGCCCCAGTATTCGACCTGACACACTAAAGAATAGAATATATACATATTATGCGGCATATTGTACAGCAAAATATTTATATAACAGTGCACATCTTACACACAGAATGAGTCTGCAGCTCAGTTAAGAAATGTCAGGAAAGAGGAAGGGAATCTCTCCTCTCTAATTCCTGCCATGTACTTCCCCCATGTGGTTATCAGCTCCTGGGACAGATCTGTGTAAGTGGTTAAATGTGTGTATGTGTCTAAGGGTAGTGCCCGGCCGTAGTACAGCTAGAGAGGAGGACGGATGAGAACTGCTCTCCCCTCCCCACCCCAGGGCAGCCGCCGTATCATGGCGAAATATAGGACATGTCCCATATTTCGTCATGCACGGTCACGGTGCATTGAGACAATGGGGCACATTTACTAAGGGTTTGAACGCCGCCGCACTTTCATCAGGTTTCCCGAATATTTCCGTTTTGCGCCGAATTGCCCTGGGATTTTGGCACACGCGATCGAATTGTGGCGCAACGGCGGGGCGTCGCAAGATCAGCACTTACATGCATCAGAAAGAAGAAGGTGAACTCCGGCGGACCTCGGCGCAGCAGCGACATCTGCTGGATATCAGGCGCACGACCTTAGTGAATCCCGGCAGACCCGAATCCTCGTCGGACAATGCGCGGCGGGATCGCGACTGGAAAGGGTAAATAAATGTGCCCCAATGGGTGCTCACCGCATCGTGACCAGGATCCATAGGTGTCAATGGGGACCAATATCTGGCCGTACTATTTGGGAGAATGAGCCCTAATGTGTGAGTATACACAGTGGCGTAACTATAAGCTGATGGGCCCCAGTGCAAAGTCTGTGCCAGGGCCCCGACTATAATGTATGGTTCATAGTACTAGTCTTCTCATCTGGGAAAGTGACACCTTATGGGCCCCTAAGCCTCCAGGGCCCGGTTGCGATCGCAACCTCTGCACCCCCTCAAGTTACGCCCCTGACTATACAAATATATATATTTTATGAGGGGTTGGGAGCCCCATTCAGAAGTCTACTATGGGGCCCTGCCTTTCCTAGTTACACCCCTGTTCCCATTACGTTGTGCGTGATATTAAATACTGACACCAGGAAGATGTCCCGCAGATACCAAGCCCTAGAATGGCTCTGTAGAAAAATTAAAGTAAAAAGAACAAAGCAAAAAATGAAAACTGAAATGCTGGGCTGTTTTCTGGTTTAAAACACTTCAACGGAGGTCATATATTATATATATATACTTTTTCCTATATAATAATGGTATATTATAATGGTTCTGTATTATACAGCAGGACATTCCACAAGTAATATTTGGGGCGTGTTCACATAGCATTGATATGTTGCGGTTTTCCCAGCTGTCTTCATGATATGGTTATAATGTATATGTAGTATTATTATTATGGCCGGGTGAATCCGTCTTCCTCCTTGTCCCCGGCTGGCAGCCATTCAGGGCTCTCCCCTCCCCCGGTGTGTGACGCGGTGCATGCCGGGCTCTGCTGCCGGTGCTCGGGGCTCTGGCCGCCCGGGAGATGTTGCTGGACCCTCACAGCTGCTGCAGGTACCGGGGGGAGCACGGCGGGCGGGGGCTGTGCCTGGGACAGGAGGCCGGCGGGGGCGCGGGGCAGGGCGGTCACTTCTTTAGGAGAGTTCCCGGCTTGGGACGAGGCCTACAGCAGGATCCATGTTCTGCGGCCAGTTTAAGGAAGACTGGACCAGAGACAGACGTGGTAGATACAGACTGCACCTACACACTCAATATACACCGTGTAACATCCATTACACCCCTATATACATAATATACCAGATATCTGACGTGGAGGACACCCGGGTCCTTAGTTTTATACTTGGATCGGTTCATTGGAAAGCTGGATAACAATTAATACAGCTTTACAGCTGTGATAGGGCAGTCACTCTGCTTTCCTATACCCCAGAAGAGCAGACATGTATTTTTTTTCAACAAATACCTTATGCCAGGTAATCTACTTTTCAGGACTTTGGAAAAGCTGGATGATGAGAAATAGGCCCACAAAGTTGTGCTAGAGCTGTCACACAGCTTTTCCCAGACTCCTGAAGAGCAGATGTGTCTATTTTTTTTTTATTCACCCATCCCTCTTGCCAAGTTAATTTACGTTTAAGGATTTTGGAAAAGTTTATTGATTATTGAACATTAAGGCTGTTACCCAGCTTTTCTAGATCCCCCGAACAGCACATATGTCTTGTATTTCATCCATCTGTCCTTTACACCAATATATTTACTAGAATTCGGCACATTAGGAAATCTTGGTGACAATTCACGTGACTGCGCTGCTCTGATGGAGTTGTCACATGGTTGAAGCATGGTTTTATAACTAGACATGTTTGACCTTCAGGGGTGTAGGAAAGCTGAGTGAATGAGTGTGGTGGGGTTGACTGGTTGTCATCAAGCTCTCCCAGATATGTCTCAGATACGTTTTTCTGTAAATATAACATTGAGGACTTTAGAAAAGCTGGGTCAGAAATAACAGGACCACACAGCTCTGTCACCCAGCTTTTCTAATGTCCTGAATGGTAAATTTACCTGATATGGAGATCGTATATAATGAAATAACTAGACATATTTGATCTTCAGGGATTTTAGGAAGCTGGGTGACTGCCATTATGGTCACGCAGCTGTGATAAGGTTGTCATCAAGCTCACTAGTAGCGGTCATCTAGTGTTTTACATGTCTTCTGTAAATTAACTATTTATTTATTTTTTTTAATAAAAATTGGGTGATGCAGTAAGTATTATGTCTAATGAGACTCTGACCCCTGAAGAACCAACATCCTTAGTTAATTAACCATCTTATAAAATAGATCTAACATTCAGGACCCTGGAAAAGTGGAGTCACATCTATGGTGGAGTCCATACTGTATTTCATAGTGATAAAAGTAATACTAGGTCTTTTAAAGGGAACCTGTGACCACAAACCTCCATTATAAACCTCACACAATACCTTTAAAGGACACCTGTCATCAGGTCTGTGCCACTAGTCCTGTCACCTCTACCTGTTGGAGCAGCTCACAAGGATCCCATACCAGCCTTTATCTAGTTATTTCATACATTATTCATTGTAAAATCATCTATTCTTTATCATGTAAATGAGGCTGATCACATGGTCAGAGGCAGTGATGTCACCCCTGTTACCCCTCCCCTCTCCTCCCCCTGCTCATGTCTGTGTGTAATGTATAGTAAAGCATGGCTAGTGTGTTTGCTGCATCTGCTGACATGCTGCATCCTCCTAATATACAGGTGAGAGACACAGACATCAGCTACACATGAATCTGACATGTTCTGCTATAACCTGGCTGCCTGGAGCTGCTGTATCTCTCCTATACACACACATGTACACACAGGCTGTAGGGGGCGTGGCCACCAGCACCAGGAAGCACATCATTATACAGCCTCACATCATTATACAGGCTGTCAGTCATGCACTGGGGGTGTGGCTGTGCCTCCCACTCATGAATAGAGTGGACAGCATGAATATGCTAATGCTTCATTGGACATTTCACAGGTCATTTGCATACAGCTTTAGGACCTCATTGCTTAGGTTTACAGGCATGTAGAGGGACAATGAAGGGATAGAGGCAATGCTCTCTAATGGCAGTTTATGAAAATATATTTAGTTTAGGGGGGTTATTTTGCATGACGGGTTCTCTTTAAGGTTGGGGTCACATGGCTGTTTTCATTCTGTGACGTATAGACCTTATATCGGCCATGTATTTCCCAGGCTGGACAACATGATGCTGGAAGTCACTTTTCCCACATAGTGAGGATATGATGACAATACAGGCAGTTGCCGGGTTACGTACAAGGCAGGTTCTTTAGGTTTGTTCTTAAGTTGAATTTGTTTGTCAGAACTGCTATATGTTATCATTGAAACTTTTTTTGTCCCAGTGACAATTGGATTTTAAATTTTTTTTTGCTGTAATGGGAACCAAAACTTCATGACGGACACCTCACAGCTGATCATTGCAGCCAGGGACTAAATTAAAGGAAACCTACCACCACGGAACTACCTATTACGGTAGATCGGGTGGTAGGTGCCTCCATAGGAAGTGTGGATAAGGCCCGTTGCGAGTGTGATGCGATGAACTCGCATCACACTCGCAAGTGTGGAACGGGCCTAACCCTTTTAAGGGCTAATCCTCACGTCCCGGGATCATTTTCTAACTTTTATTGCCCTAATATGCTAATTCACTAAAGAGGCTACTGGGGCTGGAGAAGCCAGAGTTGAGGCTACACGGCCACAGCTACTCCACGGCCCAGTAGCCTCTTTGATCCTCCAACCCGCAAATGTTTGGCGCACAGCTGCTAGGATCTGCACACCCTCGTCCGCAAAACAGCAAGCCCATGGCATGCGCAGAACTCCTCTTTAAAAAATAAGCATATTAGGGCAATAAAGGTTAGAAAAAGATGCAGGGGACGTGAGGATTAGCCCTTAAAAGGGTTATCCACACTTACTATAGATGCACCTACCACCCGATCTACCTTAATAGGTAGATCCGTGGTGGTAGGTTTCTTTTAAAGCATCCAAAGAGCTTCACAGGAGGTCACAGTGGGCAGAGAGGCCTGTCTGTTACTAGGGGTCGTCTGTAAGTAGGGGGCCGCCTGTATTGCGCTGAAGTCTCCCTGGCTATAGAAGACCTTTGTTGGAGGTCCTGGTGGTGGAACTGACTGATCTGGATGTGATTGCCCATGTATTGATCTTTCACCATCTTCCTGGTGACTTGGTAATATTTCTGCCTTTGATGTTTGATAACCCGAGCTGTTCCTTCTCTGCATTATCGCTGATGATAAAAGATATTGTGGGCACCAGGGGTACGACGTGCATGATATAAGAAGAGGAACATAGGTTTACCCCAACGTCTCTGGAAACCTCAGATTCTGGAGGTGGATCGGTAGATGAGAATCATTTTATAACCTACAATACCAGAGGATTTGCATTAGAAATCTTATGATACTTAATTTTTATCATAATTTACATGCAGAACTATCTATACTTATCCTGCCTCCATCCATAAGCTAAGTGCAGGGGTAGGTTTACCCATAAGGGACCAGGAGATCAGTGGAACCAAACATAGCGGTGGTAGGCGGCCTAACTAGGGGCTGTACCAAGAGGCTGTGACTGCTAAGACCCCAATCAGGGAAACATTCTCTCATTAATCAGGGTTGTGTTTCTAGGAGCCGCAGAACTGGAGCTATCCAGCAAAAATGTGAACAGCTCCCAAGTCCTGACTGCACCTAGTAATACAAACCTGAAATGGAGATGGAGCTGCAAGGCGTGAGAGCTTACGGTTTGCAGAAGTACATGCACCCTCTGCCTCTGTAGCTGAACCCGAGGAAAGACACAGGATTGACGCTGTATAAGATATTGGTAAAGGTTTATTCATTTTTACTTTTATTCTAAAATAATTAAATGGGATAAATGACAAGAAAGAGTATATTTTACAATTTTAGTGATTTGCTTGCTAATTTAATAAACATAAAAACATGTAATTAATAAAAGTAAGTCTCACATGTCAAGAAAATAAAACACAGTAAAATTGTTTATAATATGTAAAGCAGTGCCAAAGATATTGTCATTTAAAGGGAACCTGTCATCAGAAATTGGCTTAAAAAACCACAAGCAGTATGCAGTCAAGCAGTTGAACAGTTACTAGAGCACTTATCTTTCATGGCCCAGCTTGATGGCACCATCCAGAAAATCAACTTTGAAGTGAGATGTAAGTTAGATGTATAAAGTCAGGGAGGCGGAGAGTTTAACACTGAAGTCAAGCTCCCCCGCCCTCTGAACTCCTCCTCATTAACATCATGCACCGGACTTCAGGAGATCTGATAAATAATGTCGTTGGGTGGAGAACCAAATAACAGTGAAGGGGCTGTTCTAAGGCAGGGAGAGCTTGACTTCAGTGTTAAACTCTCCATCTCCTTGACTTCATAAAACCAATTTCCATCTCACTTCAAAGTTGATTTTCTGGATGATATCACGCTGGATCATAAAAGGAACATAATCTAGAAGCTGCTCAGCTGCTAGACAAAATACTGGAAGTGCCAATTTCTGATGACAGGTTTCCTTTGACCCCTTCCCGCACCTTGATGTAACACTACGCCACAGGATGTGGGTAGTTGCCGCACCTTGATGTTATGTCATGATGATCGCCCGGGTGATCACTGCTGGATCCCTGCAGTATGTGATCCCGTAGTAACAGCCAGGATTGCGACAATCAGAATCCCGCCTGTTTAACCCTATAGATGCAACGGTCATAGTGACCACGGCTTTTATAGGCCATTACCATTGCCATGGCAGCCCTAAGGCCTGATGAAAGACCCCAGAGCTGCCTTCAGTAGAAGCCTGTTAGGATTGTGCTGAATGAACTAACAGTGCTAATGTCAGCCTATGCAGAAAGCCTTGTCCATTAAAACCCAGTACAATAAAATGGTCACTGGACCCGTATGGTGAACACTGTAAAAAAAAAAAAAAAATTATAAAATTGGCTCATCTGACCACATAAAAACAGCATAAAACAGCATCAAAAAGTAACATTTACCTTTACATGATACCAAGAAAAAGTACAGCTTGTGCCGCAAAAAATAAGCTCTAAAACAGCTTTGTAAACAAAAATATAAATGTTCTGCCCATTGTTACACGGTGATGCAAAAACAAGCACATTTTTCACAAAATGAGTTCTATAAAACCATAAAAAAAAGCCATATAATTGGGGTATTGCCGTAATCGTTGTGACCCATAGAATAAAGATAGCACATTATTTTTACGGTATGGTGAACGTCCGGGAAAAAAAATATATCATCAAAATTTTTCTATTAATTTGAAGTACAATTTTAAAAATCAGGCTTAAAAATGGCTTAGACCTGAAGGGGTTGAAGAGGAGCAGAACAGAACTGCAAAAACTGACCTGGACATTCAGGTCCCAATGGCTGTTGCTTGTGAAAGGTATAAACTGTATTGGCACCCACAGGTTACTGATACATAAAGCTATGGAGGAACAAGCAGCAGAAGGTGGAGCAGAACTGGACCTTTATGCTTTCCATCCCAACATCTTTGTTTGGGCCCCCAAAATGAAGGCATGTTGGGGGAGTTGGTAGGTAGTGCCAGGCTGATCGGGGGCTCTCTCCTCAGCACAGTAGAGAGCAGACCCTTCATGTAGCAGTATAGCTATAGAGCCGTGTTCATACACAGACCTCACATCCAGCAGGTATTACTGTAAGGGACACATCTTAGGTTGTGACCCGCTCATCAGGGGGACTTTCAAGAATGAAAGATTGTAACCTGCAACACTGTAACCAGTAACATGACAAAAACATTGTAATATTTTCCTGCCAGTTCTTCATAGTCTTTAAACCAGTGAAACCAGTTTGACCAGTGCAATATACAAATGTCACAGAGCTCTTACATCCTCGTGTACAGCTCCACAGTCCGACATCGGACGTGTGATCTGCAGGGAGAATCTCCTTCTCACTAATTCTTTCTTATTGTTTATGATCTGATCCGACTGCTGGGACCCCCCATCAATGATTGGTTTCATGCTTCTATGAAACTGGACCCCTTTTTAGGGGTACATTCACAAGCATTTGTAAACGTCCCTTTCACCTCAAAAGATGTTTCAACAAATCATATAACAGAAAAGGACTTGTTCAGATATAAGGAACAGGTAGATAGATACTAGATAAGAGTATAGATGTTGTTGTGGCTTGTGTGTGGTACAGTATACGCAATAAATAGATGATAGATGGATTCCTCGGGAAAAAATGTTTAAAAAAACAGCAAACTGACATCGACTAAAAGCAAAGTGTCTGTTATTTTAACATTTTTAAGTGATTTTCCCTCAAAACAAGTTAGGCCAAGTTATCCACAGTATAGGGTAGTGGTGGCGAACCTATGGCACGGGTGCCAGAGGTGGCACTCGGAGCCCTCTCTGTGGGCACCCAGGCCATCACCCATATATGTGGGTTTTGGTTGTAGTTTGGGCACTCAGTCTCTAAAAGGTTCGCCATCACTGGTATAGGGCCTAACTTGCTGATCAGTGGGGGTTTGATGTACCCCGGTCAGACCCCTCGTCGCAATCTCTGTCCGCAGCTTGGTCATGCGCAACCGGCTGCTTCGCTCCTCTCGGGGAATGACGAGGGTCAGATGGGGTTATATCAGACTGTGGATTCTCAAAATCTTTGGGGGTCTCATCTCTGAGACTCCACCGGTCAACAAGTTGGGCCCTATCCTGTAGATTGGGCTTAATTTGTTTCACGGGAAAACCCTCTTTAAATACTAAAGGATTAGCGGACACACTGTCTTCAGTTATGTTCAGTTTATTTCTATTTACCATCCATGCTGGAGAAAGGAGGGTCACCCCTCCCCTATCCATAGCGAGGCATGGTACTGGGCCGAGCATGCTCTCTCTTTTTCCCGTCCACGTTGCGGTGACGTGTGTCCACCATACTGCGGCCCGGCACCATTGGCTTCTATGGGGAATGAGTTTGCCGCCCGATATCGTTCTCTCAAACTCTAGTGTGAAAGGGGCTTAAGGGTTTTCCATTTCGTTCCCCATGACGGTCCCCTGGATAAATGGAATGACTGGTGAGTCTAATATTTTGAATTAATTCCTTTACATAAATAATAAAGGTCAATTTGGGACACTAAAGCACCAGTGTTTAACCCTTTATCTCTGCATGCCTGTCTTTCATATTAAAGCCCTGGTCATTTTTTTTTTTTCCTCAATGCTTTTCTTCTAAACGCTATAACTTTTAGTGTCCAAAATTACTCTGAGAAGTTCCCTTTGAAGTAAAAGAATGAAACTGTAGGGATTCATCTCAGCTGAGGGAAGGTGTGAGAAGCTATAACCTGCCTGTCATGAGTCCAGTGACACGTCACCCTCCTGACATATCCTGTGTTTGCTCAGCCTGTCAGCAGGTAACACGTCTTGCTGCTTTCGCTTTCTTAACACTTAACAACTCTCTTTACAGACAGTCCCTGGAGAGTCCTATCTGCTTAGACAGCTAAATTATCAAGGGAATATGTTCTAGGTATGAAAAGAGTTAATCATTAGTCTCCTCTATTAGAATTATTTCGGATACACTACTCACTACAAGAGAAAGAAGCAGTAAAAGCCACAGAGAAGCTGCTTTACCATGTACATTTAAAGAGAACCCGTCATGCAAAATAACCCCCCTAAACTAAATAGATTTTCATAAACTGCCATTAGAGAGCATTGCCACTATCCCTTCATTGTCCCTCTACATGCCTGTAAACCTAAGCAATGAGGTCCTAAAGCTGTATGCAAATGACCTGTGAAATGTCCAATGAAGCATTAGCATATTCAAGCTGTCCACTCTATTCATGAGTGGGAGGCACAGCCACACCCCCAGTGCATGACAGACAGCCTGTATAATGATGTGCGGCTGTATAATGATGTGCTTGCTGGTGGCCACGCCCCCTGCAGCCTGTGTGTGCATGTATGTGTGTTTAGGAGAGATAGAGCAGCTCCAGGCAGCCATGTTACAGCAGAACATGTCAGATTCATGTGTAGCTGATGTCTGTGTCTCTCACCTGTATATTAGGAGGATGCAGCATGTCAGCAGATGCAGCACACACACTAGCAATGCTTTACTATACATTACACACAGACATGAGCAGGGGGAGGGGGAACAGGGGTGACATCACTGCCTCTGACCATGTGACCAGCCTCATTTACATGATAAAGAATAGATGATTTTACAATGAATAATGTATGAAATAACTAGATAAAGGCTGGGATGGGATCCTTGTGAGCTGCTCCAACAGGTAGAGGTGACAGGACAAGTGACAGAGACCTGATGACAGGTGTCCTTTAAGAAATAGGCTTGAATTAGATACTTAACTGAAGATCACATTTCCAACTATCTTTGAGAAGAAAATAGATCCGCCCAGAGCCCTTCAGGCTCATTTGCATCATTTTTAAAGCTTCTTTTTTTTATAAAAGCATGGGCACTAGAAGCTAAAAGAAGAGCGGATCCTGCCAGAGAGGGGAAAACACCAGCTTGTATGTGTTTGTGGTTTACAATCCCTGATCCTAGTACAGGCAGTCCCCGGGTTACATACAAGATAGGGTCCATAGGTTTGTGCTTAAGTTGAATTTGTATGTAAGTCGAAACTGTATATTTTATAATTGTAGATACAGACAAATTTTTATTTGCCCCAGTGACAATTTTGAGTTTCAAAATTTTTTGCAGTAATGGGACCAAGGATTATCAATAAATCTTCATTACAGATACTTTACAGCTGATCATTGCAGTCTGGGACTATAGTAACATCCAGAGAGCTTCACCAGAGGTCACAGTGGGCAGAGGGGTCCGTCTGTAACTATGGGTTCTCTGTAAGTCGGGTGTCCTTAAGTAGGGGACCGCCTGTAGTAGATTTTTTTTTAACCCTTTATGAGGCTTTACCATGTAGCCTTATTAAAAATCTCAGAAGGCAGCGGTGCTCTATAGTTTCCCGTGCACGTTGTAACACGAGCAGCGATGGCGATGTCTTCTCTATTAGAGGCTTTATTACATGGCGGTGACTAGCCTGCCAAGTCATCCTGCAGGTTCTGCTCGCTCTCGCGTTTCGCTTGTTCTAGATTCCCGTTTTCGATGTAGTCATCATTTTAATTGTCGGAGCACGTTGCAGACATTCCTGACTATATCCCAACACAATGGCACAACACATTAACCTCAGCTTTTTTGGGGGCCAGGTTCGCACATAATTTTTGAGACGGTCAAATTCCTATAGCAGCGATTCTAAATGAGCAGGTTTTCCATGTCTATGTCCAATACTTTTTTTTTCTTCATGGGTTTATCAGAAGTGTCTGAGGTCAAACTGTTCTAGTTGCTCGTGGCACCCAATCAGAGCTCAGCTTTCATTTTATAAACTGCTGTGGGAAAATTAAAGCTGAGCTCTGATTGGTTTGCCATGGGCATCCAGAATAGTTGTGCTCTCAGGCACTTATGATTAATCTCCCCCATTGAGTTTATGTTACAACACATAATAATAAATAACAACAACAAAACATAAATAATTAGGGACCTAGATGATGGAATTGGACGCCATTTACTGCCGAAAAATTTAAAGGGGGTCATACATCTCGGATATTTGTTACACTTTAATTATATTTCATATATGGCTTACAATACTCCTATATCTTGATTGACGAGAGCCCCATTCTCTTGATCGGTCATGGTTCAGATCAGATTGTTTGTTATTCCCTATACTTTAGGTAGAGAATAAAACTGAAACTTGGGACAACCCCTTTAAGGTGTTGTCCTTGATAGACAAAACAATTACAGTTGACCTGCAATACCTGACACAGCCTATGCACAGGGGTGGCGCTATAACTTGGAAAATGGTAAGAATAGATGGAAATACAGGCGGTCCCCTACTTAAGGACACCTGACTTACAGACGATCCCTCTGACCACTGTGACCGCTGGTGAATATCTCTGGATGATACTTTAGTTCCAAGGATGCAATGATCAGCTCTAAGGTGTCTGTAATTAAGTTTTATTGATAGTCCTTAATCCTTGTCACTGGGGCAAAGTAAATTTGACTGGAGCTACAATTATAAAATATACAGTTCTGACTTACATACAAATACAACTTAAGAACAAACCTATCTTGTACATAGCCCGGGAACTGCCTGTAGCTGCTTAGCGCTTTCCATGCATATCGCTGTCCTCACACATCACTCATACATCTGTTATTATAATACAGATTTCCGATGATTTTTGGATCCGTGGGTGTCTATAAGAGGGTTTTCTCTGTACAGAGTAATTTTCTACTCAGACAAAAGGGCGTTTGTACGTATTGAGACTTTCATCGCTGAGACTTCTGACCTTCTGTGTTCAGCCCTGACAAAGCATATGAGAGATTTTTGCTGAATTCTTGCTGATTCCCTTTTTTCTAAATGACAAAGCAGACCTTGGCATTCAAGAGAACCTGTCAGCAGGTTTGACCCCATTATACCTTAATACCAGCCTTTTTAAGGTTGGATATGGAATGTCCTTTCTAGAATTCCTTTCTTATGTAAAATCTCACCCGTTTACCTCTTCCAATTCCAATCTTTTCCAATTCTTCCCCAAACTTCAGTTCTATAGCACCTATAAACATGGTTCTGGTATCATTTTACAGATAAGAATGTTAGTTTAGGTTGGTAGTTCATGGTAACGGTTACCCTTTAAAGACACAATTGGGAACGCCGGATGAAGTTAAAGATCCACTTTCCGCTTATGTAACTGCCTGTATCTTCCATTCTGTAGCACTCAGAAAAAAGTGCTACAGTCTAAAAAAAAATAAGATTCTAATCTTTATCTATGATACCAGAAGCTTGGTTTTTGGTTTTTTTCAGAAATAAAAATATTGGCGTCTGAGGTGACTCCCCCCTCCTCCCCCCCCAGCCTCTAAAATGACTCGTCTCTTGACTCATTTTCACATGACTTTGGGGGTGTTTTTATACCTATATTTTTGATGTAAAAGAGTAAGGTTTCATATAAAAGAAGGAATTCTAGAAAGGACATTTTATACCTTACATGAGGAGGCTGATAATTTAATGATGTGAATTCTGGTGACACTCCTGTCTATGTATAGTTCATCTAATTTTTGGAGTTTGTAACTGGGTTGATTTTCCGTTTGTATCACATGGATATTGGAAAGGATTTATCCATATAGCACAGGGTAGTAAATCGGAGCCATACTCCTTTATCAGTGACCCATCTCACAAATGAGCTTATAAGAGAGATTCAATGACCGACTGCTCCTATAAAAGTCACTGAGACTAATACTGTATATACACAAAATATATCACAGCCAATCCATTAAAGCCTATTCCTACTAACCCTTCGCCCACTGGTAAAATAAGCCTGTGTAGCATGCGTGCTGTGGACCTGACGCATGAATTATTCAGCCCCCGGTGTCCTGTTACCCGCTGCCTGGTGATGACTTAATGGTCCATCGCATTAGGCTGCACTGAGTACAGATATATTCCTGCCCCCATCCGCTTCATGTCCAGTCCATTACAGAACATTACTAGTCTGAAGGCTAAGGCTTCGTGATGCCCGTAACATCGATCCTACAAATCCACATACATTCTGCATAATGAAATCCTAAGTGCGTAGAAGTCTTCTTTAACCAATCTGCTTTTACACCGTAATATGTAATGGTTGTAAGACAATAAACTGCACCCGGTACAAATCTGTCCTGTTTTTTTTGTTTGCATAGCTCCTCTAGATGTAGGCCATGGCGTCCAGCCACAGCTCATCCATAGTGCCTCCCTCCAACAGCAGCAAAGCTTTGTACAGAAAAGGACTGGATCCGCCCCAGCAATTAGGACTAGTGCGCTCCCTCCCCGATGTATGCCCCAAAGAGCCGACAGGTAAGTGCAATTTATGCATAGCCTCGTAATTACTTATCTCTATTATTCTTGTTCTTGTAAAGGCTATATTCACACCTCTATTTTTTTTTTATTGTTCTGTACACACACTAGGAAAGCTCTGCTATATACATTGAGCATATCCCTAGACAGCCTTTTCGCCTCCATCTGCACAGTAACATGGTATTACATACCAAAGGAAACAAAGGATAGAAAGAGGCATAAAGCTACATCTTTCCATCCACCAACCTGCTGAGCAACATATATTTATATGCTAAGCCGATACAATAATAGCCTATGGGGTACGGATACCAATTGCACAGCATCCATCTCCGGCCTCTGCTGAGTGTACACTGTTGGAGGTCCCCAATATTGTCACTGCCTATGTATACAATTGTTTTTCTCCTACCTAAGCTGACAATATTCACTCCTCCCGTTTTCGTGATGACGTATCCCACTGTATGTGTTTATAGTGGTATAAGTCACAGACCTAAGTTGTAAGTACACACTGGGAATTTTCATCTGATGAATCCTTTATAACGGAGAGCTAAAAACACAGTGTGAATGTAGCCTTATTCATATCTCGTATGTCAGTGGTGGCGAACCTATGGCACGGGTGCCAGAGGTGGCACTCAGAGCCCTTTCTGTGGGCACCCGGGCCATTGCCCCTGGGTACCAGGCAGGACTCAAAGGATCTTCCTCCAATTCCAAGCAACTTAAAATATGCTGCTTTCAGTCATATTTTGATACTTACTTAGCTACTTGGGACTGTAGGAAGAGGGAGAATGTGTAGACAGGGCCCAATTATCTTAGGAGGACCTCCTGCTGGCCGCACGATCATCTGTGTACAGAGGGACACTGGAAAGAAGCTAAAATTATGAAAATCTTCCATCTTTCTACTGTGTTGATATCCTCAGAAGGCAAATATGAAGTTGTTGAACAGGAAGCAATAAGTTACTGCTTTAACTCTTGGTTGGCACCTCGCGATAAAAAAGGGGGGTTTTGGGTTCAGTTTGGGCACTCGGCTGCTAAAAGGTTCGCCATCACTGTCGTATGTTTTCATGTTCGGTGGTTGAGAAGGACCTTCTGACATCACCACCCCACCCAGAAGTTTACACTTCCCCTGCTAATCAGCCATTTGTGGCGGGCCAGACAAGCGATGGGGGTCTCTTAATTTTCTATCTGGCACAGCGCTCCACATTGTACAGTGGCTGTGCTTGGTATAGCAGATCAGCCCTGTTCAGTTGAATTGGACTGGGTTGCAAATGCCCTGTGACAAATATAAGGCCCCCTCTACACTCGTGAGTGTGATGGGATGAACTCGCATCACACTCGCAACGCGTGCTGCCCGGATCACATGGCCCGAACCCTGCAAACCGGAACTGAACTCAGCATGTCAATTCAGTTCCGGTTTGCAGCATTCGGCCCGTGCAATCCGAGCAGCACGCGTTGCGAGTGTGTTGCAAGTTCATCCCATCACACTCACGAGTGTAGAAGGGGCCTAACACCTTTGCCTGGTAGAAGATGCTGCATTCATAGGAGATTGTCTATAGGTGGCAAATAGTTTCTAGTATATTTTCTAGTCTTCTGATATATGTTACTACTATGCAAAGCATCATACTTACTGTGACTTTCTTCTGTTTTCCTTAGGGGAATCTAATAGCCTGAGTGATGAGCCATCTGTGGTTGCCGATCAGCACAAATGGACCATTTATCATTCCAAAGTGAACCTCCCGGCAGCACTAAATGACCCCAGACTTGCAAAGAGGGAATCGGACTTCTTTACAAAGACATGGGGCCAGGACTTTGTGGAGATGGACATCTTGCCCTCACCCTACCTCCAACCCATCAATAAAGATCACTTTTCATCTTATATTCAGCAAACCAGCCTAGTAAGATAAGCCATTTCATCTAATTTCCCATTCACTAGAGATCATAGACATAGAGACAAATCACATTTTCTAATCAGCTGATCATGGTGGGAAGCAAAGTAATCCAATGTTAAAGGGATATTCCCTTCTCTTACACTGGATCCTTCCTGATCCCCGTTACACAGTTTCAGTGACTGGTCATGTGGCTGCAGTGCTGGGCTTTCCCCATTCACTTCCATAGGAGTTCTCAATATAATCAAGCATTGATGTGAATAGAGAGAACAGAGCGTGTGTGATCATCTTTCCATTAAAGGGGTTTTCCCACAAAGTAAAGTTAGACCCTATCCACGGGATAGGGCCTAAATTGCTGATCAGTAGGGGTCTCAGTGCTGAGACCCGCACAGATCAGATTTTATCCATCTACCACTTGTCATCATTATGCTTTGTGTCATATTGGTGAATGCCCAGCGTGCCCTGGATTCTGAATTTAATCTTTTTTTTGTTGCCACATATATGTGGGTTTTTGGTGTAGAGCTGAGACTGTGTGTAACGACTACATATGGTTATTGATCGTGTTTGCTGTCCATTTTCCTCTTCCAGAGAGAAAAAAATCACGAGAGATGGAAATCGATATGTCCTCCAAAAGATGACTATAATAGGACGGCATTTTCACTTGGTAGGTCGGCATTTTCTTCTTGTCTGCAATATGTCATCAGGCAGAGATGATACAATAACTTGTGTGCATAAAGATGTTGATAATTATACACCATATACGATTCAGGGTCTGATGGGAGAAGAAGTTGGTTGGATTTTGGAATTTCTGATTCAGAATTTTAGATATACAAAATCAAAGAGGGCTCTACGCGTTTTATTTTCCTTATAGCTATTGAATTAATTCACTAAACCAAGCGTTTGCTTGTCTGAAAGCTGACTTAACAGAATCCCTCATACACACACATATGTTGTAGGAAATTGAGAACAAGAGGATTGAGCAGCCAATTTGCACTGTACTTATCAGAGGCCCCATACACATTACATAATTGTCCAAAATGTGTTAAGGGCGGAGGGGCTTTAGCCTAATTGAACACATGTTAACAGAGAAGTGTGACAAGCTTATGTATAATTTACAGGTTTGCAATGTTAAAGGGTTGGGTTAGGTTCCCATCTCGTTGTTTTTTTGTTTTTGTTTTTTTTTAGCCCTCCATTGTAAGAATAAGTTGGGCAGATTCCGGAGTGTCCCTAAAGTGGAGGACAAAGACATTTCTCACTGTATGCTTATACAGTGGGCTATGTCCTTCTGTTCCTCCCCCTGAATGCAGGAGGAATCCAGTATTTGGCTGCTGTTAAAGTTTAAGGTGTTTCCCCCAGTGATGTCACTGTGCTTAGATTGACAGGAATATCAGTGGTGACCTCTCACAGTGTACACTCAGCACAGGCCGGGGATGGATGCCATACAGCTGCATCTGTCCCTTATGGACTGTTATGGGCTACATTGAGCGTATACGTCACTCAGGATTGTTTTCGCTTACTGTATCATAAAAACCTCTTATGAAAATAGCCTTATCCCCGTTGACTGGAGTTCATTTGTGCAGAAATATGCTAGGATTTGCCGTTGTCTTGGACCCCCAGTGATTATGAGAATGATTACCTTGTACTACCTTGTAACACAGCCCCTTCACTCCCGTTCTATGACCCCTTGGGCACTGACTGCGGTGATGGTAGTGGAACCCTTTTGCTGAAACTTCTTGCATGGTTTGATATAGATGGTGAAACTAAGGAGACTCAGTAATGTTAGACACAGAGGCAAAATTTCCCTCACTTGTTTCAACAAATATATTCTTAAATCACAGCAGTTGAGTCTTTCATGTACATTGACACATTTGATCCAGCTTTTGGATTTTTTTTTTTAAGTTGATCTTCTCTGCTTTGTGTCTTTCGGTTTTCAGCGCAGTCATTTGGTGGTTGATTTCTGCCTAATGCACATCTAAGAATGTCGGAAATCCACATCAGTCATCTGTCTCTTGCCCCATGTGACAAAACAAGTGCAGGAAGTTTTACACTTCTTTTATTTCTGTGGTCAGACATCGGAGCACAACACGTGCAGCTGCAGCTTATGAGACTTACAAGAGTTTCAGGCATCGTCTTATTCTTCAGAGAAGAGAAATGACAGTCAGCAGATTTATTGCAATATCCGTTTTCAAATAAAGGCAGTGTCCGAAAAGCATAGAAAAACAAAACCTGATTAGTACATTTTCATTGACATATTGTTTCTCTCAATGTTTTGACAGCCGATAAGGTTTACTCTTTCACTCTCTGTATGTTCTGTGTTGCTTTATACCATAATGTGAACCTAAAGGGGTTAGATAAGTTCCTGCCAGGGAGTAGGGACTTGCTCCTGTCCAGCAAACAGACGCTGCAGAAGTGATATTACACTCCCACTGCAGCATAATCTGAACAATCCTGAAGCCAGGGATTGAATTCACTAAAAATACATAGTGAGAATTCCTGGTGGCTTCAATTCTATTTTTTCTTCTTTTCCTGCTTCATCTCACATGGATTTTCTTTTTTTATTTGCAGTTAATAAATCAAGAGCGGATCTGGATCAAGTTCCTAAGGTAAATAAAGGCAATTTGGGAATGTAATGGAAATCACTTCTGTTTCTTTACTTATCAGTGGCTAAAACTGCAGGTTAGGCTACATTCACACGGACGTATGAAAACGGCCGTATACGTATTGTTTTTTTACGGGTTACATACGGCCACATTCATTTCAATGGACAATACGTCCAACCATTTATATTGCCGTTTTTGACACTGGAGTGTACGTACCGTATACTGGCCGTATAAAAATATAGAGCATGTCCTATTTTCTCCCGTATTTCAGTTCTGTATGCCCTAAAAATCTATGGGCATGTATAAAATACGGGTTAAATACGTGCTGCATACGGATGAAAAACGTCACGTATATACGGGCTCATACGGCCCGTAAATACAGGACTGGAGAAATCATACGGTCGTGTGAATGTAGCCTTACAGTGACAATACTACAGATTTATTTAGCATGTTCCTCAAGTGCCTTGGAAATTGGGCACACATAGAGGTTTAGTCACTGTGCCAGAACCAGCCTAGTGGATCCCATCCTACCAAACCCCATCCACATGCTGTATGTAAAAACTGCAGCATATTGGTTTATGCTTTACCCATGTTGGCAATGCCTACTACTAGAATACAGGCGCAAAATCCACCCTATTTTGGGTGGTTTTTTGAAAGCAGCTTTTATGAAAATTCACGGCTAACCCTTGATGACTTATTCTACTAATATAGATTTAGAAAAACTTGTATGTACTTGACCAGCTACATCACCACACCAGTCCATAGGTTGTGTCTGACTTTGCAGCTCAGCACCTTTAAGATGCATAATGCTGAACTGCAATGCCATACATAGCTTGTGGACAGATGTGGTGTCCTGGTTTTGGAAATAAGCAGACCTATTTCTCCAGTCTTGGACAAACACATATAGAGGTTGTACCAGTAGGAAACACCTGTCCCAATATCATCTCCTTCCTGTATAAACTGGGTCCTGTATTTTAAAAAATCCCTTTAAGGTTATCTGATGTAACCTAAATGAGTTTTGAAACATCCATTGCCCCAAGTAATGTGCGATACAAGAAATGGTGGAGATGATTCAACTTATATATAATTAATATATATATTATTTATTGTGCAGGGGGAGTGAGTTGCAGATGGAAAATAAAAAGAATGTCTCATTGAAAAATATAATTTTCCTCTTATTAATTTCCAGATCTTCATGAAACCAGACTTCGCTTTAGACGATTCCTTAACATTCAATGCGGTTTTGCCCTGGTCCCATTTTAGTAGTGCAAGTGGTAAGGGGAGCAGAGATGCCGCATCAGCTAAGCTGCTACAGGAAAAGGTAAGTCGTACACGTAACGGTGCTGTGTCCTGATACTACTTTTAACACGTCAACCCCTTTATGCAAAAATGTAATTCTTTTTCAAATCCAATCATTTTTATGGAACATTTTCTAGACCACTTGCAGCGCAATTTTTTACTTTAAGTGGACCTCTACCCAGAAAACTGAAACATAGCTGGTGTCTCCATTTCTTTATTCAGCTACTTTGTAAGTTCTCATGTAAAAAGACATATGGATTATTCAACGAAGCTGTATATAAGTCATAGACATGACCCCTCTCTACTGCCCCAAATGGAGGCGCTATGGAGGGGAGGACTTGTCACTTATATAAGGAAAGCCGACCAGGTGAATACAGGAGCACAAAAACGTAGAAAAGAATTGAGGGCACCAGCATTATAGTCTAATTCATCGTCAAAATTGCAGGATAAGGGGCCATTTAAAAGGGAACCTACCACCAGATTTTACACCATCAAACTACCAATCTCATCTTTCAGATCACATCGGACTTGTGGTTTTGTGATCTACAGGACCTGAGATACAGGCAGTTGGAAATGTGAGATGCAGATAAAAATCCATTCCCCGTCTTCTTTTTAAATTCTGTATGTCCAATTCTGTAGCTCCAGAATCCCAGGTCTGATGTCATCTGCAAGATGAGATTCTGATCTTTAATATGACACCATGTTTTTGGATGCTGTAGGAATGAAGATTGGGGCGTTTGAAGTAACACTGCAGCCTCCAAATATGATTAATCTTCTCTGCTCATTTTCACATTACTTTAGCGGTGATTTCTGTTTTATAGCTAAATAGCCGAGATTGCACATAAAGGAGGGAATATTAAAAATATTTCATACTGTACCTGAGTTTAATGGGGTAAAAGATGGTGTCCCTTTAAAGTTTTAGAAGTCTAAAGGGTTTGGATATTTTCCAGTCTTCCATCCTGTGTAAAGTTATTACCCCTTGTGTCGTGAGTGGATGTAGTTCTGTATATCCGCATTCTTGTAGTTGGTCACTACATCTTTCCCTCTTGTTCTAGTTGAGCCACTATTTGGACATAGTTGAGGTGAACATCGCCCATCAGATTTCCTTACGCTCCGAGGCCTTTTTCCACGCCATGACCTCCCAGCATGAGCTGCAGGACTACCTCAGGAAGACTTCGCAGGCTGTGAAGATGCTGCGGGACAAGATATCTCGGATAGACAGAGTCATGTGTGAGGGATCTCTGCGGATCCTGCGCCAGGCCATGACAAGAAATAACTGTATAAAAGTCTATAATAAACTAAAGTTAATGGCTACAGTGCACCAGACTCAGCCTACAGTTCAGCTGCTGCTATCAACGTCCGAATATGTCGGGGCCTTGGACTTAATAGCAACAACCCAGGAAGTTTTACAGCAAGAACTTCAGGGCATTCACAGTTTTCGGTAAGCGAATTCTTATATTATGATACTGATACATTGTGTTGCGATGTAACACACACACAAAGGAATATGTACAGAGAGTTAAAAATTAAAGGTACTTTTGTATGGAGCCAGCAACTAAACATTGTAAAGCCTCATTACAGAGTCGGCATTAAAGGGCCTTAGAGCTCTTCTCCTCCAGTGTCGGAGTGGGACCAACCTCAGTAGATAAGACCCCTTTAATAAAAACCACTTGTAAATTTTTCAATTATTGCAAAAACTGTTTTGATGAAGTGATGCAAAATACATTTCTTTTATTCCCTCACCCAAAAATTCTATACAACACCAATCCTAGTTTCTCCATGTCCCAGCACAATTACTTACCCAGCACACACCCCCTCTCATTAGTCATTGTTATAATCCTCATCTCTGCTGAGGGTTTTTTTCCCCTCAATATTTGAGGTTTCCCGGTCACCACAATTTTTATCAATATGGTCATTACAATAGGGGATACTGTGCTGATTAGTGGGGGTCCAAGTAGTGAGACCCCCACAGATCACTAGAATGGGGTCCATTGTGCTCCAAATAAATGGAGCCGCAGGTCTGACTTGCACACTTCTACTCCACTCACTGTTTATGGCGATCCGTGCTACTTTCTCCACAAGTGCCACTGAGATGAATATAGAGGAAGGCACATGAGCTGCTCTGCTGATTTACAACAGACCCCACTTTCTCTTGATCAGTGGGACTCCAGTGTGGGGCTGCTCTATTCATTCTCACTGTCGGCGATATCTGATTCCTGTACTCTGCTTTCTTCGGCTATCTAACCCCTGGGTGCATCGCATCTTCTGCATGTTCCCTGTGTTTATTACAGACCTCCGGGGATCACTGCCTCTCGGGCTCCGCTTCCTGCCCCTGTCTTCAGTCTCCCATCAGGTAGTTTGTTGAGTAGAAGGAACAACATTGTTTTGTTGTGCCCCTACCGGGACTAAGTGTGTAATGTGCAGGCAACCCAGAGTTGATATTACGCCGCACCTGGGGGTGCAGCTAATGTAACTTCACACTCTAGCTCCAATAGTCGCTGCTAACCCGTAGAACTGCCGCCCTTTGATTTGCGGGGTGACACTTATTATATGGTCCTAAACATGAGACGCAGCGATCCCCCTCATCCAGGTCACAATGCAGGACGCAGGAAAAAAGACAAACAACTGTATCTTCATTTCAGATCTTTTATTGGAGCATAAGCAACATTGTATAAAGTATTACTTGCCCTGTAATAAATAACACAGTGGTCGCGGGTGACTCTCGGGTCAGGCCCGGTGGAGACCACAAACGAGCTTGCGTCCCCATTGTCCCTGGCCCCAAGAACCACACTGGCCCCAAGATCCAAGGAAGGCAAAGAAACCTCCCAAGAATTATACTTAGGGGGGAAAAAATCTTCCTGACCCCACATGCGGACGATCATCTACGTCCCTGGATCAGTCTTGTCCCTGACCTGCATATTGCTGTATGTGGTGCGGGAGAAAAAAAAAAAGCAAATACAAATACAATCCAATATACATGGCAAAATATCGTTTTACTGTCTAGCCATCGCAGGAGCTAATACACAGTAAATGCCATCTCCTGTGAGCTATGCCGAGTTCACACCTGTGTCTTTATTTCAGCCATAATAAAGAGTGTAAACGAAGATAACTTCCATACTGAGTTTCTATGGGAACAAGGGGGGATCAGAAGAGCTTCCGGGTTTTTGTTTCCGTTACAATCTCCCAAAAGGGAAAGTGTAAGGGAAAGCCCCTACACAGGTGCGGACCCAAGTGTTTTACTCCTAGGAGCTTTTACAGACCGAGTGCCCAAACTACATCCAAAATCCACTGATTTACCGTGAAGTGCCAGCATGGAATTTTATAAAGTAACTTACTGCTACGTGTTCTACCTGAGGCCACCAATACAGTTGACATAAGGAAGGTAAATTCAAACTATCATTGTAGCTTCTCTCCAGGGCCTCCCTGTACAGCAAGAAGACCTCCAAAGATAATGCAGTTCTGTCAAACCCTTCTTACATTCCCCGCAGTTCCAAACAGCCAATAAAGTGTCACTGAAGTAGTGCTGAGAGCAGCATCTCATATAAGTGAAGTGTTCGTGTAACTCTGTCCTTGGACATGTCGAGAGTGCCCTCAGAAAGGACTCCGAGTGCCACCTCTGGCACCCGTGCCATAGGTTCGCCACCACTGTCCTAGGAGCTCACAATTGGACATATAGAGTAAATTCCCTGCTCTAATGAGCTCACAGTGTAATGTCCTTGCTCCTAGAAGACTACAGTCCAATGTACAGGAAATGGTTGAACCTATGAGCTAACAGTCTAATATACAGTATAATGAATATAGTTTACTGTATACTATTTTCTTGGAGCTAATATACAGTAAATGCCTTGCTTCTAAGAGCTTACAATCCAATATGCAATTTATGACCTGCTCCTAAAGGGGCTATTTAAGGGAGCTGGGGTCCATGTTGGGATTAAAATACATATATATCTATATATATTTATATCTATATATAATATAGATTTCTATCTATAATAGCTATATTCTATTATTATATAATTATCTATATCTATATAATATCTATCTATACTATATTATTAAATAATAATATATATATATATCTATCTATTAACTACCTCCCTTATATTATATAATATATATACTATATTATCCTCTCTCTATATAACTCCATATATATCTTTATATATTACTTCCCTATAATATATATATATATATATATATATATATATCTCTATATATATCTCTCTCTATATATATATATATATCTCTCTATATATATATATATCTCTCTCTATATATATCTCTATATATATCTCTCTCTCTCTCTATATATATCTCACAGTATACTGGCTCCTAGGAGCTAATATACAGTAAAGTCTCTGCTCCTATGAGCTCAGTGTAATTTACAGTAAATGCCTTGCTCAATAGAAAACCAATGGTATCCCCCAAGACTTGGGAGGAAAGACTATACTCTTAGTGGATGTATAAAAGTTGAGACTTTATTGATATGATGTAGGTAAAACGTAGTACGAAAAAACATAGTACAGAAAACGGACACCAGGGGTAAGGTGCCCGAATGATACAGAATACACAATGCGGTGAATCACAGATGAATTGCAGTCGAAACCCAGGACAATAGGGAAACATTATCATGAAACGCGCGTCGGGGCGTGCAGTCATCCCGGACAGAGGAACCCCAAACCTTTATCACTTGGTAAGGACTGTAATTCACTATCTTTTAGGAGTCTCGACCATCATTCCCTCAATATACAGGGTATGACATGTATTATACATAGACAGCTCAGAGGTCTTCCTTCTACATTACATACATTGATCTATTGTCCTTGCAAAAAAAACTCTTCATGATAATGTTCCTCCTATTGTCCTGGGTTTCGACTGCAATTCATCTGTGATTCACCGCATTGTGTATTCTGTATCATTCGGGCACCTTTACCCCTGGTGTCCGTTTTCTGTACTGTGTTTTTTCGTACTACGTTTTACCTACATCATATCAATAAAGTCTCAACTTTTATACATCCACTAAGAGTATAGTCTTTCCTCCTTTCTTCCCAAGTCTTGGGGGGATACCATTGGTTTTATTCATTTTTTGAGGTATTTGACTAGATGCGTATATCATATTAGGGGTGCCATTTCGGCATAGAGGTGGGGACCCAGCATTACACTTTATGGTATTTTTGTTGCCTTCCCCCTTTTCCCTCCCCTTGCGCTGTGATTCTTATGATGATCTGAGTTACGCTTATATTGAGCGAGTTGAAACAAACAATAAGTCGGGATCTGCCTGTAATCCATCCCTTTGAATCCTATTCCCCTCCTGTTTATTCACTGACTTTAGTCTTATCTTCACAGACACCTCGGGTCCCAACTTTGTGAACTGGAAAAACTGATAGATAAGATGATTATTGCAGAATTCACATCATACGCCCGGACTGACCTGAACAGACCCTTGGAGGAGGATTGTCATGTGATTGAGGAGGTATATGGCGGTAATTTATCCCTTTCCTTTTGTGTGCTGGTTATGTTTCCTTTTCGGCAGACCTTGTTCTCACAAAAAAAATGGACCTTAGTTAGATCTTTTATTCTTCCTTTTTGCAGAAAAATGTTGTTTTATCTCTATGCAAATTAGAGGAGCTACTGGGGGCGTGGCAAAGCCTCCGTAAACTCGAGAGACCAAGGCTTACTCCATGCATCCTGAAGCCCCCTACCTGCTTTGTTTGTTCTGCAGGCCAGCAGCATCACCAACAGACTAATAGGAGCTACTGCACATGCGCAGAACTCACAGCTGCGGTCACTTTGCCATCTGTTGCACAGAGCTCTTCTGACATCGGAGGCGAGCCCAAAGACCAAACTCGCAGCTAGTGGGTGGATATACTGCGGCTTCAGGGGACATGGAGTAGCCTTTGTCTATGTAGCTCATGAATGCTACTTCACGCCCCTATTGGCCCCTGTAATTCATTTAAATGAAGGTAAAATTCAGCTTTTCTGCAAAAAGACAGAATACAAGATCTAACTAGACAGTGTGAGATGAGGGAGGGGTAGTCTACCTGAGGAGGGTAGCCTACCACAAGAGCTACTTCAGAATGTAGATTCCTAATGGTAGATTTCCTTTAATGGGGTAATTGATCACCTTTCACTAGGATAGGTGATAACTATAAGAATAGAGATCAACTGACACTTGGTATCCCGAGGCTGTGATGTCCTGCCCATCAGACATAGGATTTGCTCAGTTTGGTCCCTTCATAGTGAATGGGGATGATTAGCAGTACCAAACATAGCCACTATGCAGGATACGGGGCTGTACTAAGTAGCTTATGAAAAATGTCCAGACTTCTGTTTCTTGTGACAGCTGATTTGTAAAGGTTGCAGATCTGACGTTAACCATCTCTTAAAGGACATCTACCACCAGGATGAAGGATTGTAAACCAAGCACACTGACATACTATAGTGTGCCCCTCTGTCCCATTCTGCTCTTCTTTTAACTTCTTAGGATGTTATTTTTACGAAAAGAAAAGTTATGCAAATGAGGGGCTTCAGTCTCCTTAGATGTCAATGGATCAATTTTTTTGTCGAAACCAGGGCATAAGAAGCTACAAGAAGGAAAGACCCTGCGAGGTGAAGACACACTATTGTGCTTGGTTTACAATCCTTCATCCTGGTGGTAGATGTCCTGTTTAAAGATTTTTTTTTTTTACTCATCCCATTTCATAAGAACCTGGCCAGGAAACTGGCACTAGATATTCTATGCAATGGTATATTTCTAATACACTGTAGATTCAGAAAGAAGCTGATTAGTGATAGTATAAGGGTTAGGAGGTGTCAAACTCCTGCCAATCAAACACTGATGACTACTCCTAAAGGCAGATTCACATTCTATGATCAGTCCGTGATCAGAACATGAAAGTGCAGTATTGCGGACTGACCAACACTGCAGGGGACAGAGCTCATCATTATATTAATCCACTGCTGTATATGATCCTACAGTCTTTTATACCTGAAAAAAATTTATAAGATTTCATTCGACAGGAGAGACTTGTCTCATTGGTCTTTGGCCTCTTAAAGCAAAGGAAGTTGGACTTTTTTGAAATCTATGGTGAAGAAATGATGACCAGCGCAAAAAGCATCATCAAGCAGGTACTGACCTCATATCCCTGTGATTTGTGGTGGTCCCGTATAATATCCCAGGAACATACCTGGTGCTGTATTACATCGGGATTATATGTGCCATACATGTCGCCATGACCTCTTTTTATTTACACATACATATCTAGTGTTTTATTCACACACACTCACTCACTATTCGGCCCCCTTGAACTTTTTTACCTTTCGCCACATTTCAGGCTTCAATCATAAAAATATAAAATTATTTATTTTTGGTGGGAAACAATTGTGAAGTGGACCAAAATTTGGACATCAATGGACAAATTTACTAACCAATGTTGGCCTGGATTTTGAGTCGCCCACAAAATTTATTGATGTAATGTCTTTAAAAAAAACAAAATGAGTCTCAGTATTATGTGTGGCCTCGTGCCTGTATGACCTCCCTATAACGCCTCGGCATGCTCCTGATGAGTCTCAGTATTGTGTGTGGCCTCCTCGTGCCTGTATGACCTCCCTACACACCTCAGCATGCTCCTGATGAGTCACAGTATTGTGTGTGGCCTCCACGTGCCTGTATGACCTCCCTATAAAGCCTCAGCATGCTCCTGATGAGTCTCAGTAGTGTGTGTGGCCTCCTCGTGCCTGTATGACCTCCCAACTACGCCTCGGCATGCTCCTGGTGATTCTCAGTATTGTGTGTGGCCTCCACGTGCCTGTATGACCTCCCTATAAGGCCTTGGCATGCTCCTGGTGATTCTCAGTATTGTGTGTGGCCTCCTCGTGCCTGTATGACCTCCTTACAACGCCTCGGCATGCTCCTGATGAGGTTGCGGATGGTCTCCTGAGGGATCTTTTCCAAGACCTGGACCGTCTGTGCTGCAATGGGGTGTTGGTGGATGGAGTGAGACATGATGTTCCAGATGTGCTCAATCGTATTCAGGCCTGTGGAACAAGTGATCCAGTCCATAGCTTCAATGCCTTCATCTTACAGGAACTGCTCACACACTCCAGCCACATGAGGTCTAGCGCTGTCCTGCATTAGGAGGAACCCAAGGCCAACGGCACTAGTATATGGTCTCACGGGGTCGGCAGATCTCATCTAGGCAGTCAGGCCACCTCTGATGAACACACCATTACTTACCCACTGCCAAACCGGTCATGCTGAAGGATGTTGCAGGCAGCAGATCACTCACCATGGTGTCTCCAGACTCCATATCACGTCTGTCACATGTGCTCAGTGTGAACCTGCTTACTTGTGAAGAGCACAGGGTGCAAGGGCGAATTTGCCAAATGTCAGGCGTCCTGCAGGATGTTGGGCTGTGAGCACAACCCCCATATGTGGACGTCTGTTGCCTGGTAGCGCCTCCAGCCTCTGCACACTATACTGACAGACAAACCTTCTGACCCCAACTCACACTGATTTACCACCCTGGATGAGCTGCACTATCTGAGCCACTTGTGTGGGTCGAAGAGACGTTGTACGGAGGTCATACAGGCACGTGGAGGCCACACACAATACTGACTCTCATCGGGAGCACACCGAGGTGTTGTAGGGATACAGGCACGTGGAAGCCACACACACAATACTGAGTCTTGTTTTACAGACATGACATCAAAGTTGGATCAGTCTGTAGTGTGTTTTTCCACTCTAAATTTGTTGACCACTCCAAATCTAGGCCTATATTGGTTAGTAAATTCGATTTCCATTGATTTATTTTTTTTTGGTGACTTTGTTGTTAGCACATTCAGCTTTGTACAGATACACATTCAGTGTATACATACACACTCTCACTCACACACACTAACGCTAGATATGCATAAGAACTACATATATATTGTATATGTAGATCTTATACACATCTACTGTTATATGGAGTGCTGCTGCTTGCATTGGATTATCTATACACATACATATCTAGACTTCTCATTTCCTGTAAACATACATATCTATATTACATATATACATTTCCAACCTGCTTTATTTCTTGTTTTTTCCATTTTCTAACTTCCTATTTTTGTGTCTGTCTTTTTTTTTTTTTTTGTATTCTCAGTGTGTGGTTAGCACAGTCTCCAAAATTGAAGAGATAGATGCTGAGCTTGTAACTAAGTAAGTATACTCTGCAAATATATCATGAATTCCAGAAATATACTGTATCTACCAGTATGATATGGGTAGCATGATCACTTAATGATTGGCATTACAGCCTTGCAGCGCGGGGGACCTGGATTCAAGTCCCAGGGTCAACATCTGCAAAGAGTTTGTATGTTCTCTTTGTTTTCGTGGGTTTCCTCCGGGTCCTCCAGTTTCCTCCCACATTCCAAAACATACTGGTAGGTTGATTAGATTGTGATCCCCATTGGGGTTAGGGACCGATTTGTCAAACTTGTTGCAGCGCTCTGTAATCTGTGTGCGCTATATAAATAAAGGAATTATTATTATGATATCAATGTCCAAAGTAAAACAGAAGAATTCAGTATCCCAACGCGTTGCTTATTACTTAGGTTCCATTTTACCGAGTCATTACTTAATGAAATGTAAGCACATCAAACTGCTGCATATTGTAGAGCAAGAGGAGCTGAGCAGATTGATTTTTATTTAATCCCTGTGGATGGATCTACTCAAACATTCACATCTTTACATGTATGGCCATACCAGATCTGTTGTCAATCACTAAATAAGTTCGCCCACTATACTTTACTGAAGTTATACAGAATCTACTACTGGTACTAATTGTGCTTCTCTTTTGACATACACCTTTCTATTTATATAACTTATTGGACACATGAATTTGCGTAGTCCCCTATTAACCATTAAAATGGGGTTTCTATGTTATGGACGCCCCCATGGGCCAGGGTGAGTAAAAAACCACATACTAAGGCTACATTCAGACCACCGTATGGGGTACGTATGTACGGCCGCAAGCTATACATTCCCCCGTAGACGGCAATGGCCGCACGGAGCAATACACTGGGATAAGATAGGACATGTGCTATCCTTGCATGTCAATGGAGAGGGGAGGGGTCACCCCTCCTACTCTCCACCATGGCGGCCTTATGCTCGCCCTGGCCGTAGCCTGCGCTCAGCCTGTTTTACCAAATGAGAGGCCTCCCCAGAATGGGACATCTCTTACATTTCCTAGGGGACTTCACCTCTCCTGTGTTGTCCCCTGGTCCATGGAGCCTCTCATTGGCTGAACAAGGTCCCATTATCCCCCTCCTGAAATTCAGGCCCAAAAACCAGAAGTAGGTGATAAAATGCTCAAACTCTCATCACCTGTCCTATCCATAGATTTTAAGATGTAATGGGGGGTATTATATATTGGCATTATCTTTCTTGTAGGATACATGTTAATTGTCGTTTTCTTGCCGCAGGCTCGCTGATCAGATGCGGATGATGAATTTTTCCCAGTGGTTCAATTTGCTGCAAAACATTTTTTCGCAATTTACAATTTTCCTTCAGAGAGTCAAGGTAAGCCGTATGAACACTGTCCCTGATGTCTATAAGAGAACATTGCAGCATAGTAACGTACAAAGAACACACAGCCTTAAACCTCTTCATTGTGTGGTTACATTGCCATATACACCTGGCACACAACACAAGGTTCAAACGCCATCAGGAAAAAAACGTGGTCATTTTTATATTGGTGTTTTCCCCATTTACAACTAGGGTTAATAATAAGATAACAGCGATCACCACAAAAATCTGAAATACGACAAAGTAAAGTGATACATGGCAATCATAATGTAAGCAATAGTGTCCCATTATTTCTTCTAGAGTCAGATTGTGCAAGGACAGTTTTCAGCTTATTTTTTAATTTGCTAGAGGAATAACAGAGGAACAGTACAGCACAGAATATAGCTTGCATTTTATTGTGCAGGGTTACTCTTTTATGGGGAATTTAACTATTTATTTACTGAAAAATCTGGCAGGGGAGGGAGGGGACCTCTTTAAAAGCAATCAACCATCAAAATCCATCATGCTAAACCAGGGACACTTACTCGTAGATCCATCTACTGGTACTATGGTAATTTTATACTTGTTATCCATGGCGTCCTTCCTTCTAAGGCTACATTCACACAGCGAGCGTGCACCGGCGCCCGGGAGAGGTGGAGGGGGTGAGTGGTGCTCACCGCCACCCTTCTCCATAGCGATATGTGGGACACAGCGCCATGTTCAGGGGAAAGATAGGACATGTCCTGTTTTTCTCCTGGCTACGGACTGGGACGGTTCCACACGTGTGTGGCACCATACAGCTCCCGTACAGCGCCACTCACCCCTGCCCCTCTCCATGGCGAACGTCCCCCATACGGCCGTGTGAATGTAGCGTAAATTCAAATTTTAAAATTATGCTTTCAAGCCTTAAGGGCTCTGGGGGGTGGACCCCCTCCATGCTGCAAATTCACAGTCTGTTACACTGTGCAGGAGTGTACATTTCACCCTCCCACTGTTAACTCAAACTTTCTCTCCTGCAGCAATATGAAGTCAGGCAGAGGTAGGGGGAAGTGCTATGAGAGTAGCGGAGGAGACAGCGTTACAGACTGTGAAGTTGCCCATGGAGGGGTCTCTGATAACACCCCAGAAATCCTTCCAGCTCATTAGCATAATTGTAAAGTTGATTTTAGGAAGGATAACAAATGCAAGAAGATTACCACAGTCACGGTGCCTGGATCTATGAGTAAGTGTCCCTGGTTTATCATGATGGATTTTGATGGTAGATTTCCTTTAAAGGCTGGTGGGTTCGTGATGATGCCAGTTACAACTCTGTGATGGTGACCCACAAATTGCTTCACATTATGAACTGCGCCCATGCAGCCTATGCAGGGGTCCCCCATGACCTCTCCAAGTGCTTTTTCTTGAGGCCACTTATAAAGCTCTTGTGCATTTAGCTGTCAGTTTATATCAGGTTCCTGTTTGTAAGACCCAGAAGCTGACGTACATTTTTCCTCAATCCTCTACAACCTCCGCTAGCGTTTCACGATGATATAGATTCATTCAGTATTAGCAATATCTTAACGACCTAGGACCTATGCATGTCACATTTTCGGCATTTATTTCATACATAACCTAATGTACACCATTAGAATCTGACTGGCCCATCGGAGAATCAAAGGATCCTCCGGTGGGCCCAGGTTCTTATCAATACCGAATCCCCGAGATATAGCATAAGACAAGTTAATTTTGAGGCTACTACAATCTGGTTAGGCCACAGTCAGACACTGATATACAGGAATATACAGGATCTCTTTGTTATAAATAATTCTGTTTCCTCACAGGCCACGTTAAACGTTATCCGCAGTGTTGTGCTCATGGTCTTGGATAAGAACCAGCGGATCAGAGAAATGGAGGTAACAGCAGCTCAGAGAGGTCTGGCCAGAGAGAGCAATGTGGACAATGTGGCTTACTTGACAATCGACAGCTTGTTTATAAGTGATGCATTCAGTGCAGACGAGCATCCCCCTGCCGCTACCAACACCAACCTACAAAGGAACGCATCACCCAGCAGTAGCGAGCCCTCCGGCAGCGACTCTGTATCTGATCCCGAATGCACTACTGACTCCTCTTCCAGCAAGGATCACACTCTGCCTTCTGTTACCCCAGGGGGAGTGGAAATAATGTGAGTACAATGACACTTTGTAGATATTGCCCTTGTGAAATCATAATCAAAGGCATTGTGTAGGAAGGTTTGTCTTGAAAAATGGCTGAATTATGTTAGTTTCAGGCTGACATCTTTATCTCCATTTCATATGAACGTGTTGGGTGCTTTCTGGTCACTGTTGTGATGTGGTTTTTGTTCTTGCAAGTGAAATATGTTAAATAAATGTGTTTCACGTGTAACAGTGCTCCAAAGAAACAAATGGAAATTGCACAGATTTCTTTTGCAGTTTTGACGTTACTTAAAGGGAATCTGTCATCAGTTTTGACCATAATTAACTAGAGACAGTGCCAATTATAGGCCTTGGAGGGCGCTGTTACTATACCTGTGTATGTTTAGTAAGTAGCAGCTGGAATACAGATTTGCAGCTCCTTTAAGTGCTCTGGACGGGACTTTGAGCCTGAAGAGCTTTTTGCTCTTTGCAATGAACTCTTCCACAGCCCCTTCCTTCTAATCTGAATGAATGCTGCAAATGTCCAACCAAAATCCCAATACAGCTCTTACACTTATCAAGAAGGGCTGTGGAGTATCAAAGTGCAACAAGCAGAAAGCTCTTCAGGCTGATAGACCCGTCCTGATCCCTTTCCAGAGCCGCAGACCTGGATTATAACTTCACTTTTTACAGTCCTTTCGCAGTACTTTGATTATTATTAACTATCCATGCGATCGAGCATCTGTCAATTAAGTACTATTTCTGGCACGTCCAATCACTGAGCATGCCGGAGATAAAGAGTGCTGTGTACTGCTTTGTTCAATTAGTGAGAAAGGACCTGTTGTGGTCCATTAAGTGTGCTGTATGCAGCTGGCGTGCCCACCACTTCAACACTGACATGAAGCAACTGGGATTGCTGGAGTGCAACTTACCCGCTCTCTGCACGGACACTCCAGACACATAGGGACACATTTACCAAGGGTGCGAACACCGCATTTTTGTCGGGTTGCACAAATTTTTTTTTCCAGATCTGCCCTGAATTGTCCCGGGTTTTTGGCGCACACACTCGGATTGTGGCGCATCGGCGCCAGCCATCTTAGTGAATTGCGACAGACCCGAATCCTTTTCGGGGATTCGAGACGGGTAAGTAAATGTGCCCCATAGTGTAGAAAGCAGATGGTTTTTGCCCAGAGGATGCTGCTTCACGTGAGGAGAGGTGTACAGCACTCCATCCTCTTCTCACTCTGTGGCTCTTTACTCCAGTGGATGGGAGTAAGGAGATAGTGAATGGCTGCTCTTCCTCCTCCTCTCCTGCGCCCTCTTCCTCCTCCTCTCCTCCTCCACTCCTGTGCCCTCATGTAATAGGGTCATGTTAGTGTTAGTCTAAACTCGTCGGCATTCGAAGGAAACTCCTCCCCTGCTTCGCTTGAATTGTGTTTCTAAATGTAGTTTGCATTACTTTTTATGATGCAAAGAGTAATCTAGTAAATTTTGTTCAGATGTTATGTATTGATCATATTCTTTCAGTTTAAAGGGAACCTGTCATCAGCAATTGACTTTATAAACCACTACCAGAATATTGTCAAGCTGCGTAACACCTTCTAGTTTTTGTTTCTTTCATGTCCCAGTGTGGTGGCATCATGCAGAAAATCATCTTTGAAGTGAGATGTAAATTAGTTGTATAAAGTCAAGGAGGAGGAGAGTTTAAAATTGAAGCCAGGATGGGGAACTCTGAACCCCTCCTCCTCTGTGATTGACATCATTAATTGGACTTCAGAATGTCTGGTTACTGATGTCTCTGAATACAGGACCATCAAGTACAGTGAAGGCGGCTTCCTTAGGAAGAGAGAGCTTGACTTCAGTGTTAAAATCTCCGCTACCTTGTGCTTTGTACACAAATTTACATCTCACTTCACAGTACGTTTTCTGGATGATGCCTCCACACCGAGTCATGAAAGAAACATGATCTAGAAAGTGTTCAGCTGTTTGGTAACATACTGGTAGTGGTTTATTTGGTCAACTTCTGCTGACAGGTTCCCTTTAAATGGGGATTCCTGGATTTGTTTTAATTACCTATCCTTTGGGTACATAATTTAAAATCAGATCGGCAATAGTCTAATCCCGACCGATTACCTGTTGGAGGCTGTAGAGTTTGTACAAGTACTATGGCTCCTTCAGTTTATCAATCACAGCACCGTACATTGTGCAGTGGCTGTATTTTGGTGTAACAGCTCCAGGCCTTCAGGTTTTCAGAAATGTACAATATTTGGAGGATCAAATTTTTTTTATACAGTCTTTCCACAACTTTGCAAAATGAAAACTTTCACGGCGGCATTGACTTTCCAAAATAAACCCTACATTGGCAGATCATCGCGGGGTTAATGAATCATTAATGGAGCCGCCGATATGACATCTCTCTGCTATTTTCAGCACAGGATCATGCTCATTCATTATTCAAGTTGGTTATTTGCCTCAGCGCCATTCCTACTTTGTGTAATATGACTTTTACATAAGACTTTTACTTTTTACTGGTTGTAAAGGCAAAAAAAAAAAAGTTAAATAATCTTTTTTTTTTTTTCCTATTTTCTCTACTTATTAAAGAATGACCGAGGATATAAAGTTAACAGACCTGGAACTTGGTAAAATTGCGAACAATATACAGGAGCTTCTGTACAACGCCTCAGACATCTGTCACGACCGCTGCGTTAAGTTCCTACTGGCGAGAGCCAAGGTATGTGCTACATTGTCAGTTAATGGGGGAATTACCCAGACAATTACCCAGGCCACCCCTGCGTGGCTGGATTCTGAAAACAGAAGGTTGCAGTTGTTTTTGCAGCTCTTGACAGGACTACCAGCATGAAGAGCTTTCTGCTGTTTGTAATGAACTGGTCCACAGCTCCCCTCCCCTCTGGTTTGATTGACTGATGTAAGTATCCAACCAAAATCCTGATACATCTCCTGCTCATAGCAGAGGGGATGGGCTTTGGAGCAGCACAGAGCTGAAAGCTCTTCAGAACCCTTACAAGAGCTGCAGAGCTGTATAAGAACTGCACTTTTCACAGTCCTGCTGCTACTAACAACATACAGAAGGGTATGACTACACATATCTCCAGGGCCAATCCCTAATATCTGATGATGGATTCTCACACACATTGGATAAGTGAACTAGTCGGGTGGGTTTAATGTTTAAGATCAAGTGGGGATGCTATTATCTCTCAAAGATAGATGTCAGGAGAAATGAAGAGACATTTAGATTTACACATGCCACAATAAGACACTGCCAGAATAATTTAGCGCTGGCTTGTCTCATTCTCTGAATATGAATATGGAAGGACACTTACGTGGAGATCGGGTATGGCCGCCATTACTTGATAAAATAAGTGGTGTGCATATAGGTAAAATACTATATAACTTGTGGTGCATTAAGGAGTTAAAATTAAGAAAATGGGGTCCTGAGTCACACATGTGACCCAGATGATTGCACGTTGAGCAGTAAGTGTCTTACTGCTGTGTGACTTGTAGGTATAGTTCAGGAACAACCATAGGTGTAATGAGGGGCTGACTCACCTGTTCTTAGCACAGTATGCTGCTTGTTCCTTGCAGATTTCTATGTGTAGGAAGAACGCACAGCGATGTTTGACTGTGTTCATAAAAGCAGGGGATTTGGAGCTTTGTATCAGAAATACTGCAAAAAAAATTAAAAAAAGTGCCCCTGGAAGAGAATAATTGATGAATTCTGGCCACCTGCGGCTACCACAAGGGGGAGCTCTCTTTATTACAAATTTATACAAGTCTTTTTTTAAGAAGCTGAAGGTTTTTAGACATCTTAATAGGCAGTGTTTGTATATATATCAACACTAGAAGAAGGTTTTATTGTACCCATCCAGATATTATATTCCTTCCCTCCTTCTTCTAGGATGGCTTTCTTGAGAAACTTAACTCTTCCGAATTTGTGTCCTTGTCCCGATCAGTGGAAGTGTTTGTGCAGGACACAGAGAAAATCTGTGGTAGGAAAAGCATGTCTCTCCGAGGGGCCCTCCAGAGCCAGGCCAATAAATTTGTGAACCGCTTCCATGACGAAAGGAAAACCAAACTCAGGTATACATGTCTGCGTAATGCTGCCATCACTGTAAAAAAAATAGAAGATTACGTATTGTCTCAGACAATATATGATGGAGACGATCATTAAATAATGTGTACAACATCCAAAAGTGGTGGAGGTCTGAATGACCCGTCACAAAAGCTGGGATCCCATTCTTACTAATGAATGGAGCGGGCGGTCGAGCATGCCTACTACCATTCTATACAATGTCAATGGGTGTGTCAGACATTGCCCAGCACAGCGCTCTGGTATCTACGACACTCTCGTTTAACATCTTTGAACGCGTCCAAGATATCTGACCACTATGCTTATCGACCTGTTATCTCTTAGACATTGAATGGAGTGATAGTCTGCGGGCGCCACCTGATAGTCTGCGGGCGCCACCTGATAGTCTGCGGGCGCCACCTGATAGTCTGCGGGCGCCACCTGATAGTCTGCGGGCGCCACCTGATAGTGCTTAGGTTGCGGGCGCCACCTGCTATAGTCGGGGCGCCACCTGAGAGTTGGGGCGCCACCTGAAGTCTAATAAACACTGTAGGACACCATAAGCCCCCCGGTATCTATATGGATATTTTATCCCTTACTGATGTTTGGGGTCTCTAGTACTGTGGTAGAGAACAATATACACAGATAAACCTTCCGTTCTTCTCTCCCTCAGCCTTCTGCTGGATAATGAGCGCTGGAAACAGGCCGACGTCCCGCAGAATTCAGGACTGGTGTGACTCCATAACAGATGGCAAATAATTTTACCTGAGAGGAAATCTGGATGTGAGTCGGTATTTAATAATTCAGCGTATGTCATACAATTAGCATAGAGGCAGGCCGAGCTAGGTTTAAATTTGTCTAATGGCTCCGGCGGCAGGAATACATTATGGAAATGAGACGGGTAATTACCTCCATAATCATGTTTCTCATATTTATATACTTCATATAGAACTAGGGACATCGGAAACGGCAGAGTTTGTGCGTGACTGGCAGCCCCTATAGCCGAATAGATCCCGAAGGGTCTACATATTGAATTCTTATATATACAGGCAGTCCCCTACTTAAGGACACCTGACTTACAGACGACCCTAGTTAAAGTCGAACCCTGCCCACTGTGACCTTGTGGTGAATCTCTGGATGCTTTACTACAGTCCCAGACTGCAATGACCAGATGTTAGGGTCTGTAAGAATTTTATGATAATCCTCGTCCCATTACGCAAAAAAAATGTTAAACTCCTACTGGGACAAAAAAATTTTTTGCTGGAGCTACAATTATAAAATATACAGTTTCGACTTACATACAAGTCAACTTAAGTACAAACCCAGAAAACTATCTTGTATGTAACCTGGGGATATAATATAAAAATATATATATATTATATATATATATATAATAATATTATATATAATATTTTTTTATTATTTTTCATTATCAGTAACTCTGTACAAACCCTTAGAACTTCTTACAGACCAGGAGAGACCTAGAAGTGTGGATCCATGCATGAGCCTCTAGAGGGAGCTAATTTTACGTAGAATTGTGAACAGCATACAAAGAGCCCCTCTAGTGGTGGCTGCAGGAAAGCAATTACATTTGTTGTTGCGTTAAAAGAACTAAAAGTGTGTCTAGAAGATGAACAAACCATTATTATGGGCAAGACATTGGATGCTTCAATATCAAAGCCTTCTTGGCCCACTCTGTATATCATTTCACTAAGCCTCCACGGTGCTGTATGCTTCTTATATAGAGGACAGATTACCTACAACATTCTCATATTATCCTCAGGTGTAGAAGAGCGGAAACCCTAGATTTTCTCACGTTGAAGGGCAGAAGTACGCAGTGTGGGGTACGCGGCCTTTTTTTTTTTTTTTTTTTTTTTTAGATTAATTCTTTGTCATATTTTACACATCCCGCTCATATACTCTGGTTTTCTCACAGAACCGTCCTGATTCTGATCAATAATTTGGAGTATTGCAGCTGTGTGGACGACATCCCCTCCATCCCCACGGAATGCTCACCCGTCTGTCTGAGGCTCTTGAAGGTTAGTTCTGTCAGATCCTCTGTGTATAGAGCATGGAAGTATGGAAAGCAGACATCAGGTTTCCAAAGTCCTGGAATCTCCTTTTCTTATACAAACAAATATATATACCTGATTTACCTGGTGTAGGATATGTTAGCTAATCGGTTTGCACAACCTTCTTTTCCTGTAGAATATTACATTTTTATTAGCAAAAAGTGCAGATAACCTTTAAAGGGTTGTCCAGAGGTAGAAAGAAAAATGGCGGTTTCTTCCAAATTCAGCTGCACCCCTGACCATGGTTAGTGCCGGGATTGCAGCTCAGCTTTTATGGAGATGAATAGAGCTTAGTCGCAAATCCACACACACCCCATGTCAGGTATGGAGCTGTTTTGGAGGTAAGCAGCCATGTTTTTTTTCAACCTGGACAATCCTTTTAACTATGTTGACGGCGACTCGAGAAAAGCTTTTTTTTTTTTTTTTTTTTTTCCTTCAGTACTTCAAACTCGTGTAGTGTAGTGGTGCTGGGGCCGGGGCTCTCAAGTCGTGGGATTAAAGACAATAACTACAAAAAAAACTGGGTAAGTTGTCATATCTCATAATACAAGATATTTGGCTTGTTTTGCGCCAAATGTATTGTGGTTATAGATCAGTCTGTCTCAGGGGAAGCAGGGACTCCTTCTATCACATCCATCCCAGCACTGTGTCTGTGTTATTATGCACAGCGGACCGTGCTTATTCTGTCTAAGACAAAACTCTAATGGTGTCTAATTAGGAGTGGAACCTAAATGCTGAAATGTAGAATGGAAAGATTTTCTTATATATATCACGGAGCTGAGAGAAATCTTTCCATCTTACATTTTCAGCAGTTAGGGTCACTCCTAATTATGATCATTAGAAGTTTTGGTATATATGGATAGGGTGACACAGAAAGTGACATGTTAAAATGTAAAAAGTCACCTCGTATTTCCCCTTCATCCTCACAGACTGTAAGCTCTTGCGAGCAAGATGGAACTCTATTGTTCCATCCATTATTTTGTATTATTTTTATTTGTTAAATACGCTATATAATCTTTTTTTATTATTAGTATGATCAGTACGGGGGTTAGCACTACAGCCTTGCAGCGCTGGGGGGTCCTGGGTTCAAGTCCCATCCAGTCAACATCTGCAAAGAGTTTTGTATGTTCTCTCCATGTTTTCATGGGTTCTCCTCGGTTCCTCCCCACACTCCAAAAAACATACTGGTGCAGGTTGATTAGATTGAGAGCCCATTGGGGACAGGGACTGATTGGGCAAACTCTGTGCAGCGCTGCGTAAACTGTGTGCTATATATAAATAAAAGAATTATTATTATGATCATGTGAATCACTTTCTTAAAGGGGCTGGCCTTTTATAGAAAAACTGTACCAGGGTAAGTATAAGACCCTAATGGGGTAATCCATATTATAGTTACTTGGTAACCGCAAGTCCTCGGTGACCCCCAGGCAGAAGGACTTGGGACTTCCTGTGCTGTCTTATGTCCTGCTGACTTCTGACAGATGGAGGGGACCGTGCAGTCATCACTCTCTGCATGTCCTATCCACCATACCACTCCCAAATCAGACGTTGGAGTGTTGTACAGATGTTTTGACACCCCCCAACTACTGGCATGGGAGTAGTCATGATGGACGGGGCCATGCAAATAGTAATGACTTCACTACCCCCCATCAATTCCACCAGCAAGACATGTGACATCACAGGAAGTCCAGAGTCCTGCTCCCGGTGTCACGTGACCCACAGCTCCCAACAATCTTTACCAGGATAAGAAAAATATGGATGACCATATTAGGGTCTTGTACTTACCTCAGTAAAGTTTTGTGTAAGTGGCCAGCCCCTATGAGACAAGGGAGTATTCTGGCGTGTAATGCTCATACTGTTTATTTTGCAGCGTTATCCTCGCGTTGCCTGCAGCTCATCGTACACTACATTCCTATTATAAGGGCGCACTTTGAGGCACGCATGCAGCCTAAGCAGTACAGCATGCTCCGCCAGTTTGATCACATCACTAAGGTAAGGATTGCCATATACAGTCCACTGGAAACGTATGGCTCCATAGCTACAACCTACCTCCTTATAGATTTGCTTCTCTGAGACATCCAAAATATAAAGAGGAATAGGAGCACAAGTGGAGCCCTCTGGGGTGCTCAGAGCACTGGGCAAACATTCTGGCTGCTCTATAAGTAGTATATAACGCCTGATGAAGGGAGGGCAATTATAGTTTTTGACTGGGTGTGGGGGGTGTATGTGAACTTTAAAGGGAAATTCCTATTGCAGCAAATAAATGTTATTGTTTGAATAATGAAACGTTATACAATTTTCCAATCTACTTTCTGAATCAATTCCTCACCGTCCTCTAGGGCCGCGGTCACACGTTCGGTTAGCAGTCCGTTCATAATGCGACGTTAGCGCACAGGGGGCGGGCCTTGGCCGATCGCATATGCGTTTCTAGTGAAACACATTTGCGATTTGGCCGAAGCCCGCCCCCTGTTCGCTAACGTCGCATTATGAACGGACTGCTAGCCGAATGTGTGACCGCGGCCTAGATCTCTGCTTGCTGTCTTATAAAAATCTTCATTGTTTGCATTGTTCATTTCCAGCGGACATGATCACAAGGTGCGCGGCTCGTTAAAACACACAGCTCTGATTACGCTCTCATTTTAACGAGCAGTGCGCCTGTGTGACCATGGTCAGATTTCTGTGCCCTGGAAGAACACAACGAGAATTTCTATGGCATGACAGCAAGCAGAGATCTAGAAAACTCTTAGGAATTGATACAGAATGTATATTGGAAAATTGTATAATTTCTCAACATACAAACAATAACATTAATTTGCTGAAATGGGAACACCCCGTGTCCTGGTTTCCTATCCTGATATTAATCTGTATGCTTTTTCTGCCTTTTAACAGGACTACAATGACCACATAGCGGAAATTTCTGCCAAATTGGTGTCCATAATGGATTCTTTATTTGAGAAGCTTTTGTCGAAGGTAACTGCCGACAATAGAAGTAAATGCCAAGTCTATGGCAATTTACAGATTTACAAACTTGTTTTGTGCCAGAAAAAAAGTGCTCTTTTTTTTACAGTTTTAAAAAAAGACAGAAAGGTGCGGTTTGGCAAATTGATATCTGCACGCCTGAGATTACCCCCTTATAATAAGAGAGAGAATACAGATGATCCAAGTGTGCCAAATGCTAAGTCTTCAGACTGTAATGCCTCGTTTGTCTAGATTTTTCCATATCATAGTTTATACGGTTGAAAAAAGACACATGTCCATTAAGTTCAACCAAGGAAGGCAAGGAATAGCATGAAGAAGGGATATAGGGGAAACAATTCTATATAACATAACCATCATTATTTAGATGTAAAAAGGCTCTAGACTCTTCTTGAATCTCTCTGCTGTTCCTGCTGTGACCAGCGCCTGAGGCAGGCTATTCCACAGATACACATTCCTCATAACCAAGACCCTCCATACCCCTTATCATTTTTGTGTCTCTACGTTGAACCCTCTCCAGCTCCAGGGCATCATTTTTATGGACCGGAGCCCAGAACTGGACAGCATATTCCAGGTGAGGCCGAACCAATGCCTTGTATAGTGGTAATATTACATCCCTATCCCAAAAGTCCATACCACTGCTGATACATGACAAGATCTTGCTGGCTTTAGAGGCAGCTGATTGACATTGGAGGCTTTTATTTAATTTATGATCTATTACCCCCAGGTCCTTCTCAACAAGGGACTCTCCCAGATTTACTCCCCCAAGGACATATCTTACATGTGGATTATTAGCCCCGAGGTGCATAACCTTACATTTATCCAAATTGAACTTCATTTGCCAAGTGGATGAGCAAACATTCAGTTTGTCCAAGTCACCTGCAGCCTGTAAGCATCCTCCATAGGCTGTTTTATGTAACCCATCAGTAGCAGAGAACTATATTCTACTAATAAATATTACATTTTTCTGTTCATATCAGCCAAAATAGTGCAATTAAAAAAAAAAAATAAAAATTGGCGCCCCCTGGTGTTCTCTATTCAGAACGCCAACCTCATGTGTCCAGCTGTGCTCAGATACAGCCATCACCAGTATTCTGCTTCTTTTTTTTTTTTTAAATCAACAATAGTTTATTAAAGGGCATTTGGAGATGCAATGCACATGGCAGATACAGCAGGACCCCACATAAAAGGGAAAAATACAGAGAACAGCGTACCATTATAAAGTATGCAGACTCGGTCCGCAACCATCGCCGGATCAACTCCACGGCAAAGAGAAGAAAAGAACATGTAGAAACGTCCAGCATGTTTATAACCATATATGTGCAGAGTGAACTACCAGGAGGAGATAGAGCCTGGGGTCATCAGGGACAACCACTCTCATTATTTCAAAAATTTGTGAACCTGTTCCCAGAACCCTCTAACCACGGGGTAGGACCATATTAAAAGAAAGAAGGTTCCTGAGGAGAGGTGTCTGGGAAACATAGGGCGAAATTTTCTCACCCTACAAGTAGTTAGGTTTGCTTGATGGAGTATATATACCTATAGATTGGGGGGGACCAACTTGGGTGAAGAGAGGGCAAGATCCCACTCCTCGTTCGTTAGGGGACCAACAAGTGAGATGTCCCTCTGGTGCTCTGGTCCCCCCACCCTCCAAATAGAAGATGCTCAGGTGAAGTATGTAGACTAGAATAGGGGATCATGAGAAGTGCCATGGTGCCTGGTTTTTCAAGGTGGAACATCCAAGGAAAGTGGGACAGCTGGGCCTCCCATTAATATAGCTTGAAATTGAGAAGCCCCCTATTCCCAGGAGCAAAACATAGGCTATGCAACTATGAAGCTTCTCCGACCATTCCAGAACCATTTTGACTAAGTAGACACAAGCAGGAAGGGATAGGAAAAGTTTGGACCATGCCCCCGTGTGCTGACAGACCAGTAGGAGGAATATATTCAGCAGATAGTAGTCCACAGTATTCTGCTCCTTACTCTCCTGCACAATAAGACGACTGTACAAGAGACACATTGGTCACTCCTGCGGTGCGCTCCTTGTCTAGCAGAACGTGACGAGACCCTTACATTGTGTTTCTTTCTTGCAGTACGAGGTGAAGGCCCCCGTTCCCTCAATGTGCTTTAGAAATATCTGCAAGCAAATGGCTAAAATGCACGAAGCGATTTATGATTTGCTCCCGGAGGAACAAACACAGGTACTTTTTTTTTTTTTTCTTGTGGTTCTTCCAAGTTCCCATAAAGATAGATGTGGGTCCCACCTCTGGTAGTCACAACTCTCTCAAGAATGGGGGTCCTCTGATGTGAATGGGGTGTGGTGCTCTGTATACAACTCTTTGGGATATCCACACCTTATTCTGGGTCTCCTAAAGAGTTAGAGAGCGGCACCCATGAGCAGGCAATGGGGGAGGGTGGGGGGCAATATTGGGGTAGGAACTGCATCTATTGGGTATAATAGATGTCATCTGTGGATATGTTACCCACATTTATATAATAGCACTGTGAGTTTAATTTCAGGAAAAAAAAGATCTTATTTCCTGCAATATGAGTATTAATTTCATTTTTGGACATTCCCTTCAAGCCAGTAATGCTAATTACACGTCTATCTGCCAGACCCCTCAGTTTTGGGCATGGAGCGCTACTGGTGCTCCCCATATGGCTGATGTTGGGGGATGAGGATGGGCAGTCAATGGTAATCTGAAGATCCCAGAGGTGTATGATGGTTTCCCCATGGTCATACACCAGGTTCTTTACACAGACCTTTATCTGCTATCGGTTAACTTATGTTTCACTGATCTCTACAGTATCTAACATGTAGAACTGGATTTGGTTAGTTATTCCACTTTTCACAAGTGTGGAATATACAATTACGAGAATTACTATACACAGGATAGGGCCTAACTTGTTGATCGGTGAGGGGGTCACAGTAATGACACCCCCAAGATCACGAAAACAAGGGGCCCTATGAGGTCCCTCGTACCTCAGTCAGACACCCACACATGACCGTGTTCTGCTTAATCTATCTCTGTGGAGCTGACGGAGATCACCAAGCGTGGCGCTCGGCAATTTCCATCAGCTCAGTTGAGCTGTATGTAGCAGAACAGTCATGCGCGACCCTCTGCTCCATTACTCTCATAGAGCGGAAAGGGGTCTGACTGAGGTACATGGGACCCCTAGCCCCTGGCTGATCTGCAGCCGTCTCATCACTGAGACCCCCATTGATCAGCAAGTTAAGCTCTGTCCTATGGATAGGGCCTAACTTGAAATTGTGGGAAAACCCATTTGAAGGAAACTTACCATCAAAATCAGGCTTTATTAAACCAGGGACAGTTACTCATAGATCCGGGCCCCATGACTGTAGTAATCTTCTTGTATTTTCTAAAATCAACTATTATAATTATGCTAATGAGCCTGAAGAGCTGAGTTGCCTTACCTGAGAGCCCCTTTGTGCTCACACAGTGGTAAAGGGAAGTGCTCCTGCACAGTGTAACAGCCAAAGAAGCTACACCACAGAGGGTCTCTGGTAACCACTCCTAGAGCCCTTCTGGCTTAGTAGCATAGTTTTAAAAGTTAATTTCCAAAGGAAACAAATATAAATTACCGTTGCGGTGCCTGGATCTACAAGTAAGTGTCTCTGGTTTATTTTGATGGAAGATTTCCTTTAATAATCCACAGATTGTCTGGCTTGTTCCATTGCTCTCTTCATTATTTCTTCCCATATCTCAGCACCACACTGATATTGTTGTCTTCATGCAGAGTCTGTTCCTCCGAATTAATACGAGCTGCAGACGCCACTTAAAGAATCAGCTGTGTCACCTAAATGTCACAAATGATGGAGGTCCCCAGCACGGGTGAGTGTGCGCTCTGCAGCACGTGTGCACTATATACAGTGTGTATGGATAATACATACATCATATTCATGGGGGTGAAGTCTTTACCCAATGTCATAAGGAATCTGCTGCCGTAAGTGGTGGTAATGAACTGGTCCCCAAACTTTTTGTATTTGGTGAACGGCTGCACCCAAATGGCTGGACCGGAAAAATGGTGTGTGTGCCCAGCAAATACCTCATATCTAACCCCAACCCATATATTGTGTCATTTACTGTAGCCGCCGATCTTAAATGCCCTTTTTTCTGTATCCCCCCCTTATAGTTCCCCTTATTGACTTAAGTATAAGCCTAGTGTGGGAAATGTCCAGCAGCCTCCCCTGATTAATAAAATATTCAAAGCAGAGCCTCCCACAGTAATGATGTCCCCACGGCGGCCCCCACTGTAATATCTTTTGCCCCAACCCCTTAAAAAATAAAATTCTGTGTACTCGCCCCCGGTGCTCCTCTTTTCCCCGCGGCTCCCAGCAGACGGCCAGAGGCAGGTCTATGTGCGCTGCCAGTGCGCACACACTGTGACGCGGTTGTGTAGTGATTGTGTATGCGCATAGACGCGCCTCTGGTCTGCCTGGAAGCTGCGGAGAGAAGAGGCGTGCCGGAGGTGAGTACACAGCTTTCTGTTATAAGCTCTTTTGGCTGTGGCTCAGGACCCGGTGCTCCTGGTGCTTTAATGGAACTAAATACCAGACAGATGATTATGAGAAATGTGATGATAATGAGGCGGATGTAATAATCCATACATCATCTCCCTGACCACGGTTTACTTTCCACTTGCAGGATGGTGGCGGCAGATATCGCCTTCTACACTGGAAACGTCCAAGCTCTAAAGGGTCTTAAAGATTTGGACCTCAATATGGGAGAAATTTGGGAGCAGAAAAGGTGATGTCTAACCAAAAAAAAAAAAAGACACTGATCCCCCAAGTCTCTTGTATGTGTATGACTGGAGGTGTTATACACAAGACCTTAATGTTATATCCCAAAGTCGGGGGCTGGGAGATGTCGGTTTGCGGTAACTGGACCGAGCTTGGTTGTCAGGGATGACCCAAATGGTGAACTCTCTCTCTTTTTTTTCATTGGAAGTGGCCTCAGGGTATTAATGGACCAAATCCAAACCAAGTGCATGGAGTGTCACAGCTTCCCTCGTATAACGTATGATTATGGTACGGATCACTACAGACCTGTGTCCTCTCTCTATAGTGCGGCCTTGGCTCTGCGTATATACAATGGGCCTTGTAGCAGTGAAGGGATCGGATGGAATAAGCTTTAATGGCGCTGGGCTGGGAGTAGGTGCGAGTCCCCTGTCCTCTATCTGGATAGCAGGTTTCCTATTACATGGCCGCTGAAGCACAATGGAGTCATTGATCCGTGATGCACAGGGCCGGCCTCTCTGTGCCTGACGCTCCAGCGCTATGTGGCTCTCCTGGGGGGACAGCGCGGGGGGCCACGGGTTACCACATCTCCTCTACGTCTTGCACTGCTCCGCTAACTCCATAGTCACGGTGCTCTGATTAGCCCATAACCTTGGGGTGGACAATGCTATAAATTGCTGGTATTTTCAATCAGTATTTTTGTAAATTATTATTATTTTTTTTTTTGGTTTTTAAATTAAGGTATTTTTGCTCTTCCCTTTTACTGGGCGAGAGCAAAAGTATTTATTTGCAGTATCTGCTATGGATGTGGATATTTTTCTGATGGCATTTTTAAGTAAAAATAAGTGAAATAAGATTTATGCTTGTTGGGTGTTTTTTTTGTGTTGAGTAGATCCTCCGAATATACACACACTCCGTCCTGCCCCAGGTGAGTATTATAGGACATCTACCACCAGGAGGAAGGATTATAAACCAAGAACACTTACATGCTGGTGTGTGCCCCTTATAGCAGTATCTGATCTTCTTTACAGAAAAGGGGTTTAAAACTTATGCAAATGAGCCTGAGGGGCTTTCTACGGAATGACAGCAAGCAGAGATCTAGAAGACAATAATCATTTGATACAAAAAGTATATTGGAATATTGTATAACTTTTCCTTATATAAACCATATCCTATCCATATTTGCTGAAAGTGGACAACCCCTTGAAGATGGGTAATCAATATCATGATTATGGGGTTCAATGCCCAGAATCTTGCCAATCATCAGTTTGAAGAAGTGGCGCAGCTTCCCAGGTCAGTGATGTCAATTTGTCACATTGTCCTGTGTACAGCAGAGTCCGGTTCAAGTGAATGGGATTAGACTGCAATACCAAGGATGGCCACTATACAATGTGTAGACTTTGAAGATATCACAGGACTCATCCATTGGCCGTGGTCTCTTCATACATCTGATCAGTGCTGGATGTGAGACCCCTAAATATCTGATTACTTCTATATTAGTGCAATAGTCGCTTTAATTTAAAATATTGACCCTCGGCATAAGCCCCTACCTGGCGCTGACCACCAAAATGTCAGGAAAAATAAAGGCAGTGAGAACGGATCACTAAAAGCAAAGACCCTTCAGTGTCAAGAAACTAGAAAATACATTGGGCTTGTGTACTATGGCCACATCCCCACTAGATTAGTCACATATGGCAGGTAAAAGTAAAACGCATGCAAGAGATTTTGTTCTGAGGTTGTTGGGGTTTTGTTTTTTTTTTGGTTAAAGGGGTTATCAAAAATTACATCTTTCAGAAAACATCTTTCTTCCAAAAACAGCGCCACTCCTGGCCACAGGTTGTGAGTGGAATTGCAGCTCAGCCCCATTCACTGCAATAGATCTGAGCTACAATACCAGGCACATCCCTTGGACATGTCTACCTAAAGGGCATCTACCACCTGGATAAAGGATTTTATGCAAATGAGCCTAAGGGGCTCCAGGGTCCATTAGTGTTAATGGAGCCTGGAGCCCCTTAAACTGTATGCAAATGAGCACAGCTTTCCATCCTACCCTGACTGTATATCGCACTCACTATTGTATTTTTTAATACATAATGCTTATACTTTTTACACTCTGCTCTTCCACTTTTCCATTCATGTTCCTCTCTGGTTTGTTGAAATCCCATGATGCCTCAGCATAGGATCAGCTATCGCCACATTTGGAGTAAGCTATTTTTTTATAATTTGGGATAATTGTCCGTCTGCATCAGATGAGCAATATGGCGTCTTGGATCAGTGTACAGAGATGATCATATTACAGAGATTATCTGATGGGTCCTCACACTGGATGAGCAGCCTGCAATGTATGAGAAGACATCTCTGCCGGAGAAGATACTGAGCTAAATCATAACTAAAATACAATTACAGAATATAGCACAGAAACAAGAAAATCCCCTGGACAGGTCCAAGAGGGGTGTAAATATATTTCCTGAAAAATATTGTTAAAGGGGAAATAACTAGGAGATACAGGGGTCCTACAGAAGACATCTGAATGGGGCCTTTTCTAACCCCCTCAGAAAATATACATATTTGTATACTCACACGTAAGTTACAAACGGATGCATTTATTAACTTATATATACACAAACAATAAACAGGACACCGGGCCCCATGACACTGCTATGGCTGCTACCCCTGTGATTACACCGTTTGTTAGTTTTAGGTTTTCTGGAGATGTGGTGTTTGAATTGCAAAGGACTTGGTATCCACTGGAGGGGCTCTTTGGTTCGGTTTGTGTCTTTATGACCTAAGTTAGGCTACATTCACACCAACGTATGAATATGTTCGCCGTGATGGAGAGCTGGTATCCCCTCTCCATTGCGATGCATGGTGCACGGTGCCGTAACACAGGGAAAGCTAGGACTTTTCCTATTTTTACCGCGTGTACGGAGCCACACATGTGGGGCACCGTATTGCCTCATGCGCCCATTGCCGTCTATGGGGCCGTATGTGCGACCACTCGACGGTCGTGTGAATATAGCGGTAATTTTTAAATAACACTATAGCGGCCCGTGTGACTTTTTGACTTTTCCTTTTCACATTTTTTCAAATTTCCGCGAAATTGTTTTTGCCAGATTCCAATTTTCTGCCTTGTCGGCACCGCACCCAAAGTCACAACACGGATCACTCAGCCCCGCGATGTAATGGAGAAAGTAACTGTGAATCTATTACCCACCCAAACTATAACTGCAGGGAATGTGCAGAGCAGACGCTTCAATGTAACAAGTGGCACCAGTTCTGATTGGACCGACACACATTCTGAACAATATAAGGAACATCCTGGACTTACTTTTCCTGAATTGACAATTTTGGGTTCAATAACCAAATAAAAAAAAACACATACACTGTTTATGAAGCCATTTTTTTTAGTGGATACAACAGGATAAAGTAGAAGTCCCTTTTCCTGGGTGTAAAACCATCCTGAAGCCATACATGGGAGTTTTTGTTTTTTAGGTGCAGATTTTTCTAAGACAAGATGGAGCAAATTAAAGGGGTTGTACCTGAGGATATGGGATAATGTGGTGGGAATCCAGCGTCCCGGGATCATACGCAACCTGACCTGTGATGCCCAGTCATGTGGAATGGGGATAACAATCATTGTTAGTACAATCCCCTTTAACTTCTTGCTTTAAATTTTTCCATTCCTGGTTGGCCCACTCTTGACTTTGGAACAAAAACTAAAACAAAATCTACAAAGGAAGTGAAGAGAGAGTTTGCGTTGCCAGTTGCTCAACAGCCCTCCCCTTGCTTTATTAGGATTTTGGTTGGATACTTACAGCAGTCATTCAGAGCAGAGGGGAGGGGCTGTGGAACTCTTCAAGCTCAAGGGCCCGCCCGGAGCACTTGCAGGAGCTGCAAACCTATTAAAAGTTTAAATTTTCATAGTTCTGCTGCTACTTACTACACACACAATAGGTTACACAGATCTCCAGGGGTTATACCCAGCAGCTGCTGCAGTGTATTATGGGCAAAACTGATTATGGATTCCTCAATAACTAGTTTTTTTTATTATTTTTAAGTCCAGAACATAGATTTTACTTAGTATGATATATATATATATATACTCAAATATAAGCCGATCCGGGAATAAGCCCTTTTTTTTTAACACCAAGACCTGGGAAAACCTATTGACTCGAGTATAAGCCGAGTGTGGGAAATGCATTGGTCACAGCCCCCCAGTATATAGTCTGCCCTATCCCCCCTGTAGTATATAGCTAGCCATCCAGCCAGCCCCCTGTAGTGTACAGCCTGCCAGCCCCCAGTTTGTCCAGCACATAAACTTACATACTCACCTTTCAACGCAGATCCCGATTCTCCCATCCCCGCAGCTCCTCTTCTTTCTTCTCTCTCCCATAACAGCTGGCAGAGGCGCGTCCATCATAGTGTGCGCCAGCCAGTAGAACATCGGGGGTGCTGGAAGGTCGGTATTTAAGGGGGTTTTTTTTTATAGACTCGTGGGGTTTTTCAGCACATTTGTAGGGGTAAGTTCACTCTTGAGCACACACACCGCCAGTATATCCAGGACTTTTTGTGCCAAAACACCATAAAGAAGCATCAGACAGAAGGTTTCAGTTTGTCCTTTTATTTTTGACAATTCAGGACGGTATTGCACATTACCAGGGTAGAACCTTTATTACATTACTAAATATTTTATTTATTGCTTCCAAATATAGGTGGGGGCTTTTCCTTAAATAAAGACTATAGAGAACACAGACAACTACAATACTGACAGAGGGGAGGAGACCACAGAGATGAGATCCTCTAGCGAGCGGCAGTCTGTGTAGTCGTTACTATGTACTGTACATCGTTAGTAAAAAGAAGTGCGAGCGCGGCCGGGGCTCAGTGATCCAGGATCCGCAGGTTGCCAGACACTATTTTGTTTTCCAATACTGCTCCAGGGGGGATGTCGATGCGGTCACCGTGGTTTGCAATAATGATTACTGTGCCCTAAGAGAAGAGGAAATAGTTCATTGTCAGAGGTCTAGGGCTTGGTTTTTGTGGGATGGATACAAGTAACGCACGTAGAAATAGACTGTTTACATATCTCTCCCATCGCTATAGCACCGAGGCTTCAAAGCTTCTGTTTACCCAAATAACGACCAGCCGTCCACGAAGCCGCCACTGTAAAAGGGAGGTTATTCTGCTGCCACCAATGGCAGGTCCCCATTAGGGCATTTTGGACGGTCTCCAGGGGGGTCCGACACCCCTGGGGAGGGTGAGAGGGGACGCCGACGCTCCTGGGGAGGGTTAGAGGGGACGCCGACGCTCAACTTGAGAATCCATTTTTTAAAAAAAACTGATCACTGTGTTTTTCAAAAACCTAAAAGCACTCGGAAAAATTTTCATATCCTACTTTCAATGTGACAGGCGTGTAATTATCTGGTAAGTCCTCAGGTTAAGTAGCCGTTCACCCACCTAACTCCCCCGCACCCTGGAAAACACAGGTTTGACATTTAGTAATAACCCTCCCCTTGTAGGAAGGAGGTGGGCCGGGGTGACCATTGTCCGGCTTCGCTTCCCTAGAATAAAGTGCGGCTGTCACCTATTCTCACATTAAACGCCGGCGCTGCTGGTAAGTACACAGGAGGAGAACGTGGGTGCAGGAATAAAGGAGAAGTGCGGAGCCCGAGACTGAATGACGAAATACAAGTCGTGGGGAACAGAAGAGAGAATGGAGGGACATGGCGAGGCCTGAAGTACAGAATAAATGTTAAAACTGTCAAAGTGCGTTTCCGATTCACCACCATGATACAGACGGACCGTTACCGGCATGTGGATAGGAGCTGAGCTGCAGTAACCGAGTTCGGCCACTATACAGACACTGGCGCTGCTGGCTTGGAGTTATGTGCCTGCATTAGAGGCACAGCAGCCCCACTGATCACATACTGAAGAGCTATACTCCGGATGGGTCGTCAGGATCTAAAACCTAGAGAGCTCCCCCTAGTGGCAGTCCTGTGCTTGCATTAAAGTGACATTTTTGCAGTAAAACTAATAATATCTTTAATAACAGGTCACAGCTGTAGGTATCCAGTATGGGCGCAACAATGGGCACCTGGTAGAAGACAGAAATATACCTTTAAAATTATGGTATATCATGATAAACCAGGGGCACTTACTCAGATCCAGGAACCGTGACTCTGGTAATCTTCTCATATTAGTTTTCCATTGCCTTTTTCCTTCTAAAATACATTTTTATAATTTTTCTTAGGGGCCTGAAGGACTCCTGGTGGTGTTACCAGAACTCCAAGCTTCAGCTTCATAGGCTGCTACACTGTGCAGGAGCACTTCCCACTGTGTGAGATCAGACAGAGAGAGGAGGGCAGTGCCGAGCGTGAGACCTGTTCCTGCACAGTTTAACACCCTGATAGTACAGCATGGATGGGCTCTGGTAACACCCTCTGGAGCCCTTCTGATTCATTAGCATAATTATAAAAGTTGATTTTAGAAGGAAAGAGGTCATGGATAACAAATATAGATCCAGGCACCGTGCCTGTGGTAATCTTCTTATGAGTGTCCCTGGTTTATTATGATGGATTTACTTTAAAATGGGTTGTACTAGTCGCATATGCTTTCTCCTATCTACAGGATGGACAAATTAGGGTCTAAATGCTGCGACCCCAGAGCAGTCACAAAAACAGATCCCCAACAATCTGGAAACATTGAATGTGTGTTCTGGAGATACCAGAGCGCTGTGCTCTGCATTATTCCACCATTAAACTACAGAATGAACCACCAGTACACATACTTGCCCACCTAGAAGTGGGTCACCGGGGATCCGTTCTCCCGATCAGTGAGGGTCCCAGTAGTAAGACCCTCATCAAACTATGGATAGGGGGGTAACATCTCTGCACGTACAGCGCCCTGTTCTCCTAGCCCTAGGTTGCGCCTAGCACAACCCTTTCTTCTACAGTTTCCTGCTCTGTTATTAGAGTCTCACTCATGTATTTTGATGCCTCTGGGCTATGGAGACAATAGTTGGGGAATGAGTCATGTGATGCAGGTTCTGTGTTTCCGGGTGTGAAGACTCTGCTCTCCGGTGACACGTGCTGAGCCGCTGTGACGCCGCCATCGCACAAAGCCCATCCCTGAACAATCACTTCTTGTTTGCTTTTCAGCGTCTAATTATTTCTCCATTGTCCTGGAGGATCTCCAGGAGCGTTTTCATCACGCTAGGAGGAGGAGGATGTAACGATAACAGAGAGGGCAGCACCGGGCGCCGCTCCCTACTCACCTTCAGCACAACGTTCTTCCCAAAGGTCACGTCTCCCGACACGGTGAGGTGGTCCAGCTCCAGCATATCGGGGATGCTCTCAAACCTCTTCAGGTAGTCTTGGACCTAAAAGTAAAACAAACCAAGTGAGGTCACAAGACGCCCTGACCCTATGTCATGTCCCCGTCAAGGTGTGACCCCACAGCTGACACCCCTATAGGAGAACAGCGCAGAATAACATGAGGGCACCATCACTGCAGCATATCCACCAAGTGTCCTGGAAACTCGACTAGTAACTCTTTACTGGAGAAACATGCACATCAAACACACTATACAGACATCTATAACTTGCTAAATCCTAGTAACTTTAATGGGGTCAAATCTGGTGACCGGATCTCTTTAAAGGATATGAAGTGTCCTTGCTAGAGTTATCACTTTTCTTGTGAAATCTCACCTATTGACCTAAAAAATATTACTCCTTCTAAGTAGTGAAAATGAGCAGAGAAGAGTCACTTTTTGTCTGAGACGAGTCACATTTAGAGGCTGCAGAGGGGGTGTCATGTCAGATGGCCCTATCAACAGCACCTAGAGACACAAAGGGGTTTATCATGTTAAATATCTTCCCTCCCCCCTGGAATGTGCCAGATATATCTAGAGGCTTTGGTCTCCTGATATATCCAGCAGGTGGCTGTAGTGTCAGGCAATTATGGGCTTGGTCCTGCCTGATGTAGAGCTGCAGCTATAGGTAGCAGGCTATACACCCAATGCTGGACCACTCTTAGCGCCCACTTAGCACAAACACTAATAAATCCCCCCAAGGTTTTGTATCAAATTAAAGAGAAGAATCTCATCTTTCAGATCACACCAGGATTGTGGTTTTGTAAACAACAGAACCAAAGCAGCAGGGTGTGCTAGAAACACTCAGAAACAAGATCTTTATCTGCAGCGCACAATCCTGACTGTCTCCACTTCTGTAGTTCTCAAAACCACAAGTCTGATAATAATCTGATAAAGTGGGGTCCAACTACTGGGACCCTACACAATTATGAGAACAACCCCCAGCATTACAGAGAGAATGTAGGTGCTGGAGATACCCAAGCGCTGTGCTTTGTAATTTTCCACCCTCCGATACTATTGAATGAAGAGGGCAGTACACTCATTCCAGGTGGGTCACTGGGGGTCTGTTCCCTTGATCCATGAGGGTCCCAGTAGTTAGACCCTCACCAAACTATGGATAGGGATAACATGCAAATTTGATACAACCCCTTTAACATCTCTGCATGTACAGCGCCCCTTTCCTCCAGGAACCAGGGCCGCTTACTCCGACCCTTTCTTCTGTCGTTTCCTGTTCTGTCATTAACATCTCATTGATTTATCTTGATCTATAAGCTACGAAATGAGTTGTTGTATAGGTTGGGTGCCCCCGGTATAGGCTATAGTTTGGGTATGAGTCTTGTTGGGTAGACATCTGATGGCTACTTTCAGCAGGATAATGCGCCATGTCATAAAGCTGGAATCATCTCAGACTGGTTTCTTGAACATGACAATGAGTTCACTGTACTCAAATGGCCTCCACAGTCACCAGATCTCAATCCAATAGAGCATCTTTGGGATGTGGTGGAACGGGAGATTCGCATCATGGATGTGCAGCCGACAAATCTGCGGCAACTGTGTGATGCCATCATGTCAATATGGACCAAAATCTCTGAGGAGCTTCCAGCACCTTGTTGAATCTATGCCACGAAGAATTGAGGCAGTTCTGAAGGCAAAAGGGGGTCCAACCCATTAATAGCATTGTGTACCTAATAAAGTGGCCAGTGAGTGTATGTCCCCTATGATTTGTAAAGCGCCGTGGAATATGATGGCGCTATATAAATAATGATTATTATTATTAACGAGTAGTCTGTCCACTTCTGAAACTTTTTTTGTAAAGTAGGAGGTCACTTCAGAAGACACTCGTCATGTAACTTGATACATTAAAGAAAATGTTCCAATAATTTACTTTCTCCTCCACTCAAAACGCCCCCCCCCCCAAAAAAAAAACAAAGCTTGAGCTTTTGGATGAATTGTCCAATCCACCTTCTGCCACCAAGATAGATTGGGGGTAACAGCAGCCGTTAGCTGTTAGTTGCTTTATGTAGCCAATGTCTGGATTCTTGCAGAACAATAAAGTGAAAACCCCATTTTCAGAGATAAAGATACAAATATACATATAACTCTACAAGCTTTTACTTTTTTCCAGGAAGCGGCTTCACAAAGGGAAGGAGAAGTTATCATTATTTGCACTACTCTACACTAATTCCTGTTCTCCATTGAGGCTTCACAGGCACAAGTGACCTCACAAGACCTCTGCAGCTGTGCCAACACCGGAGGGGAAAAGGCTGATACTTCTGTATACTGTAAGTCCGTCACACACAGATATATAGTTTTACCATAACTATTAGGCCCTATAACTGTTATTTATAGTACAAGTCTCCTCATATGGTGTAGAGAAACCTTATGGGATCTGTGAAAGGGCTGTACCAAGTTTTATTGTTGTCCCCTATACTGATTGGTGGGGATTTGACTACTGGAACCCCCACCGATCACAAGAACAGGGGTCCTGATGTCCCTAATTGAGTATATGTCTTCAATACTATGGGGCATCATCTTATATACTCTGGCAGTGATAGGCAGTGCAGAGGATAAATGCAGCAATTTTTGACACTCCCATAGTACTGAATGGAGCAGCATAAAGCATGCTTCACCTCCTACTTCACCAATTAGTCAGAACGGGATGCCCAAGAGTCGGATTCCCTCCTTTAAACATTACTGTACCCTTTCCTGAGATATCAATCAAGCTTGGTACATCCCTTTTATGCGGCTAGGCTCAGGCTCTAATGCATCCCCCACTCTCAGGTCAATCCGGGAGCACAGACCGGTGGGGAGCACAGACCGGTGGGGAGCACAGACCGGTGTTGATGCACAGACTGGGGAGCACAGAACGCGTGACGGAGCACAGACCAGGTGGGAGCACAGACCGGGATGGGAGCACGAGACGCGTGGTGGTGAGTCACAGACCGGTGGGGAGCACAGACCGGTGGGGAGCACAGACCGGTGGGGAGCACCAGGCCTGGATTTGACAAGTAATAATTGGTTATAACGTGAAGCCTACCTGTATATGAACAACCCTGTGGTTGTGCTTATCAGCGCGTGGGGTCCACTCATACAACAATGACAGTAGCAATGACTGCCTGAGCTGCATATATGGATAGGAAGAGTACCTGCTCCAAAATTTTCAGCATGGGCGGTTTGCTGACCCACATATCTGTGTGTATGAGCCCATAGAAATATATAGGGACATGTGCTGGCCATGGAACGTTTGTGTGCATAAGACCTACTACAGGAACCTCTATTATACTCTTGACCGACTCCTACAACTACCCAAAGAACGAGGCTTTATGAGGATCTTTCATCACAATTCTTGTCAGGACGGCAGGAAACTCTAGGAACGCTATTGTACAACAACGTGTAATTGACTGAGTGGATTTCGCCAACGTCAGGTTTTCATGTCCTCTGAGGTGGAACAAGGCTTGTCTTTGCCTCAAGAGCCGTGTGATTATTTGGTCCTCTTTCTTTATTTAGTCCTTGATTTGTGACAATTGCTGATTATTACAGAAACAGCGGAGCGTCGAGGCGTCGATAGAGAAGATATACACTTTCCATCTGACCACACAGAAATTCATCTCCGCCTAGGGTATCGTAAAAAAAAGGTAAACCAACCCGATCGCAGGCAATCAACGTTATTCTACATAGGTAAGCGATTCTCAACGTTAATAGGCACTTGATTGTTGTAGTAGTGTAATGGAAAATAGACATTGTAGTACATTCTGATGAGGAAACTGATAGAGAAGGTCTCGGAGTAATAGAAGATTCCCAATCCGGTATTCTGGTGCAGCACAAATTTATGTATGTGCAATAAACCACATAGTGGCAGAAAATCCCATAAAACTGTACATTATACACAAATAAAAAGACTCCATTCAATTTCTGTTACTGCAGAATATCTAATTACATTTCCATTACAAATTACAATCCCTAATGAGCAAAAATCGCAATGCACTCCATTTCAAAGTGTTTAACATTCCCCCCCGAAAAGTAATTTCTTACACTCTGCGATGGCAGAAGTAAAATTATCCTCCACATATTTGCAGCAGATTGCACTGGGATTTCCTATAACAAACCTGTCAGACAACATTTATTGTATAATACAAATATACTAGAAAATCTAGTTATCCATCCCAAAAGAGTGGTGCGGGATATACAGGTGCAGGTCAAACACTAAGTCCTCTTGGCTGGTTTCCCCAGAGTTCTTCTAAAGGGAAACCTCCAAAGGTGAGGAAAAGGGGTCAGACCCTTCGATTGTCAGTGCCGGTGTCATTGCGCCCCAATAAATCACCAGTAATTGCTTTCTAACTGGTATCTCTGTGTCCTTACAACCAACCCTAGAGCTTTTTCATAGAGTTGATCCTCAATGAGAACATAAGACTCATCTCTGCAAATAATTTGGGACAACCTACAAGAAGGTCATTATGGACCAGTGATTTAAATTTACATAATTCACTTTTGTGGTTCCTCAATTTAGCACCTAGTTTACCACATAATAATACCATAATGGAGTCTGCTTCACAGATTGAGGGGCACTTTAAATTTTCTTTCTAACCTCCACGGTTGCCAAGATATCAGTTCTGGTATCTGACCATTGTAGTGCTCTCTCTACTGTCAAAGAGGAGGACCTAGAGCAGAGAAGTAGGGGCCGTTTGTTATAATATTCTTTTACACTGAGAAGATTAGCATAACATATGCCCCTCTTCTACTCTGGAGAGGATTACAATGGTCAGATATTGGAACTGATATCACAGCAACAGTGGGTGCTATAAAGAAAATTGCCCCTGGATCTATGAAGCAGCCTCTACATCGTGATATGTTCATCAGCACATGTGTGAGGTGGTGAAAGGTTCTCTTTGAGGGAAGTCATCCTAGTGACACCATCCCGTCAATATATTCAACAGCCTCAGTTTTGGGATGATGATTATTGGATGCCACAGATTACGACTAGTGAATCTCAATTTGTCCTGATGATACAAGGATTATTTAGATCTTTACCAACTACAAATTAAGCAGTGTATCACTTGGCAAGTCTGGAATCAGTAGCAGAATGACGTCCACCCACCAAATGGATATTGATGACATATGACATCATTGAAACTTCCATAAAGGTATTCTAGAAGGTCTCATGTACCACTTATTCCGTGTTGGACAAGATACAGGAGCCTCGATTTAAAGAGTAAAGCATTGTGATACCCTCTCCTTCACTCCCAAAGCTTAATAAATAACCAGCATTTCTAAAACTGATAAGAAAAGCATTTGTTAGATAAACCTTGATCTCTACAAAGGCAGCTGTTTGAAGAACTTTCTAGAAGCCAACAGTTTAACTTGTTTTTTTACAAGATGAAATGTGTCAAGTAAAAGGGGCACTCCTATAGTAAGTATTTATGGCATAGTCACGCAATATACCGTACATACAGAAAAGGGTCTCAGCTCTAGGTTCCTCTCAATGAACTCCTGGGCCCCAGCACTGGGTGCCTCCCAAAAAGAGTTCCAGATTTGTCATCTGTTGGTAAAATAATACCTTGTGTAAACAGGGGTCGGAGACCAACACCAACATGAGGGTGAATAATCAATTAAAGGTAACCCGTCACCAGGGACCTCATTTTCACAGGTTGCAGAAGCCCATCACTGCTGCATTGCACATATGCCTTCTCTAAGCATTTGCATTACAATACAATTGTGTGTTATAACTTACCTTGTACCCTGACCAAATCCTCTATGTAGTCCCGGGGGTTGGGCTTTGGTTCGGATGCATTTCAAAAAAACCACACGTGACTTGTCTGTGCTGCAGACTGCTCAGCTCTTAGCCCCCACCTTTATGCTCCTGTATAGCTCCTCCCTCCTGCTCCTTCACAGAGCTCACAGCCTGGTGAGCTGACATCAGTGTGGGAGGGAGGAGCTGTACAGGAGCACAAAGGTGGTCGGCCAAGAGCGGAGCAGACAGCAGCACAGACAAGTCACGAGTTGTTCTTTGAAATGCATCCAAAGCAAAGCCCAACCCCTGGGACTTCACAGAGTATTCTGTCAGGGTGCAAGGTAAGTTACAACACACAATTATATTGTAATGCAGATGCTTAGAGAAATCATATGTGCAATGCAGGTGTGATGGGCTTCTGCTACCTGTCTTTAGTGAAAATGAGGCCCTTGGTGACAGCTTCCCTTTAACCAAGCTTCTAACCTCCATGTAGTTTGCATCAGCCTCCTTAAAGTCAATGTAAAACAAGCACCGACTTTGGCCCCTTGGTATTTGGGCAACTGCATTTTTAAGGCTGCATTCAAATAATTTTCTGTTGTGTGGACACAGAATAGAGTGAAACATTTATTCATCCACATAGAAAGATGACAGGGCCGGATGTAAATGCAGCCAAACAATGAGAAGAAATTAACTTCCCTAAGAAAGTTTGTTCCGGATCATTACCAGTGGGATAACCCATATTAAAAAGGCCATTAGGTTCCCTCTTTCCAAATATTAGACAGGATTAAGTAAATCAGTCCTGCCACATCCTATTGGCTGATGTCATCCAGGATGTGTGGAGGACAACGCACAACAATAAGGAGTAAACACCTGAACGTGGCCAACACACTGCTGATACTGATCATGGTTTGGTTTCTGCAGTGCTAGCTGATGCTAGGCAAAAGGAAGAGCAGGCATGTTGGATCTCAACATGCCCAATCCTAACAAGTTTTAAATGTATAACCTATACATACTAGTCTTGAATACAGGACTTTCATGGCCCAATAAAGCGGAGGTGAAATGCCTGCTGGTGCTACATTTATCTCTTTAGGCCTGAACTAATGCAAAGTACAGCTCCGAAGGATAAATCAGCAGCAAGCACGCTCATGCGTGGCGGTCATTAAAGGAAACCTACCATTTGATTTGATGCATTATGAAGGAAACATACCTTGAGAATGCTGTAGCTACACCCATGCAGGATCATAGCTGAGCTGAGTGGTTTTGCTGATAAAACAGATCTAACATTATGATAATGAAGCTCTGTCCCTTCTATGGCTCCTACAGCGCTCGTCCAAGCATGTGAGTTTTTCTCTGCAGGAGAGGATGATGCAATCACTCTTCTCCCTGCCAGACAGAATAATCAATTGCTGCACCATCCAACAAGCAGCTGTGTATGAGTGATCCAGCTCAGGTTGATTAGTCATGTCTTGACTAACCTCCATTTGTAATTACAAGCTCCGTGTCCAATGAGTTTATCTTGGCAGCCAGCCTGACCCAGCTTCCCCAAGGTCCTGAATGTTAGAATTGTTTTTTTTAGCCAAACCACTCAAACTAATGGATTAACCAAGATATGATCCTGCATCAGTGTAGCTACAGCATTCTCAAAGTATGTTTGCTTCCTAATGCATCAAATCAAATGGTAGGTTTCCTTTAATACACTAGACCACGACAGATCTTGTTTTGGGCAGGCGTTCTTGTGGATTGGACACATCACCTATCCTCTCTATAAGAGCACATGCACACTTGGTCTGGCTGACTGCTAATGGATTATGGGAGCCAGTATTGTGTCTACGTCTTTGAAAGGTAACCTTTAGAAACACTCCCGCTTTAATTATTCTTCTCTGTACATGCGGTAATGACATAATTGGACTATGATAAGTTATGATGCATAACTCTCTGTATAGGTCACAGGATGGGAATGCATGTCCCATAGTGTAAATGACAAGGGTGTGCCTCCATGTAATATCACATAAGCGACGGCCATCAGGAGGTCATGGAAATATGTAGTCATGACAGTGTCACCCAGTGTAGTGTCAAAAGTGACATTTATTTTAAGTCATAAAACAGATGATGGTGATGATACTATAGAATAGTAAAACACATTGTAAAACCGAGAAGAAGGGAAAGTTCAGAGAGTGGAGAATTTACCCTCCAGTCATCTGAGGTTAAACATTTCTTAGGGCAGAGGTATAACACTTCGTACTCGCTACTGCTCAGTCACTATGACTGTGTGTACAACAACAGGTAAGTACAGGGCTTTAATAACGTGGCTAGGAACCGGCAAAGAGACCAAAACAATAAATATTTACATCATATAAATCATTCACAAAACCACTACTTCCAAATCAACAGCCTCAACATCAGTCATGTGATGTAAGAGTCCTTATTGAGGCCAGTGATCAGCCGCAGCGATCACGTGATCGATGTATGGGACATCATTGCAAAAGAAGCAAAGAAACTAAAACAAAAAAAAAAAAAAAATACATCATATAATCATTCACAAGACCACTACATCCAATCAATGGCCTCAACATTAGTCATGTGATGTAAGAGTCCTTATTGAGGCCAGTGATCAGCCGCAGCGATCACGCGATCAATGTATGGGACATCATTGCAAAGAAACTAAAACCAAAAAAATGACATAATTTAATCATTCAGAGGCCACTACATCCAATCAACGGCCTCAACATCAGTCATGTAATGTAAGATTCCCCTATTGAGGCCAGTGATCAGCCGCAGCGATCACGTGATTGATGTAGGGGACATCACTGCAAAGAAGTCCAGAAAAGTGAGGCAATAAATTGGGCGTGCAAAAATATCCAATTTAAAAAAAAAAAAAAAAAACGCTCAACTCTTCTCAAATCCAAAGAGGGAGTTACATCTCACCACTCCCGAATCTAACACAAGTGGAATATATCCAGGATCAAAATAGTCTTTTTAGTCTCAACGCTTCGGGCTGTCAGAACTTAGCTATTTAAAAGAAGTCTGCTCCTCGAGATACCTTGGGCACTGGGATGGGATGGAATTAAATTTTTAATATTTCCTGTTTATAATAAATTGGGCGTATAGTTGTATGGAGTATATCCATGTGTGGAATCACAGCAGAGAAGTAGCTCCATAGATTGAGGATCCCCAATCATCTCAGCTGTAGGACTAGACTGGGATACAGTGAAACTGCACTATGCAAATACATTAGATATTGTATATAGTCTGACGTAAAGAAAACCATGTCTTATCAGGCCGATTATTATTATTATTAGCTCACAGCCTTATCAGAGCCGTGCACATGTATGTAGCACAGACCGGAATCCTGTCTTTCCTGATATGTATCTTCTAATGGGACTCAATGCATGGACTCATGAGTAACACCATGCCGTGCGACACTCTACAGAAGAGAACGAACCAGTGCAGAGGAAGACAAATGCTAAAAAGGTGTAAAAAGATGGACAATAAAAAGGTAGTTGTCCAATTTAAAAGGGTTCTACCACCTCTACAAGCCATAAAACATGCAGGTAGCATCTTGTTGAGTAATGCGTTACGATTTCAGAGATAACTATTCCTGTCCATTCTGACATTTCTGAGAAATTCCTATTTTAATCCATATGCTAATGAGGCAAGGGGTGCAGAGTGTCCTCATGCACCTGGAGCGCAACACTTCCCTCCAGCAGATAGGACCTGTGAAATGCATTGGGATGAAACCAGGAGGAGTAATTTAGGCAGGAATAACAGAGGACACAGCCTGGGCACACCAACTACCTCATTAGCATACAGATTAAACCTGGAAAGGGCATAATCCACAGATATAACAATATGTTGGAAATCCATGAGCATCCTTCTACAATGTGCTGCCAGCATATTATAAAGCCTGGAGGAGGTCGTACACTCCATTTATTACCAATCAGATTGTGGTTTGATGTGAACCGAGTCAAACTCCACATTTTTGACCATTCTGTTGGCACCGTCTGTTTTAGTAAATAACCAATTCCCAAAATATAATATTCTTCCTAGATTTCCTAAAACTCTCGTGGAGCAATCCCTCCAAGAAATTTATGTCAAAAGTTTGGACACTTTTACACAGTCCCATCAGTGTCTAGGGATACGCCCCCTAACTGTGTAATGGTAACACCCAGTTGTCCATTTACACAATTTTTGAAGAGTAACAACAGAGTATCAGCAAGAGAAAATATATGCTCCAAAATGAGTATTTCACAAATGTAACATGTAGTTACGGACAGGTCCTCTTTAGTTGCAGTCATAAGTGAGAAATGTAGCAGGACGCCAGAACTCACCAAGCAACCATAGACCCATGCAAACAAAACTGACGATGAGTAAATAATTCATCCAGTCTTCGTTATTATACTTTACTCATTTTAATCTGGGAAAGCTCACAGGACATGCACCAAGCTATTTGTTGGTTCTGGGGATAGATTTGTGGACCAGGGGATCAGTTTGGAAAGTGCTACAGGTCACTCCCCACTGTGGAGCGTAACTTGAGGACACAATCAGTCCTTATAACGAAGCCCTGTCACCAGTAAGAAATGCTGCATCTGTAACATAAATCTGTGGGGGCCTCACAAAAAAAAAAACTTCTCCTGTAATGGGAAAGTTAAGCTAAAGCAGATGTTTAGTTAGAGGCACAGGAACCCATACTGCTCCAATACTACATCTAATGAATACCCAGACTCCCCAAACTCCTCTAGGACCAAGATATAGGACTACTTACCACACAACAAAACTTGCCATGAGGCCCAATTCCACCATGAGCACATAAAATGTTTTACTCTCATTACAATAGAGGGAGAATATATCAGTAATGCACACAGTCATGTTACAGAAATTGGCTCGTGTTTAGTGATATCACATTGAAAAAAGTAAGCAGTGAAATTACAGATAAGAAACCATTCATGTACAGGGCCGACACCCACAGTGGCGGCGCGGCCACAGGGCCGACACCCACAGTGGCGGCGCGGCCACAGGGCGGACACCCACAGTGGCGCCGCGGCCACAGGGCCGACACCCAGTGGCGCCGCGGCCACAGGGCCGACACCCACAGTGGCGCCGCGGCCACAGGGCCGACACCCACAGTGGCGCTGCGGCCACAGGGCCCCACAGGGGCGTCCTGGCACAGGGCAAATACAGAAAACTGAATGCGACCCCCTAAATCACCTGTAAATTGCTGCCTGCACCTTACCTCTGAGTATCCCGGGGCTCCCATGTTGTTGGGTACCACAGAAGCTGCTATACCTACCCTGACCCAGTTACACTCATGGAGCATCACTGTGAGCACTGTACTATGGGCTAGTATAATAAGTGGATTGTATACACTTTAAAGGGGCCTATTGTTAGCCCACTGGCAGCAGCATAGAGCTACTACAGTATACCTAAGTGTAGCGTATTAATAGGCAGGACTTTCCATCCCACTGCCATCAACTAAACTCTTGATCTTGTGAAATGATCTATTTAATACAGAGGATATAGTGAATTACACTGGATGCAGTATATAAACCTCTCTGCATCTAGCGATGTCTGGCAGTAATCTTATATTTGGCATCATCCTTTGGGCATTTTTTTAAACTTGTTTTTCTAGAATGAGCAAATTAATACCAGGGTGTCTGTAACAGCGATGACACATTAGTGGTTCTCATTTATGAAGCTCCACTTAAACCAGCCCAGTTAAATTTGCCTTCTTAGAAACACAACCAAAGCTGAAACCCCCATCTTATCATAAGGAAATGTCTTCCCCCAAAAATCTATTTTATTTTTTGTGGTTCCAATAAACAGAGCAGCTCTGTAATAAGACTTCATTTAAAACACTTTTTGTGCCTATAGACGGGTCAGACAACATAGTGTTTGCTTGTTGTCTGTTACCATGGAAACCGAAAGGTTTAAAAAGAAGCTTAAAACACAAAATATATATATGATCAAGGCTGTTTGAAAAGTAATTAATTTTATTTTACATACGTGGCCGGCTCATAACCAATTTAAGTGGCTTTCTACGTGCTCTACTACAGCCTTAGTAGTTTCTAGATCTTAGGAGGTTATTAATAATTCTGGATCTGGATACATCCCAGGGTTTTACATCACCACAGGACACTATTTATTGTAAGAGTGTTTTTATGCAAAACTTTTTTTTTTGTTTCCCCAAGAATAGGTCCACTTATGGAAGTCTGAATAATAATAATAATAATAATAATAATAATAATAATAAATTAAATAATAATAATAAAATTTAGATATTGGCATCATATTCCATAGCACTTTACAAATCATAGGTAACATCTACAAATAAAGTAAGACATTAACATCTAAGGCTAATGTCTCCTTTCTGTAGGACTTGCATATGAGTAATTTTATATTAAGTCTGATAAAATAAACAGATAATGAACGTCACGAGCCGCTATCGAAATCGACCAAGCGGACGTAAAAAAATAAATCTGATGCCACTGCCACAATAAACAATGTTCAGTACAAGACACAAGATGTGATGCCAAAAATAAATGACAGCATCCAAAGAACTACTGTATACAACAGAACAAAGGAATAATCATCGCCTCACACAAACACCAAGCCCGCTTTCATCCAAGATGCCATCTCTTTGTTTTTCATATAAAAACTAAGATCTAGCAATATTGCCAAACAAACTTTTACATTTTTGAAACATTTAAAAAAAAAAAAAAAAAATTAGGATAAACACCACAAGATCCACCAGCATCTTCCACAAGAAAGTAAAGATTCTCGATTTTTGTATCTGCACGCAATATTAATAGAAATTTAGTATTGATCACCAATATAACTAATATGACAAATAGACTAAATAGAGGTGTCCAAATATTATAGCCTTAACACAAGTCTAATAGCAGAGACTTCCAGCAATAATTACTAATCCGGAAACTACAAGATAAATCCACTACTGCGAGGATTAGAAACAAATGACAAATAATGACTGTGTAATAAAGTAGTAATTAGCCTTCTTAGATTCACACGTCCACAAATGACCGGCCTATAATGAGTAGCTGAGGATAGTCGCGCTCTAGGCCCTCGAGGCTCCCTGCATTCAGAGTATCTAAATATCAACTTTTATTCTAATGTCTAAAAAAAATTGACCTCTGTTTTGTAAAGTAAGATGGATGTATAACCCAAACGTAATAAAACACACACGTGTTGGGTAATCATTTATGGATACCCCACCCAGCTCACAAGCCGGGTCCCATTTTCCGATCCGTTTCGAGACTTAGGAAGTTGCTCCTCGGCCAATACTGATTGCATCAGTTTCCCCCGATTCAGGCGGTGACCCGCTAAGCAGCACTTCCTGTGTGTCCACAAATTAGAGACCAGCACCGGTCAAGTTCCTGGGACTTAGTAAGCCAGAGACTTTCTGTTTTGTTATCCTTTCCTCATATTTATTGAGAATACAAAGATTCATTGTCTTCTGTTTTAACAGACAAATGGCCTCCAGCCTTGGTCTAGAAGATGTTCTGCAGAGTCTGGCGCCACGACCACGAGGTGACCTCTCACAAGAAGGCATCGAAGAGGAGATTCACCCCTGTCTGACATCACCAAGCAAGTCTAGGAAGCCTCCAATAATATTTCTACATCGAGGAAACAGATTTCGTCAAGATAGAACTTTTTTTTTTCTTTTTTAAAAACACATTTTATTTGTTTTTAGTCCACAACTGTAACACATTATAACATAAGATGGAAAAGAAAATACATTTCTAAGAATCGTTTTCATCACTCCAGTTGCCACAAGTCACTGCATTGTTTTTTTCCAAATATATTTCATTAAAAATTTTTTAATTAATACCAATAGGTTCCCCTTTAGGAGGACAACCCTTCTACTTGGCTATTCAAGTAAATTCTTTTATTTCCCACCATGGATTTTCCTAGATCAGTGATGGCGAACCTATGGCACTGGTGCCAGAGGTGGCACTCAGATTTGCCCATCTGCATCAAAAAAGCAACAAAAACTGTGTGTATCCAAACATAAGGTCTACCACTTTACAATGTAGTTTCCAATACAGAGTAATGAACATGACTAAAGACAAGAACATTTTGGACTTGGTATGTCCCCAGTTTGCCCTATTCAGGGACGCATCCCTTAAAGGGGTTTTCCCACAAATCAAACTTGGGCCCTATCCAGAGGATACATTCATTACATTAGATATCTACATCCACAATTACATCTTACTTCTTGTCTGGCACAGAATATGAAGTTATAACATCCTTCTATAGCGGCACACGTTTTTCAAGGCAGGTCAAAACCAAATTAAACCAACAGCACTGTCGCAGTACAGAGCTGCTATTGGGTCATTTTTAGGTCATGCTAATAAGATTCATTTTAGCTATTCCAGTTTTTTCCATTTAAGGGAACCGGTCACCAGATTTTACCCTATAAAACTAACAGCCCCCTCAGATAAGAGTATGAAATGTACTTTCTAGTATTCCAAATATTTTGTGAAATCCCACAAGTACCTATTAAAAAAAAAAAAAAATGCTGGCACTTTGCGATAAATAAGCGGGTCTTTGTTGTAGTTTGGGCACTCGATCTCTAAAAGGTTCGCCATCACTGTCCTAGATGTTCCTGTTCCTCCTGCTAACTCTGTTACCAGTTGTAGTTGGTCCCAACATTGTCTGAAAATGTCCAATCAGGGTGGTCAGTATTACACTGTGTAGGACACACCCAGTTGTCCATTTAGAAAAGTTGTGAAAGTATTAAAAAGGAAAGCTTTGGAGATGATGTATTAAAGAGAGTACACGACATGTCAGGAGATCACGTTATATAATGTTCCTTTATGTCTATGTGCAACCTGCCGCCGCTATGCAAAGCTCATCACAGGCCGACAATTTTTCATAAACCAAAGAGAATTTTTTTTTCTGGAAGTGGGATTTGGATGGGATATTTTTTGGAGGGAGGAGATCTAACTATTTTTACTCTCACCATGTAAACTGATTGGAGATCTTTGCACTAAACAGATAATTTTTAGCAGGTTTTAGACTTTTACTGCAACTTTTAATGCATACGGACAAAAGCTAAAAGAAAAACACAAAAACAGTATTCGTACTCCATAGGTTAAAAACCGTCACCCGATATAAACCCGGCCTCGTTCACATGGTTCAGTGGGACCGTTCTGGACATAAAGCTTACTTTATAACCCCATGAAAAGAGCCTCAGTGTTTTCCATCGCACTGTTATTCTCTGGGATGAGGCCAGCGCTGGCCATTTTCCACTTTTACAGAGACACGTCCAAGTGTGGGTTCACGGCGCGCTGCTATTAGATGTACTGCATCACTACAAAGTAGAAGGACTCTCAGGGTGTTGTGCAGTCGACACCAGTGACACTGATCTGCTCATACCTGCTCTTTAGCAACATGCAAAAGAGAAGGAGGAGCGGAGCAGATTGTACATAGTGTCCTATCTGCAGGCAGCATGTTATAGAGCAGGAGGAGCTGAGCAGAATGCAGTGTTCTATATGCACAGAATGTATCGGCTCAGTTCTTCTTGCCATATCTTGCTGTCTGTACAAAGGACATCATGCAACAAACTTTAGGCCACCCAAGGGTTTAAATATTAAAATAGTTTTTCCAATCATGCAATCTCACCATCTTTCTTAGAGAGGAAAATACAGATAGAAATCTTACTTTAAAGAGGGTGCCTGGTTTTAATCTAAAACATAACTGGCCAGGTGGGTAGGAAGAAAAAAAAAAAAAAAAGAGCTTGCATTTACCTTCCCCGGTGGAGGAGGAGCTGAGCAGATTGTACATAGGATCCTACCTACAGGCAGCATGTTATAGAGTCGGATGAGCTGAGCAGATTGTACATAGGATCCTACTTACAGGCAGCATGTTATAGAGCAGGAGGAGCTGAGCAGAATGTAGTGTTCTATATGCACAAAACATAGCATAGCATAGAGCAGACTGTACTGGCTCAGTTCTTCTTGCTATATCCTGCTGCCTATACAAAGGACTTTATGTACAACATGCTCAGCTCCTCCTGCTCTATAACATGCTCCCTGCAGTTTCCTAGCTGCTCAGCCAGGACTAAATATTTATGGCAACAACTTTACTTAAAAAAGAAAAAAGATCTAGTAATACAGATACTAACATATTGAACACAAATAAAAAGCATGAACGAGAAGAAAGAGGCCAAACTTTGATGGTTAACATATACAACCTCCAGGACCTCTCTGCTTATACCACTGCACTGTAATTAGTAACATGATATAGTAACTTACAGAATCCTCTGGGGGTCTCTGGATCTTTCCCCAATCAACAGAAGGACCTTTCTCTTGCAAGAACCGATGAAACAACTTCTGGAAGCCGGCCAAGTCTTTTTTCGTATGCTGGAAGGAATAAAACATATGTGTATTACTCAGGAGATGTGTGTGGCGGTGGAGACATAAAAAGCACACACATACTAGGCAGATTATAACATCCAATGTAGATGAAATACATGACTATCTAGAATCTCATCCACCTATAGTAGTGGTGGCGAACCTATGGCACGGGTGCCAGAGGTGGCACTCAGAGCCCTTTCTGTGGGCACCCAGGCCTTTACCCCAACATAGAGTTTGCCAGACAGGACTCAAGGCTTCCTCCTGCGGTCCAGGAATTCCCTTTTTAAAGTGACATCCTTGGCTTCAACGGTTACAGCAGGAACGAGAAGTTGTGGATAGAGACAGATTATTGTTGGACCTCCTGCTCTGGGAACCTGATTCTTCCTGTTCAGGGAACCCTAGAGGGAAGCTACAATCCAAATTTCTCCATCATCTTTCTATTGTATTGGTGAAATCATGACGCCAATACGATTGAAACCTGTGATACAGCAGGGATCAATAGATTACTGCTTAAATTGTCATGTTGGCACTTTGCAACATATAAGTGGGTTAAGGTTGTACTTTGGGCACTCTGTCTCCAAAAGGTTGTCCATCACTGACCTATAGAATCACTGGTTAATGGAATCCAGGGGGAATCTCTAATTGTTACTACAGGCAGTCCCCGGGTTATGTACAAGAAAGTAGGTTTGTTTTTAAGTTGAATTTGTATGTAAGTTGGAACTGTATATTTTATCATTGTAACCCCAACCAAATTTTTTGGGGTCTCTGTGACAATTGGATTTTAAAAATGTTGGGTTGTCACAAGAACCAGGATTAACAATAAATCTTAACTACAGACACATTAAATAGTTGTTTATTGTAGCCTGGGACTAAAGTACAGTAAGTTACCAACATCCAGAGGTCCGTGGGTAACTAGGGGTCGTCTGTAGGTCGGGTGTTCTTAAGTAGGGAGCCGCCTGTATACTAATACTTAAAAGTACTATTGTTCCATATGACTGTTTGTACTCTGTAATGTAATATTATAATTGTAAATTGTCCCCCATGATGTAAAGAGCTGCGGAATTTGATGGCACAGTATAAATAAAGATTATTATTATAGCAAACGTATTCCGTTATGTAATGCTTGGTAGGGGGTGAGAAGCGAAGTAGTCAGATTAACCATTCAGGACCCTCAAAAAGTTAGACAACACATGGGTCGCCTAAAATAACAGATATACTGATATCCAGGACAGATGGAAACAGTACTGGCTAATTCCCATCAGTCCGATAGTCACTATACTAACTACATCAGTGGTGGCAAACCTATGGCACCCAGATAGTCACCCCAGCATAAAGTTCCCTTGACAGTCCGTGGTGGTCCAGGATGTGCGAAGTTCAGTGCTATTTTAAAGTGACACATCCTTAGCTACCTGGCACTACAGGAAGAAGAGTGAGAAGGTGTGAATAGGGCTGGATCATCATTGGAGCTCCTGCTCTGGACTCTGCAATTCTACCTGTGTCAGGGACCCTTAGGGAAGCTACAATGACATTCAGAATGTCTCCTTTCTACTATATTGGTGTCCCCAGGATGCTGATACGATTGAAAGCTGTGAATTGCCATGTGCGCACTTTTTGATAAATAAATGGGTTTTTGTTGTAGTTTGGGCACTCGATTTCTAAAAGGTTCACCATCACTGAACTACATGGAGTAGCCAAGTAAATGAGGCCTAATCATAGACATGTAGCTGGTGCAGGATGAAGCGCTGCAGGTAACAGTGATGCAATGTACAGCCGAGTTACAGATTAACCAGGAATAGGGCAATAAACCCGCTTTCACTACACATGAACTCATTTCTATGCACTGGTATAATGGTGTGTGCACAGTAAGTAAGACATGGCAGAATGATAAGAGATTACACATGTGGTTGCATCACTACTATAACTTGCATAATAATGTGTGGAGCAGTCCAGGGTGCGATAATGAATGACACAGATGACCGCAAGATTAAAGATCAATGCGGGGAAGGATTGCATCACTTAGGTCACATAATGCGTTGTATCCCGGTGCCTATTCTTTCACACGCTTTAGCTGTATATAAAGCTACATAAATAATGGTTACAGAAACCGTATGATATACTGTGCTCCACTGCACTGGGATATAGATTTCCCAGAAGTCTCATTGATGTGCAGCAGGTTTACCTGCACTACATATCTTGCAAACGGGGTGGGTCCGATTACTGGGGCGACCAAAGTTCATGAGAATGGGGGTCCCAGTCTCACTAACTGAATGAATGAAGCAGCAGGTCAGGCTTGTGTCCTGCAACTCCATTCAGCTATGGCTTTCTTTGCCCGAAACGCGTCGGATGCTTAGTATGGATAGTCGTGTCCCTGTATTTTAATATGTTTCAATAAAGAAAGTTTTAATACTTAGAGGAGCGGAGACCCAAAATCTTTTCAATTCGCCTACATTGCTCAGGGATCTTTGCTATTCTCATTAGGCAATGTTTGAGAGTGCTGGAGATACTTGAGCGCTGTGCTCTGCAATTTCCGACACTTCCATAGTATTGAAAGGGGCAGCAAGACTCATAATTGACCTGCCACTTCATCAACTAGTGAGAACAGAACTAGTGAGAACAGGACCCCAGTTCTCATGCACAGTGGGGGTCCAAGCAATCAGAAGCTCGCTGATCAGATATCCTGTAAACAGTGGATAACAATTATAGTTGGTACATCTTCTTTTATAGTATACCATCGGCATATACCTTGAAGCACAAGTGTATAACTAGACTAGAAGTTGCAGCTAATGGCTTCAGCTACATAATGTCTGGCCCCTTATCTAGCATCAGGATGAAGGATTGTAAACCTAGCACACTGACATACTGGTGTGTGCCACCTCTGGCTAGATCTGATCTTCCTATATCTTCTCATTCCCTGTTTACAAAAAAAAAAAGGCTTTTAAAATTGTGCACACAATCCTAAGGAGCCCCTGAGACTCATTTGCATAATTGTAAAGCCTTTTTTTTGGTAGATGTTTTACAAAGCAAGTATTAGGTTATCTAAAGTTTTATCTGGGACATACCTCCAATTCAGACTCTGGTGCCGTAGAAAGGATTTTCTCCAGGTCCATCTTCATGGCCTCCTCCAACTCCTGCCTGATGGCCTCTTGGAACTGGGACATCCCTCCTCCAGACATTGCTTGGCTTAAATCTGAAAGAAAAAGAAAGAACATTAGCGGCTTCCAAGTAAATTGACCCATAAACAGAAACTCAGGGACTATCTCTAAAAAATAAAGGTTTCCACAGAGATTTTCCCATGAATCAAAGTTGGGCCCTATCCAGAGGACACATTCTTTACATTAGATATCTACATCCACAATTACATTTTACTTCTTGACTGGCACAGAATATGAAGTTATAACATCCTTCTATAGCGGCACACGAACAGCAAGGCAGGTCAAAAGCAAATTAAACTAACAGCTCTGTCGCAGTACAGAGCTGCTATTGGGTCATTTTTAGGTCATGCTAATAAGATTCATTTTAGTTATTCCAGTTTTTTCCATTTAAGGGAACCGGTCACCAGATTTTACCCTATAAAACTAACAGCCCCCTCAGATAAGAGTATGAAATGTACTTTCTAGTATTCCAACTTTTTTGTGAAATCCCACAAGTACCTATTAAAAAAAAAAAAAAATGCTCCAAAGTTGCGTGAAAAAGAGCAGAGTAGAGTCATATTTGCCTGACATGAGTCAAGTTTAGAGGCTGAAGGGAAGCTTAATTTTAGACACCCTTATTTTGAGTTCTAGAAAGTAAAGAATCTCATCTTTCATATCGCATTAAACTTGTGGTTCTGTGATCTACAGATATAAGCACGAAATAAAGATGCAATTCTTGCCTTTAACTCTCTACATCAGGGTCTGTAGCTCACAGAACCATAAGCCTCATGTGATCTGAAAGATAAGATTCTTATTTTTAAAATTACACCAAAAGTTGTTTGTAGGCTCTCAACAAAGTCATCACCGATGGCCATTACATTTTTGCTTTAGTTTTTGAAGTGCATAATGTGAACAGCAATTTGTTCCACCCCATGCAAAAAAAAAAAAAAAAAAACACAATTCAGCCAGTGGATTCATATTGTACAAAAGCAGTGAGCCTGCACAGATTTACATAATCGAGATACGCTGTCATATCCGGTAAACTGAAGTGTGGGCATGATGGTCTAGGCTACAGCTTGCCGCCTCTGGGGATATCAATGAGGTTTTAGCTTGTGTATTATGATTATTATTTTTTTTTTAGAAACCAGTTTTGGGGAATTTTGAAAAAAACTGTTTGTGGATTATATAAAAAAAACACAGGTGCAGAGGTGACGCGAGTGAGAAAAGCTGTGCAGACACGGTAGACACAATGGCGGAGATTTATCATCAAGTTTCTGAGGTAAAACTGTTCTAGTTATTCATGGAAACCAATCAGAGCTGAGCTTTAAATTTATAAACAGCAGTGGAAAAATGAAAGTTGACCTCTGATTGGTTGTCATGGGCAACTAGAAGAGTTCTGCTCTAAGAGACTTATGATAAATTTCCCCCAATAATGCAGTGTTAGAGGATCCCACTAAAATAATGGTAGTGCAGCTCATTTCTTAGGATTTCCGTTTGCCCATTCCATCATATGCCTTGCACAAACCTCTATATCATTTGAGTGAGTAGATGCAATGGGCCTTGTGTGGAGGAAGCTTATAGCTGTACATCTAGGCCTGTAGTGACCTTAGATGAAAGGGATTCTTCCAGAAGTTTTGACGGTACACAGCTGCAGACAGTGTTTTTAGCCCTGGAGATCTGTGTAACCTTTGTGTGAGTTAGTAGAAGCAGGACTGGGAAAAATGCATTTACATTACAAGATTGTAGCTGGACTAGGAGAACTGGACTTTCCTTACACTGCTGTTTTGTTGGGTCTCTGCATTTAAACACCCCCCACAGCCCCTCTAACCAGAAACATACCGCTGTTACTTGTATGTAAAAGTTCAGTTAAAAGATCTAACACGACAGTGCTACTAAGTCCAGTTACAATCCTGGAATACAAATGCATTTTTTTCCACAGTCCTGCTGCTACTAACAAACAGATCTCCAGGGCTAATTTTTAACACAGTCTGAAGCTTTGTATGGTCAAAGATGCTAGCAGACTTCATTTAAGCTAACTGTACATATGACTTCTGAGAGTTCTACATCATTCAGAGCATTGAAAGTCACCAGAAAACTAAGTGGTAGATTAACCATTAACTCTGCTTATCCATGGACTTCTTCTCAAATCAACTTTTAAAATTATCATAATGAGCTTAAGGGTCTCAGGGGGGTGATATCTTTTCACTGGTTGTTACAACGAGCAGAACATGTCTCCCCTCCCCCAGTCTGTGTAATCTAGCAGCAGCAGGAAGTGGGGAAGACCTGCTCTGCTCATAGTAACAACCAGTGAAAAGACATCACTCAGGTGCTCTGAAAACACCCAACAGAGCCCTGAGACTCATTAGAATAATTTTGCAAGTTGATTTTAGAAGGAAACAGGACATTGATAACAAATATAAGAAGATTACCACAGTCACAGGGCCTGGATCTACACCCCATTCCAAATTATTAAGCAAATGATATTTATCTCTGATTTTCCTAAGAGGTCAATATAATAAATGTCATCACTCATTACAGTATTACTCGAATTTTATTGAACAAACCTACCAATGATAACGGTATATTCAGCAAAATTTAAAAAACAACTCAAAATACACAGCAGAGTTTCAAAACATTTTTAAAGGTTGTAAAGTACTGAAATGGTCATTTGTTGAATTTATAGCATTAGGAGGTCACATTCTAAACTTTGTGACACTTAAATCCAATTTGCATAATAATTTGGAACGTGGCGTATGAGAAGTATCCCTGGGTTACCATGATGGATTTTAAAGGGGTTTTCCTACAAAGGCAAGTTAGGCCCTATCCACGGGGATAGGGCCCAACTTGCTGATCAGTGGGGGTCTCAGCGCTGAGACCCTCACAGATCGCAAAAAAGAGGGGTCCACCGTCAGACTAATGGAGCAGACGGCCGCGCATGACTGTTCTGCTCCATTTATCTCTAAGGAGCAGATGGAGATCGGTGAGCGTGGCGCTCGGCAATTTCCGTCCGTTCCATAGAGATCAATGGAGCAGAACGGTCATGTGCGGCCGTCTGCTCCATTAGTTTGACGGAGCGACAAGGGGTCCGATGCGGACATGTGGGACCCCATCGAACCCCTTGTTTTCGTGATCTGTGGGGGTCTTAGCGCTGAAACCCCCACTAATCAGCAAGTTAGGACCTATCCAAGGGATAGGGCCTAACTTTTCTAAGTGGGAAAACCCCTTTAATGGCAGATTTTCTTTGAGAAGAGAAATCTGCTGCAATCCCGCAGCAGAAAATTCCCATACTGCAGATGTCATGTAAAATTCGTCAAGCGACAGAGATACAGTAATCCGCAGCAGATTTTACAGAGTAAAATGTACGTCCCTTATGCACAGGCCGTTGTAATTCTATAATCTACTTTTACTTTATTTATTTTTTTAAGTAACAAAACCCCATTGCGGTGTTTTATCTACACAAATCAACTAGATACAAGAGAAGACGTGTGACCGCAACCAGATGGTCCAGTTTAACCCATAATTAAAATAACATCTGTGCACTTAGCACAAAAAACGCACCTTTAATCTGAGCGAGGGGCCGATCTAGTGTAACAACATTCCTAGAGTATTTAGGTTAAATATGTTAAGAAATGACACCATATCGGCGGCCTATATGAGCTCATCGCACATGACACACACATAACATTTACATCCAGAGGAGGGACAAACCTCACGAGATCGGAAAGGCGTGAGCCAAATGCTGCCCTATGCTTTGCTGGAACACTGTGTAAGTGTAAAGCACATGTGTCTGGTTTGGGACAGTAAAGCCCCCCGAGTGGGCGAGAGGCCCAGCTGTAACTGGAGATGAGTTATGTGCACGGGTTATTTCACTTTGCATCAGTTTAATGGAGAACAGATACTCTGCGGTAACACAAGCGCCATGCTCCGGAGAAGACAGAGGAGAAACCAGGGGGGTCACAACTACTACTGAGTGCAAAGTAACTTGCAATGCAAATAATTAATAATGTTTATATATTGAAAAATCTTACAATTTCCCAATATACTGTCTTCATCAATTCTTCACAGTTTTCTAGATCTCTGCTTGCTGTAATACAACAGGAAGCTTCATTGTTTACTTCCAGTGAATATAAAAACGGTTCCTGGTCCTGTGATGTCAGACAGGAGAACAGCTCATTATACCCCTGGTCATGTGATATCACACAGGTGCACAGCTCGTTATACCCCTGGTCATGTGATATCACACAGGTGCACAGCTCGTTATACCCCTGGTCATGTGATGTCACACAGGTGCACGGCTCGTTATATCACAGAGCTGTGTGTTAGAATGAGACATGGACCTGTGTGACACCACATGACCAGGGATATAACAAACCATGGACCTGTGTGACACCACATGACCAGGGATATAACAAACCATGCACCTGTGGGACATCACGTGACCAGGGACATCACGTGACCAGGGACATCACGTGACCAGGGACATCACGTGACCAGGGACATCACGTGACCAGGGACATCACGTGACCAGGGACATCACGTGACCAGGGACATCACGTGACCAGGGACATCACGTGACCAGGGACCAGTTTTTATCCACAGAAATAAATCATAAAGCTTCCTGTTAAGACAAAGAGGGGGAAAAAGGATAATGCAGAAATTGGCTTTTTGAAGAACTATTCCTGTTGGCCATTTGGCTCTTTCGTCTTTGGCAAGTTGAGGTATGGACCAGACCATATTGGAAGGTGCATCCATCTACTGTGGACAATGATAGAAGTTGTAGAGCCACCAACAATGAAGGAGTATACACTTCATAAAAGGGCCAAAATTACCAGTAAGGAAAAAATACAAAAATGTAAAACTATGTTCACCTTACCTTACATTGTTATATGATACATAGACAAATTTTAGATGAAGACTTTGGTTGTGTAATTTTGGCCCCATTTCCACCTATTCTGGATATTGTTCTCAAAGCTGCCAAATAACAGCACATTTTTTCCTAACTATCTTCTTCTCCCTTGGAGACACATACATATTTACACAGCCAAAAGCAGACAGATGTTATTGATGCTGCTCCGATGTTGGAAGCGGTAGAATAATGTCAGCGTCTTAGAGTTACAAGCATTGTTGGCAACGAGCCTTCAAAACAGGATTTTTTTTATCTTATTTTTCCATATTAATTAAAAAACATATTAAGGAGCCATAAAGCCAGAGACTAAGGCCTATAGATTCTAACATGATACATCATAGTAATGGTGACCACATTATAATCCATCATTTTGGCAACCTAGGTCTAACCGGAAGCGAAAGCCACAACTACAAGAGTTCCTACTGCAACAGCTTTAACCCAAATTCTCAACCTAAATGTAAAGTGTCTGTCGCTACTACTTTATCACTTAAAGGAAACCTACCACTTGTAGTGGCAGGTTTCTGATGGAAATACCGGGCACCAGCTCAGGGTGAGCTGGTGCCGGAGCTTATTTTTGTTAGTGTTTTAAACCGCGGTATCGCGGTTTAAAACACTTTTTAAACTTTATAGCCGGCGCAGGGAGGTACGCGCTCGGCGCTTACCATGCGCGCGGCTACATAGGAAGTGAAGGAGAGCCCGGCTATAAAGTTTAAAAAGTGTTTTAAACCGCGATACCGCGGTTTAAAACACTGACAAAAATAAGCTCCGGCACCAGCTCACCCTGAGCTGGTGCCCGGTATTTCCATCAGAAACCTGCCACTACAAGTGGTAGGTTTCCTTTAAGGGGCTGTACCGAGTGTCATTTTAATCCCCTAATCTATTTGATCACTGGACTTTTATGCAGCAAACACCCTCGATCTGTGCTCACGCACGTCGCCATTCTGGCTTGGATTGTTAGTGCCCATGGTGTCAACCGTTAGTCTCCAAAACTCCCAGGACAGAGCAGAGTGGTTTGAATTACACCATGCCAGAGGCAAAATATATACTGCACTATATTGTAGGAACAATCAGACCCCCTAGGGTTGAAATATCCTTGGAGGCCTGAAAATATTGTAAAATAAAATATATCAATGATTATTCCAGTGTTAAACCCCCTAACATGAGGAAAAGAATGACCAAATGTTCAAATTGACCCCAAAACTAGGGGCATTTCATTCTTCTACAAACTACTACAGAAAACAGATTTAAAACGTAATTTTACTCCAGAACAGTGGAGAAATACCCTAGCAACAATACAAGCATCATTTGGATACAGCAGGAAGCCATTATCAAAAAAAACCTGCAATAATGGTACTTCACACCCTCTAGGCTGCACACAATTTACCCATCTACATCTCCTTTGTGCTGGCACAGTTGAGGAGGTAGATGAACTCTGACACATATTCTTTGGCTTCCCATCTGGTCATGGCAACCAAACAAATAATCACTACCTACGCATTTGCAAAAACTATTGCAATACAACAGTCACATTTGCTGAAAAATGGGACCCCTGGACCAAGAGCCCATACTTAAAGGGCAACTACCACCAGGATGAAGGACTGCATGCAAATGAGCCTTAGGGGCTCCAGGCTCATTTGCATACATTATTTCATCCTGGTGAATGAACATTTTCTGTAATTTTCCAGTGCAGAATTTAATTAAGCTAACCACAAAAACCAAGATACGTTTGTTTAGTAGTTTTTTTTTGGACACTTTATATAGTCCAGACGACAAAACGAAGTCTGGCCTGTATAAGTCCGAGCAGCGTCTAAAATTACCAAATGATTTCTCTACCTGCTAACGAATACTAACCCGAAGAAGCTTATAGTAAAAGATACTAGTAACTAAACGGGAAGTATGTTTGGTAGCGGTAATAAGATTGTATTATTTACTGGCTGTATGTTTGTTAAATTTTAGTAAAAAAAATAATAATTAAAATTTTTTAAAATGCAAGCTCAAAAAAAAATTACAATTACAACGTCAACTCATCCCTCAAATATAATACAAAAATCCCTGGCATCAGAATAAGGCGCAAGAAATGTGAAAACTGTAAAAACAGAGCCCACATATTATTTTGCCGATTTCACCACATTTGGAGGTTTTTTCCAGCTTCCCAGTACACCGCATGAAAAGCCAAATACTGACGGTCTGAAGTACAAAACAAGCCCTCGTACAGAGTAATTTTAACCCATAAGATGGAATTAGTAGATGCATCATAGTGAAGAAAACTTTACGCTACGATGAAGCATTTATACAGTAACCTATTACAGGCAGTCCCCTGGTTACGTACATGATAGGTTCCGTAGGTTTGTTCTTAAGTTGAATTTGTATGTAAGTCGGAACTATATATTTTATCACTGAAACCCCAGCTAAAATCTTTTTGATCTCTGTGAAAATTGGATTTTAAAAATATTGGGTTGTCATAAGAACCAGGATTAACACTAAAGCTTCATTACAGACACCTTTGATAACTGTTATAGATGATTATTGTAGCCTAGGGCTAAAGTACAGTAAATTACCGTATATACTCGAGTTTAAGCCGACCCAAGTTAAAGCCGAGGCCCCTTATTTTACCACAAAAACCTGATAAAACCTATATTTTTTACTCGAGTATAAGCCGGGTTTGGCTTTTCAGCACATTTTTATGTGCTGAAAAACTAGGCTTATACTCGAGTATATATGGTACCAATTTCCTGATGTCCGTTTGTAACTAGGGGGTCGTCTGTAAGTCGGGTGTTCTTAAGTAGGGGACCGCCTGTACACCTTTTTGTGTGATATTAGTGACAGTCATGCCAGGAGACATACATTATAGCTGCAAGAAATAGTGGAGAAATGTCATGCAGCCCAAATGGTTGGTTAAGACACGCAGCGAGCACACAAACCACTCAGAAATACCAGGAAAGAGCGACCACTCATTGAAGGAGCCTTTGTGTCAGGAAAGCAAAGAATTTCCAGGATATTATCTAGATAATAAAACTCCCCCCATCTACACGCATGTCTTGCTTTCTTCTGAATGTCTCCCTCGTCAAAGGCTGAGTATGAATCCCATCAGAGGAAAGACTTAAAGCTCAGATTCATGTCATTAAAGCACACCTATAGTTTCCATACAAGGTATAAAAGGTCTCCTGTGGAGTCATAGATGCTGTTCTGCAATTTTATTTTTAACCATATTTTGTCATTTCAGAACTTTGTATTGATCTTGATGTTCCCCTTTCAGCTAAGAATCTCTGCATCGCCGAGCCGCCTTAGGTTCTGTTCACACTAGGCACGAGGCTCCTATGTTCAAGGAGATCTTTAATGCTGTTTCCTGCTCTGTCAGGAAGGATAACATTTTTTCATGGCAGGCGCAGCACGTTCTGCCGAAATATTCTTACAGTAATATACTGAAACACCCACGAAAACCAGACTAGTCCCAACTTAAAAGTCAACGGGATTAAAACGAAAACAGGCCATCATGGCTCAGTCAGGAATGGAGGCAGGGGTGTAACTAAGGACTCAATCGCCCCTAGACAAAAATTGTCTATGGAGCCCCTACAAAACTTTTCCTCATCAGTAGCTTTCAGCAGCTCACAAGACCCAATATTGGTCCATTAATACTGGGTTCCTTGCCAGGACCTTAGGGACACGGCCTCAAAAACATGTTTCTCCCCTTTACCCCCCACCCCACAAAAAGCTACATATCAGAATTATAAACTGCTAATGAACATTATATATTTTCTATAAATGCAGCTTAGATACAGCAGCTCAGCTCTACGCAAGTTGGATGCCTATAAATTTGCAGCTTAGATACAGCACCTCAGCTAAAGTACTTTGTAGGGGACATGTATCTTTATTTTGCACTTTTAAGGAGCATTTTTTAGCCGGTGGTTGTGTCTGTATCTTTCCAAGACGGATTTATGTATTAAATATTAAATTCCAGTTACCAATTTCACTGCATTGGGAATTTTTTTCCCGCTTCCCTGTACACGGCATGGAATATTAAATACTGTCACTATGAAGTGCAATTTGTTACGCCGAAAACAAGCCCTCACACAGCTCTTTAAATGGAAAAATAAAAAAAAGTTCGATTTTTGAAGGTGGGTAAAAAATGGAAATGCAAAAACGAAAAAGGCCTTGGCGTGAAGGGGTTAGCGGAGGTTTAACGTATCACTTAAAAATCCCATTGACATCAATGTAGATTTTATGTCAGCAGTTATGTTCCGTTTAGGCAGTACTTTTTCTTCATTTGAAAAAAAAACGCACGGATAAGGGATACCTGCCAAATTGACCATAACGGATGACATAAAATCTACATTGAGGTTAATGGGATTTTGAATTGACACGTTAAACTTCCATTCTTCCATTTTTTTAACGTAGGGTAGGAACAGTAGTATGAATTTATCCTTAGAAAGATACATAGCACTGCTAAAGTATGGCAACTTTAAAAAGTTGCGAAGGAAACCAAATTATACATTTGCCCCTATGTATATCAGCTGCACATCATCTCTGATTACTCTTCAGTTATAGCCAGCAATATCTTTGATGTACATTTTGTGAATGGAGTATAAGGAGAACACTGTAATCCTGGAAGCTGCACATTTCTCCATCGTCTCATTTACTTGACTATATACTGACACGCTGCTACTTCTGACATTGAAATGTTAATGACCTCCTACGGGAGTGGGAAGAACTCTCTAGTATCTTACTCTCATAAATCGCAGGGTACGGTGATAAAGTAGAACATTTTATGATCCTTAAATTTCAAGAATGTTGTAGATCAAAGTGTTATATAGTGGATTGTGTGCCCTGTTACAACTGTGACCTATATAGCTATGACCCGGAATGGAGGCCATGACACTTGAGTGAACAGAGACCAAGATGCCATACACTTTGGATAGCAGTCTGTCAAACATTTTAGCCTGTGGAATTTGTTCCAACAAACCTGCTCTTAAAGGGGTTTTACCACGAACACAAGTTAGGCCCTATCCACGGGATACAGTCTAACTCGTTGATCAGTGGGGGTCTCAGTGCGGAGACTCTCGCAGATCACAAAATCGTCTGAGCCCTCGTCGCTCCATCAGACTAATGGAGCAGACAGCCGCGCATGACCGTTCTGCTCCATTAACCTCTATGGAGCTGACGGAGATCGGTGAGCGCAGCGCTCAGCAGTTTCCGTCAGCTCCACAGAGATAACGGTCATGCGCGGCTGTCTGTTCCATTAGTCTGACGTAATGGGGGGGGGGGGTCCAACGGAGGTATGTGGGACCCCATCGGACCACTCATTTTCGTGATTTGTAGCGCCTAAAAACATACATGGCCAAAATTCCTGGCCCCAATTTGTTTTGTTGCCCTCAACCTTCACATTTTCTACAATGTCACATTGAATAACTTTGGTGCATACTGCTCTTATTAGTTTTAACATCCATCTGTACAACCAAGCTTTCTTATGTAAAATTATGCAAATAAAACAAAATAACCCAACTGTTAAAGAAATCTAACAGCATGGAATTAACCACCCTAACGTGTTCGGAACAAAAAAAAATAAAAAAAACACAAAAATATAATTTTCCCATCACACATCCTAAATCCATAGCTTCATCCAGATTACAAGAACTAATCAACCAGCAGTACTAATCAGCATAGCCACGATGACATGGGATCATCATCATCGCTATATATGCCGGACTATTCCAGACACAAAGCTGCACAAAGCTGCAAGCTAAAAATAGTCTCAAGGTCAAACATATAGGAGAAACCTTAAGATGCTTCAGTATGGCCGAACAATGTGAAATGTAACGTACAAATTCTGTCAAGGGAGATTAATTTCAGAGCTTATATTGTTGAAAAATTGTTATAAAACTATACATAATAAATGGGTTGTCCCACATTTCTTAAAACTACCCAAAAGGTAGAAAAGTACAGTGAAAAAAAAAAAAACCATACATTGGGGCACATTTACTTACCCGCCCGACGGAGTTCACCCAAAGTTCGTTGTCCGACGACAATGCACTGTGCCGCGATTCACTAAGATCATGCACCGGATATCCTTCATGTGTCGCTTCCCCGCTCAGGTCCTACTGAGTTCACCTTCTTCTTCCTGGTGCATGTAAGTGCATTGGTTGCGACAATAATAAATCCTATGCTCAGCCGAATCAATTGGATCGTCCAATGGCCCCCCCCCCCCCCCCATTTCTGTAGCATGAAAGCCGGCGTTGATGCGCCAAAATCCGATCGAGTGCGACACAACCCCTGTCCCAGTGGCGCAAATCCCTAAAAATATGAACAGCCCGACGGAAATGCGATCCACAGACCCTTAGTAAATAAGCCCCAGTATATTAGCTCTATAAATGTCCATTTTTCCTGCACCACTGCATTGGTCCTACGTTCACAATAACTTATGGAATCTACCGTATACACTCGTGTGCTGAAAAAAACTCACCTCGGCTTATACACAAGTCAAGTAAAAAATAAAAAACGTAATACTCACCCTCCGGTGTCAGGATCGTTGGCGCGGGTCCCGATCTGCAGTGCGAGGCTCCCGATGGGGGCTGGCTAGCTGTATTATGCTACATGGGGGCTGGCTAGCTGTATTATGCTACATGGGGGCTGGCTAGCTGTATTATGCTACATGGGGGCTTATACACAAGTCAATAGGTTTTCCCAGTTTTTGGTGGTAAAATTAGGGGTCTCGGCTTATACTCGGGTCGGCTTATACTCAAGTATATACAGTACTATTTTGTTTATGGTGTGAACATAGCCTTATACATGTAACTATTTTACACAACAACACATCTTTCGGCTATTACCGTAAGCCAACGGGGGCTGATGTGACCCTATATACAGTCTCTGAACCTCTAGTTTTCTTGACTATTTATCTCCATGTTTGGCCAGATCTCATTTTACTACACTTTTACGTTTCCAGAAACTAAATTAAAATCTGTGTTTGCATGTGACCTCCGCTTTCAGTTTTAATTGTAACTTGCTAATTAGGGATTCCTTTTGCGGGGACACTTTTCGGCATACTAATTAAAAACTTTGAAGGCAACGTGCTAGCGCAAAGGGATTCACACCCTCGGCAGAGTGCTGCTTTTATTTGTTGCAAAGTACAGGCGGTCCCCTACTTAAGGACACCTGACTTACAGACAACCCATAGTTACAGACGGACCCCTCTGCCCACTGTGACCTCTGGTGAAGCTCTCTGGATGCTTTAAAATAGTCCCAGATTGCAATAATCAGCTTAAAATTGTCTGCAATGAAGCTTTATTGATAATTCTTGGTCCTATTACAGCAAAAAAATTTGAAACTCCAATTGTCACTGGGGCAAAAAAAAAAAATTGTCGGGAACTACAATGATAAAATATACAGTTTCGACTTACATACAAATTCAACTTAAGAACAAACCTACAGTCCCTATCTTGTATGTAACCCGGGGACTGCCTGTAATCAAATAATTTTTTGCTTCTTTTTGGCTTCGTTAATTATGGCTCATTAGACATGTATTCCCATAGTAACCAAGCGCTGATATTTTAAGACACCACCTGATGTCTGTAAAACAAAACATATGTATAGACTCGGGTTATTTCATTAGCAGAGTTAACTGTATTAATGAAGTAACGGTTCTTGTCTTTAAACTCTTTTCTATCGGAGATCGCATTTTCGGAACCAAAACTTTTCATAGATTCTATAACAATATTGATCAAGTACCTGTCACCAAGGACATGCATCATTTGATTGCCGCTGTACCTCCGATTGACTTGGGGTTTCATTTTTTGATGTCCCCAAAAATAAATTATTTCATACTGGCCAAGGGGGCAGTAACAATTTATTTCTGGAGTGGTAATTTACAGGACAAGAATACAATCCTATTGGCTATTAGGAAATAATTCACATATGAAGGCCTATGGGCCATATTATATCAAACCAGTAGTGTGGTTTTAAATGGACGAATGAGGACCCAATTGCTCAGGGACACAGCGCCAATCACATGACATATGTCAATTAGCATTCTGTATTTGACAGGAACCATGTGGAGACTTCAATTACCCATCAGAAAGAACATTTTTAGTTTTGTTCTCAATGTCAACGGCACACATCTGTCAAGTTCACAACTATCCTACAAAGCAAGATTTTGTATAACTGCATCGAGCAGGGAAGCTGGGATTCTGACAGACGCCATCATCGTGGGCCTAGATAAGTAGAATTGGTCACCCCCCTATTAGTTAATTGGTTCTAATTATCTGGGGTAGAAAGAACAGCGGGAATGAAGTCAGGCAAGCTATACGAATTATAGATATGACAGCAGACCTTCTTTAGGGTTGGTTCACAACTGTGTTCAATAGGTTTCATACCCCCTTCTGTTATCAAAAAGAGAAAAAAATTGCCCAAAAAAGCCTGTGTCATTCAGCAACCTTCCATAGTGAGTGGGATACAGAGGTAAGGGAAGACCTTAAGTTATGCTTTGCTTTTAGTTTCCGTTACACTCTAAATAACGGAAGCCCCCAACACAGGAGTAAACTGAGCCTCACATAGCCAAAGACCAAATAAATGCCTGTAAGGCTCCATGCACATATCCGTGTATGGGGGTCTTGAGCGAATTGCAAAAACGGCCGCTAATGCACAAACATGAATTTGTGGCAAAACCCCTCAGCTTTGCATGGAGAGGGGTGGAGCGAGGAGCCCTCACCGCTCTCCCTTCTCCAACCACGTTTCAGCTCAGGTAAGCACACATGATGGTCATATATGCAGAGATACAACCCACCCCCAAAAAAAAAAAAAAACTTTTTTACCCTTATGTAAATGGGCCCAATTTCTACATAAAGTAAGTGAGAAAACACAGAGATGATAAACCACAATGACCTTAAGAACCTTAACTACAATGTGAAATCCCAGTCAGGGACACATTGTACATTTACACGGTAACACTACTCTCCTCTGGGAAGAAATATCAGAGGTCACTGCCCCATTTGTTACACATGCCGCCCTGCGTTTATTCGACTGTATATTTATACTGAGGGTATTATTGGACTGAAGAAAAGGTCAAAAAGTACAAGAAAATGTGCTGCACCTCTCTGCACCAAAAAAATACTGTGTTACATTTTTTTGATCCGGCAAAACCAAGGAGGAGGGAAACTATTCCAAATCATCAATTACATGTGATGCCTTATAATATATATGTTAGTAATATAAGGCTACAAAACAAATGTAAGAGTTTTCATCTCAGTCATTCACAGTTTATAGATTTCGATTAAAAGAGCCGAAAATAAAAATGTACAATGTTCCAGAATTCTAGTCACAGAATAACGGCTTCTCCAGGAACAAGTCCAGGTTTACGCTATGCAGATTTAGCTGTGGTTATGGTGACCTTCATAGAATTGTGGAGAGGAGGATGTGAACGTGGTCATTATACCTGTAACTTTGTGATGTGAAAAATGTTTTATATAATTCATTGAAGAACGTGGTCCTTTCACTCATTTTTCTGGTTTTTCAACTTGCTATTCCAAAACAAAATGACTCCAACACAGACTCCGATTATTGCTAATCTACTGTAAGCGTGGCTATTAATAATAAATTGTATGGTATTCATGGTATCATTGTATGCTAACAAGTAGGTAGCAGTTATGTAGGACTGGTTTTACAAGACTGTGCACCACACGAGAAGCATTAACATTTCCTAGACTGACCAAAGCTGTGTGAACCAAATTCACCAAGTGTTAAAGGAAAACTGTCATCAGCAACTGGCCTAATAAACTACCAGCATGTTGTCTAGAAGCTTTACAGCCTACAGATCAGGTTTCTTTCATAGCCCAGCATAGTTCCATCACCCAGAAAATCAACTTTGATGTGAAATGTAAATTGGTAGTATAAAGTCAAGGTGGCGGAGAGTTAAACAGTAAAGTCAAGCTCTCCCTGCCTCTAAACACCTCCTTCCGTGACTTACATCATGCGCTGCAATTCAGGAGATCTGGTTAGCAATGTCTCTGGGTGCAGGACCAATAATTGCACTGAAAGGGGCATTCTGAGACAGGGAAAGCTTGACTTTAGTGGTAAACTCACTGCCTCCTTGACTTTATATACTTCACTTCAAAGTTGATTTTCTGGATGTTTCCACCACCCTTGGCCAAGAAAACAAATATGATCTGGAAGGTGTTGGAATGCTTGAGAACATACTGGTATTGGCTTATATTTGTGGTATATTACTGCTGACAGATTCCCTTTAAGATGTGCTTTCTCGGCCGACACGACTAAACAAGATTAGTACTAGAGATGAGGGAATCCATTTGTTGCTTTGTAGATTTCAGTACAAACTTTTTTTCAAGCATAAATCAAATCTGAATATTTTCCGTTTCGCTTCAGGCAATCTCTAGAGGGGGTTATTGAGCAATTTCCAGGACAACTTGGCTCAAACTGAAAAATTTGGCAAAGCTTCTACGAATCGAATCTTGGATGATTCGCTCATCTCCAAATCGGTGCTGTAGCACTCCTGCTGTGTGGGAGCTCAATGCAGCAGAACTCACTGGGATATAATGGGCTAGGTGAGATATAAAAATAACTTTTCTTTAAATAAAAAAAAATTAATAATTTAGTTTTTTTTTTAACCAAAAATACTAACAATACTAAGCAACAACAGAAATAATACATAGAGGTGTGCCAATACCCGAGGTGTAAGAGGGAGTCGTAGTGTAACCAATAAATCATTTGGTATATGGCTATACAAATGTCCTGAGGCTCCTACAAACAAGCACTGAAGGCTCAGCAGTTTTAGGAGAAGACTTTCCCTGGGACAAATGCCAAGAGACATTTATCTGAACTTAGATTATGCTTACTAAACTTCACAGGAAGAGAAGTATAAGACTCGTAGCGTTTACAAAGAATTATTTATCCCTTCCTGCTGCCCGTATGGCTCATGAAGCTGCGCGTCTAGAACCAACTTTATGTTCCTACAGTCCTTGTTAAACAGTACGGGTCTATGAAATATTGGAAAAGGGATATTTCCATCTCAGTTAGCCGAGACAGAGATGGTATAAACATTGGCATGTCCGTTCACTAGGTCAGAGTTTGAGGAAAAATATAAGTGGTTGTCCTGGGTGGTTCCTGTAGATAAGAGAGGAGAATTGGAGATAAGGTGCCATATAAAAGATCAGCTTTCTGACACTTTTACCCACAATGATCTGAATAATGTCTACTGCAAGCGTCCTACAGTGAACCCACAATGCGTTCCTGGCCTAAGGCAGATCAATGACTGAGAATTTCAGTCGGTAGAACATGGAGAGATGTTAAAATGTGTATGTGATGTCCAATCTTCTAAAGGGGATGTGAATAATCTTACATCACATCCTTCTAACCAAGACCACAATGTCAGAGTCGGAGTAGCAAAGTTGTAAGTGAACTTGATGGTTATCTCTGCTTTGCACAAATGTAGAAATTTTACCCTTTACTAGCAAATTCTTGAAGGCCTTAGGGATCATAAAAATTGGAATCTGAATGTAGCACAGATACTCACTTCTAAGAGACCCGCCTGTTGTGGTGTATTCCTAGTCGTGAGCCCCACTGATCTATAACTTCCACCCAATCATGGGGTTAGGGGAGAATCTCTTACCCAAATCTACTTACATACCTGGGTCAAAAAAACACCTTAAATAGATTCTAAAAGGCATCTCAATCTATATACTTCACCACTTCATATGTGCCATCCTATCATATAGCCAAGTTATGATGTAGAGGCGGTCCCCTACTTAAGAACACCCGACTTACAGACGACCCCTAGTTACAAACGTACCTCCGGTAATTGGTAATTTACTGTACTTTAGTCCCAATCTACAATAAACAGCTATAACAGTTATTACAGGGATTTACAATAAAGCTTTATTGTTAATCCTGGTTTTTATGACAATGTGGGACTATAGTAAAGCATTCAGAGAGCTTCACTAAAGGTCACAGTGGCCAGAGAGGTCCGTCTTTAAGTAGGGGTCGTCTGTAAGTCGGGTGTCCTTAAGTAGGGGACCACCTGTATCTGGTATATTTTCAGTTAATGAGATGGAGTAGGTGTTTTCATGAACTCGTTGACTATCTTAATACGAAGGATGGCTTTCCTAAGGTTACACATCAGCTATCACGCCAACAAATGGGGTTTATCATGGTTGGTTTTTTTAGATTAAAGAAAATTAACCCCTTTAATAAGGTTCTAGATAACTTCTAGAATGTACTAAACATAACTATTCCGATCTTCCTCCAATTCCCCAACCTTCTGCTTTCCGAACTCCCAAATGCCACCTATAAAGCCGGCAGACACTATATTTATCACCCAAGACAATCCCCACTGATGGAAAGTGAATTGGATCATTACTTTTTCCAGAATTTACTGATGTCCTGCCTCAGGTTACAAAGAGGCTTATGTTGGGTAATGAAACACCAGCAGATTTCTTCATCAAAACTGCAGTGTAACAGTGATACTGCTAAATGGACAGTCTACTCATAGAGGTAGAAGTATACACTAATCTAAATGTCCTCACCGGGTGTTACGTTCAGGATCTGTGTAGCCATTTCTATTTTTTTCTATTCTGCTTAAGCCGTGCCGGATCCGTTGTAGTACGGACAGCACCTGGGTCCATTTCTGTTATGGAGTCAATAGAATAGTCAATGTCAGAGGATCCTTAGCACGGTATTTGTCGATGTACCCATGGCCAGACCAAAGATAGATGGGTATAGGATGGTCATATCCATCCAAAAATCTATGTTGTACCATTTGTGATACCCCTAGAGAGTCTAAATGTGCAACACGAGAACGCAAACCTATTTTTCCAAATCTAAACCTCCAACGCAACTCAAAAAAAAAAGCCAAGCCCACAAGGAAAAATGGCTAAGCAAGGGCAGGCGCAACTTTGGAAAGTCACAAAATCACCAAAACCGATACCCATTGCTTAGTTACAGCATTAATATTCCTTTCCAAAATGTAGACAACAAAGAACAGGCAGAAAATATCCCAAATATTAAAACATGCAGTGTAATAAATATGAGTATTTTCGGAGCAAAAAGTATTTAAACCATAAAATAAAGTCTGTCAACAATCTGTGCCGTTTCTGACCAAAGATATCAAAAAAGCCCTGAACCTCCGCATTCCAGAGAATTATATATTATGGAATATTTGAGGACGTGGAGAATGTCTTTCTATAGTGAAGCAAAGTTATTTTATCCCCAGGAGAAGACGTTCATTATACGGTACAGTAGGTGTAGGTTGCGTTTTAGTCACGTTTTTCACCGGGAGCTATATATCCCAATGTCATGGGATTACTACAGGGATGGGGGTTGGTCCACATATAACACCATATATACTATCTATATATATATATCTATACTATCATATATACTATGGTTTAAACAATATAATAGTAACTTGTTAGTATACACTATAGTCGTAATTTCTCATCTTACCTCACATTAACCCCGTCAGTTGCCGCTGGAGCCTTATGGGATTACGAGGTGTTTAATATGCATTACCTTCCCGATGCTGCACAGTAACGGTAGGTATAGACTCATCTCCAGGAAAAAATGCCCACAGACACCTGAAGTGGGCATCCATCCTGTGCCCAGCAACACCGGTCTATGACCCAGACGGAGCGAATAGCCGGCATTGTGTCTGTATGTAAACATGCATGGATCACACATTACAGCAATGCAGCAGTCACCCAGGCTCCGGCTATGACCTCCACATCCTGAAGACTAGTTCCTGCTATTTCGGAAGCCGGAGAGGGGGAATCAGGGATCCAGACCACGTCCTCAGCTCGACAGGTTAATGGCTCCGACCAAATACATTATTAAACCCTATGCAAACACAGCTGCCGTCAGATCTTGTTTCCTTACTCCTCAGGGCTACAATATATATATATACCCCGAGCCCAGGGGGACTGATAAGCACTATGCAAAGGTAGCCTGGCGTTATCTGTTAACCCCTCAGGGACCACCAATCACATAAAATGCTAAATAAATAAATAGAGAGTGAATGCACTTACCTTTTGCGAGAGAAGACATGTTTTCTAAGATCTTTGGCAATGTACGGTCACTGTTAGGGCTACGAGGGTGACACTTGAGTCAATTAGGAAGTGGCATCAATCAGTGGGTATTAATATGGGCTTCCAAGTAGGAGGTAACGCAAATAAATTCCTGTACAAGGGGGAGGTGGGGGGGTTGAGGTTCTCCTCCCCCACAGATGGGGCGCAGGCTGGGAAAGTTGACTGGCACGAGTGCCCCCTCCGTGTGTAGAGCGGCAGCTCCTGTGATGATGATGACGATGATGCACTGTGCAGGGCTGAGCTCTCGACATGCACATTTCATCAATGGGAGTGGGAGTGCCTGACATGGCATGTGACAGCCCAGAGGACCATGGACTAATAGTGCACGTCCTCCCTCCCCCCTCCTCCTATGAGTAATGCATGTTCTGTATGCTGAGCAGGCTGCACGTCCTGGACGCATGATCACTGCAATACACCGTATGGATACACAAGCCTCCATTACATAGGATCAGTATACAGTATAGCAGTGCTGTATACCAGCCAACAAGAGGGGGGGGGGGGTACTGCTCCGCCTTCTGCAAATCCATCCCTGCTGACTGCCTCCCACTACTAAGCAGCCAACCACAGGCACACACATGCCCGAGGAGGCCACCGAGGCTTCCTATACTGACATTGCAGAGCACACAGCGGCAGTGGATCTCCCCCAGCCATCGAGAAGTCACCTTCAGCTGACCTACAGGACTCTATGTTATGTCCACTGCAGGAAAAGCTGGGTGACAAACCGTATGATTAGCCTAAAGGCTCAAACATGGATTATCAGCTATAGTCTATCTACATACAACCCAGGGTGACACTGCCATTCAGAAACTTAGAAAAGCTGGGTGACAACCCATATGACTATCCTACCAGCTCCAATGCAGCTATAGTCTATCTACTTATAAGCCAGGGCAAAACTGCCATTCAGTAGCTTGGAAAAGCTGAGTGACAACTCGTATGGCTATCCTACCAGAGCCAATGCAGATTGTTAGTTATGGTCCATTTACATACAAGCCAGAGCGACATCAACATTCAGAAACTATGAAAAGCTGGGTGATAACCTGCGTTGTTATCACCCAGCTTTAACTATAACTGATCATTTGCAATTAAGTTATACGGGTTGTCACGCAGCTTTTCCAAGCTACTGAATAGCAGTATTGCCCTATTCATAAGTAGATAGACTATAGCTGTCAATCTGCATTGGAGCTAGTCAGATGGTCATATGGGTAGTCACCCAACTTTTCTAAGTTTCTGAATGGCAGTGTCACCCTGGCTTGTACGTAGATAGAATATAGCAGATAACCAGCATTGGAGTTGTACGTGTTATCCTCTATATTCTATCTACACACAAGCCAGGGTGACATTGCCATTCAGAAACTTAGAAAAGCTGGGTGACTACGCGTATAATTATCCTACCAGCTCCAATGCATATTGTCAGCTATAGTCTATCTACTTATGGGTAGGGCAATACTGCCATTCAGTTCCTTGGAAAAGCTTTACAGCTTCAGTGTAGATTGTCACTTCTAGTCTGTCTACATACAAAGCTGGATTGTGGCATTCATCTACATAGATATCACTAAGAAAAGTCTATACAGAATTTTTTTAAGCAATGGACTGAGCTCAAGGACTCGAGTCCTTGAGATCTACCTAGATACAAGGGCAGGCTCAATGAAAAGATGACAAACTCGAGTGGCTGGAGAAAAACTGAAAATTCAATAGAACATTTCAGTTCTTTAAGGTTTTTCAGATTCTGGCAAAAACAAAAAAGCCAGAAATTAGCGCAATGTATAAAGCTTTTAGTCTTTTAGCCTGTGATCATAACAGAAGCGCTACAGATAGCGGCTTGGGTACAATTCACACTTGTGTCTGGGCTTTCTGTTACACAAGCCGTTTTAGGAAAAAGTAACGGAGATTAAAAAAAAACAACAAAGGTTGTTAGTTCACCACAGACTTCAACGGACCATCCCTTATATATTTGTAGAAATAGACGTGGGCCGCTGCGCTATTCCTTCTGCTATTAGTAACGGAATGCGTAACAGAACGCAGAAGTGCACTCAGCCTACTGCTGTGCATCTAAAACACACGCACACTCAGCCTACTGCTGTGCATCTAAAACACACGCACACTCAGCCTACTGCTATGCATCTAAAACCCAACGACACCTCAGCCTAACTGCATGCACTCTAAAACACCGCACACTCAGCTACTGCTATCATCTAAAAAACACCGCAACACTCAGCCGTCGCTATGCATCTAAAACCACGCACATCAGCCTACTGCATGCATCAAAACAACCCGCACCTCACCTACGCTATGCATCTAAAACCCACACGCACACTCTAGGCCGACTTGCTATGCATCTAAAACACACGCACACTCAGCCTACTGCTATGCATCTAAAACACACGCACACTCAGCCTACTGCTATGCATCTAAAACACATGCACACTCAGTCTACTGCTATGCATATAAAACACATCCACACTCAGCAAGTCCAGAGCATCATCAGGGAATTTACTGTAGGTTTGCAGACCTAGTAAATTAGTGGTCTTACCATTGAAACCCCTGTGATCACGAGAATAATAAGCTAGTAGCCCATGAGGCCAGTTAGGTCCGAAAAAACTTGCACAGTAGCTTGTAAAAGTTCCTGGACCGAACCTCAAATCATCTAACTGAACTCAGCATCACAATTCAATTCATTGATTAGGGGTTCGCTCCAGGAAACCTTCCAAGCAAATGGAATAAGTTTTGCAGTCCGAACTCACTGGTGAAGAGCAGGCACCAAGGGCATCTACCACCTGGATGAAGGATTGTATGCAAATGAGCCTGAGGGGCTCCAGGCTCCATTAATACCTATGGAGCCTGGAGCCCCTCAGGCTCATTTGCATACAGTCTTTCATCCTGGTGGAGAATGTCCTTTACAGCTGCGCAGGTGCCTCATCTGATTGTGACAGTGGTGTGCATGCTCAGCCACCTTAGCATGTACTTCTATTCGACTTCCAGAGCCGCTATCTCCAGCGCTCAATGTCGAACTGGGGTTCCTTGGGCTCACCCTCTATCAACTTCTAGAAAACAGACTCTAGAATCCTCCTCTAAATTGGGTTGTCTTCTGCTGTATCTCTGGGGTCCAGTACTGGGTTAGAGCCTGGGCCCACCGGAGGATCCTCTGATACTCTGGTGGGCCAGACCAACACTGCCAGCGCTTGAATAGGTCTGTGGCTGAGCATTTATGTCACAGCTACATTCACTGGTAGAAATTTTGGGCTTTCTTTTCTGGTAATCCGTAGGGGCCCGACCAGCACCCCAGTGATCAGACACCTGTGGATAGGGGATCAGCTTCATTAAAGAGGACTGGGGAGATGTGAGTATAGGAGGTTTGTTAAATTTATACACCATGGTGAGCATGCAACAAAAAAAAAACCCTGATCCCGGACAACCCTATTAATGTCCCAGATGAGTATAATGTATCTACTGAGCAGCCTAGAATCCTGTATCCACTCAATAATAAAAATGAATGAATGGACCTGGAGTAGATCCCAGCAGCAAGTGACAGCGCGTCCTCTGTTGTGTGTGTGACAGACAGCGCGTTCCTTTTTTAGGAAGGGGGCATATGGGTTTAACAAGACCTGCTGCTGCGGCTCAGGCATCAAAGTGCAGGTTTATTTTAGGAAAGTCATTGCGAGATCTGTCAGTGTGATGTCTGGCTCTTGGCAGATGCAGCATCATGGCCCTGACCTTCACTAGAAGGACAAGCTGCAGCAACCAAAGACTGGGACTACAGCTTAAAGGGGTCTTCCCTCTCACAATTATTACATTACCCTCCAATCTAAGTCACTGTACTGTTCCATTTTACAGAACTCTACACCCCACCCGCCTTAAAGCCATGTCTGGGAAAGCTGGGTGACAGAGGGTTTATTATAAAGAATATGGTGATACCATTTATAACTCAGCTTTCCTCAGGTCTGATTATAGAGTAAAACATTTCTTGGGAATTGGTGAACTGTTTATGGGAAACGTAGGAGGCAGCGTTCACACCTTGCAATCTGAAATCCAACATAAGTGCAATGTGTGAACGCAGCCTGAAACCCCTAGACTCAAATTTAGAATATATAACAGCGCTGCATTATAATAAATTATATATATTATATATTTGTAGGGCACAGGTAACCGCACCTCTCAGAATCACAACCTGGAGAAAAGCTGGTTTACAATGCCTTAAGGCAGCCATATTGGTCGCTCAGGTTTCCCGGAAGCAGAACTCGCAGTGTTACAATTAGTGATGACCGGTTTCAGTTTGAGTTGGGCCGCACAATCCATTACAGACATAATCTTCAGCACATCTGGGACTCAAAGCCAAACCCGAACTGAAACAACGGTCCACTCATCTCTTTATTACAAGGGATTTTCGGTCTTCTCTCTCCATTCACTTTCTGATATCAGTGAACCGCACTTACCCCCGTTAGGAGAGTTAAGACTTTTTGGGAATCCTTACCATATTCTAGGTCGTTCCCATTTTACAGCTTTAAAAAGAGTTTGTACTAACTTCTTTAGGAAACAGCACCTCCCATGTCTAAAGGTTGTGTCTGGTATTGCAGCACAGCTCCATTGAAGGCTATGGCTCTGAGCTGCAATTCCATTCTCAAACTGTGAACAGGTGCGGCGCTGTTGTGCAAGGAAAGCAGCTACATTTTTCTAATGATGGACAATCCCTTTTAGTGTCTGAATTGGCGAATTATAGTTTGTGGTATGTATTTATAGCGCCTAACTATCGGATACTGGAAGAGGTGCCATTTATCGTTATGTGAGCAGAAATCATCAGAAGTGAAGTACTACAAGTCCCAGCATACAGTGACAAGGGGAAGTAGGTCATTGCAGACTCTGCTCTATATTGTTCTAATAACTCAGCCACTATTGTGCATGCATACAGCGTGCCCAACATTGCATCATGCAGAATGGTAAACCCTGTGCAGGAACATACACAGAGCCAGAGACAGATGACCAGCAGCTCTATACTACACATGCAGCCGGGGAGCCTGAGCCACTGCTCATACGCACCTGACAAGAGCAGCTATGGATGGGCCGGGTGTCTGCAACACTTCCGACACCCGCTGACATCACTCAGCACTACACCAGCCCCCCTCCCCCGAATGCAAAATATGTCTCCACTACACCGGACATTTTCTTGAAGCCGCTCGCCATGTTTCGGCGAAATAGCCTACGACAAAATGGCGGCGATGTGTACGTGTAAGGCATGTGCTCATATAAGATTGGTTGATATTGCGTCAGGTGATATTACTGAAATGGGAGGAGCTTACTTGTTACTATCGCTGACCCTCTGTATCCTATTGGTATAAGGAATCCTAACACGCCCCCTAGCGCTTACCAATAGTAATGTCTATATGGAGATAGAGAACAGCTGGAGCTGTTAGTGGCTTTAATATATTCATTTATTTTATAAGGAAAAACTACATTTACAACGGCTATAAATAATGGAGGGATTAAGATCTAAAACGCAGGTGCTTTTTGTGTAATTGATTTCACTGTTAGAAAGAGCCATCATTACATCACTTCTGACAATAGATGATGTCACAGCTTATCTCCTGCCCCTCCCTGTACAATGACCTCTATATAGAATATACACCCTACCTATCATACATCACTACTGACCAATAGATGATGTCACAGCTTATTCTCCTGCCCTCCCGTACAATGACCTCTATATAGATACCACCTGCCTCATATACATCACTACTGACCATAGAGATGTCCACAGCTTAATCTCCTCCCCCTCCCTGTACAATGACTCTATATAGATAACACTGACCCATCATTACATCACTACTGACAATAGATGATGTCACAGCTTATCTCCTCCCTCCCTGTACAATGACCTCTATATAGATAACACTACCCTCATTACCTCCTACTGACAATAGATGAATGTCACATCACAGCTTATCCTCCTCCCCCTCCCTGTACAATGACCTTCTAATAGATAACCCGACCCATCATACCACTCACTACTGACAATAGATGATTGTCACAGCTTATCTCCTCCCCCCCCTGTACAATGACCTCTATATAGATAACACTGACCCATCATTACACACTACTGACAATAGATAGTCACAGCTTATCTCCTCCCCCTCCTGTACAATGACTCTATATAGATAACACTGACCCCATTACACATCACTATCTGACATAGATTATGTCCACAGCTTATCTCCTCACCCCCGCCCTGTACAATGACCTCTATATAATAACAGACCCATCATTAATACTACTGGATCAAAGTATGATCAAATGCATTTCTACCTCTCCGCTCCTCCCCGCTGTACAATGACCTCTATAGAAACACTGACCATCATTACATCACTACATGACAATGAATTGGTCACAGCTTGTCGCCACCGCTCCTTCCTCCCTGTACAATGACCTCTATATAATAACACCACTGACCATCATTACATCACTACTGACATAGATGATGTCACAGTCTTATCTCTCTCCCCTCCCTGTACAATGCCTCTACTATAGATAACACTGACCCATCATTACATTCACTACTGACAATAGAATGTGTCACATCTTTCCCTCCCCTCCTGTACATTGACCTCTATATATAAACTGACCCTCATACATCACTACTGACTAGATATGTCACAGCTGTTCGCCACCTCCTCCCTGTACAATGACCTCTATATAGATAACACTGACCCATCATTACATCACTACTGACAATAGATTATGTCACACTTATCCTTCTCACCCTCCTGTACAATGACCTCTATATAGAATAACACTGACCCATCAATTACATCACTACTGACAATGATGATGTCCAGCTTGTCCCCCCCCTTCCCTTTGTACATGACCTATATAGATAACACTGACCCATCATTACATCACTACTGACAATATGATGTCACAGCTTATCTCCTCCCCCTCCTGTACAAGACCTCTATATAGATAACCTGACCCATCATTACATCACTACTGACAATAGATATTTCACAGCTTATCTCCTCCCCCTCCCTGTACGGACCCTCTATATAGATAACACTGACCCATCATACATCAGCTACTGACAATAATGATGTCACATGTATCTCCTCCCCTCTCAGTGTACAATGACCTTCTATATAGATAACACTAACCCATCATTACACTCATTATGACAACTAGATATGTCACCAGCTCTATCTCTCCTCCTCCTCCTGTACAATGACCTCCCTGCACAATGCCTAATTGCTGATTCCATGGTCAAGCATGGAATCAATATCACATGAAAGACAAACCAAGAAGGGAATGAACTTGGATCAGCATATAAGGAAGCTTCTTCTTTAACCCCTAGGGGACTCAGCCTATTTTGGCCTAAAGAGCCGGCCCCATTTTTCAAATCTGGCCTGTGTCCTATAGTGGTATAAGCTGGGGAACGCATGAGATATCCAGGGTTTTGAGATGTTTGTCTCGTGACACATTGTACTGTCAAATTAGTTTAAAAATTGGAGGTGAAATCTTTTGCGTTTCAGTTTGACAAAAAAACAAAAGGAAACCTACCACTTAAAATTACAACTAAACCCACAATACCTTGCAACAGCTCAGGATGAGCTGATGCCGGGCCATATCTTGACTAGTTGCAGAAACCGCTCTATTCTGTGAAAAAGTGTTTTATTCGTTATATTCAAACCCCCCTTCAGCACGCCACGATATCGATATCGACCGTTCATGCGCATTATTATGAGGTGCCGCAAGCCCAAGAACAACTTTTTTCCGTGTCCGGCTTCGGACGGTCGCGTGCATGCTGCGCACTGCGATAACGTGGTGCACTGAAGGGGGGGTTGAATATAACGAATAAAACACTTTTTCACGGAATAGAGCGGTTTCTGCAACTAGTCAAGATATGGCCCGGCATCAGCTCACCCTGAGCTGTTGCAAGGTATTTGTGGGTCATGTAATTTTAAAGTGGTAGGTTTCCTTTAAGGAAGTCTACCACCACCACCACCCACCAAGCGTGGTTATCTGCTGGCAGAATCTTGTGGAGAAATTCACTGTGATTTCAAATATACCTTTTTATTTCTGTCCATTACACCATACACTAAATAAAATTTTAAAGTGATACTCCAGTCACAGCTAAGACCTTGTGCAGGGCCTGAAGGGAGGAGCATGACTTTAGGCAGGGTCGGCTCTAGGTTTCAGTGGGCTCCTTTGTAGTAAACTCAGGTGGTGGCATTAAAACTTTAGAAACTAACTAAAATATTCCCTAATTTATCATTACCAAAAAGACCTCTCGTGGTTATTTTATATACTGTTCCCCTTACCCCTCACCAGGTACTGCCAGGCTGTTTGGGACTGAGATCCCTAGGCCTCAGCACTACGCCGGTAATGGCCGGTGCTGCGCCAGCCCTAACTCTAGGTTCTGGCAAGGTTCTAGGAATACAATAAAAACAAGTTCCGCTCCTCCCTTCAGGCCATGCACCAGGCATTATTCAATTAATTAGTTTTACTGGAGTGTACTAAGGATACAGCCTGGATGCACCAACTGCCTCATTAGCATACGGATTGAAATGGGAAATTCTCTACAACATGCTGCTCGTGTATTATAACGCATGGAGGAGGTGGTAGACTCCCTTGAAGATAGATGCCAGGTCCAGCTTCATTTGGGATGTTCCCATTTGATCCATCTGTGGTTAGATACAACCTGAAGGCTATGAATTGTAAAATATGACATCCGTATATTTTTATTGGATTTTCTGTGTCACTTAATCCATTACTCAGCCGTCTCCATCTATTTTCCACATTTCTAGTCTATCCACTCTCTGTAATGGATGCATTAAATGACGTCTGAGGTTTGCTGTAAAAAATACATAAATGGAAAAGGTTGAGGACCTCAGATTAATGGAAACTAATAATACATGAAGCCGTCGTCAATGTAACGTGCAAATAGAATATAAGATGTAACCCCAAATAATGAAACATGTCAAGTGTATTATGGGTTCACCATACATATGAGCAGGTTACAGAATATATATAAAGCTCTGAGTGTGAATACAACATGTCCTCTGTCTAATTATCTTTCTTTATCGTGTTTTACTGTCACCGGGGGACATTGAAATAGGGGCATTTGGAAGTCCTCAACATGGGGCTGCGTTTGATTGAATCCAACTTTGCAACGGAACGGAGGGTTGGAGAGAATAGACTATCAGGGGAAATGCGTCGTCGTATGATTAAGCTACATTTAAACAGCTTTAAAGGAAACCTACCACCACGGATCTACCTATAAAGGTAGATCGGGTGGTAGGTGCATTTATAGGATGTGAGGATAGCCCTTTCAAGGGCTAATCCTCACATCCCCGCAACCTTTTAATAACTTTTATTCCCCTTATATGCAGATTTACTAAAGAGGCTACTGGGGCGTGAAGTAGCCGGAGCTGAGGCTACACGCCCCAGTAGCCTCTTTGACCCCCTACCAGATGTCTTTGGCGCGCAGCTCCTCGTGGCTGTGCTCCCTCATCCGTGTCTGCGCAGTCACTGCTCCGAAGCTGGGGGTTCTGTGCATGCGCAGATGGTAGGCTTCGCAGGCTTCCTCGTAACTGCGTAGGATGGTCAAAGAGGCTACTAGGGCGTGGAGTAGCCGGAGATGAGGCTCCATGCCCTAGTAGCCTCTTTAGTAAATCTGCATATTAGAGGAATAAAAGTTATTTAAAGATTGCGGGGACGTGAGGATTAGCCCTTAAAAGGTCTATCCTCACATCCTATAGATGCACCTACCATTTGTCCCAACACTGCTTACAATACTATGGGAGCGACAGGAATTTGCCAAGCATAGTGCTAGGGTATCTCTAGACTTTCATAGATAGTGAATAGTAGTGCTGTGCTCATCAATTTCTGACACCCACATAACGTGCTCGTTCTGCCGCTCCAACCATAGTAAGAAGGGAACTCCTGATCTCCGCAGTGCTGAAGGTGTCGTTCTTGTGGGGACCCAGCAGTTAGACCCTGGTCGATCTCCTTATTATTGCTTATTATCCTGTAAATACTGGATTACATGCAAACTTAGTACAACCCCTTGATTTTGCTACAGATGGGAAGAGGGTGGATGGTGGAGCTCACCCTATGTTCTGCATCCAAGTAAGTAAGTATAAGCCTAAGTGTAAACCGAGGTACCAAACTTTACCACAAAAAAATGGAAAAAATTTACCAAAGGAATCCCCTCACTAATAACATGTCCAGCAGCATCCTCCCCTCACTATTAACATGTTCAGCAGTGGCCTTCCCTCACTATTAACATGTTCAGCAGTGGCCTCCCCTCACTAATAACATGTCCAGCAGTAGCCTCCCCTCACTAATAACATCTCCAGCAGTGGCCTCCCTCATTAATAACATGTCCGCAGCAGCCTCCTCACATTAATGTAATGTCCGCATCAGAGGCCCCCAATGAAATGCCCCCAGCAGTGCTCCCCCCCCAATGAATTGTCCCCAGCATCGGTTCCCCCAGATAATGTCCCCAGAATTGCTCCCACCAGAAGTTGTGCCCAGCAATGCTCCCTTCCCCCCATGTGAAATGTCCACATTTGAGCCGTTATAAAATAAAGAAAACACTTACCTTCCGCACTCCTCTTTACCCTGCGGCACGTCTATGCTCTCTGCCGCACGCGCGCGCTATGCTGCGGCTGTATTGCTGCCTGAGTACATTATCATAGCGGGTGCGTGCAGCAGAGAGCATAGACATGCCTCTGCCAGCACTGCTGGGAAGCGGAGGACAGAAGAAGCTGGAGCCACGGGGTGAAAAGGAGCGGCGGAGGTAAGTTCGAACTTTTTTTTTTTCCAAGTTTCATATACCAGTGGTCTTCAGCTGCCGGACTGCGGCCCGGGACCGGGTGTTTCATGGCCTGGGTCTTGGGCTGCAGCCCGGCGGTTAAAGACCACTGCTCTATGCTACTTTATTTTCACTAGCCACTGATCACTAAAAAAAACAGCTATGTGAAAAAGCAGCTAGAAAAGAATGGTTCAGTTATTTATCAGTGAGATTTACTAAGACCGGGAAGAGAAAAAAAAACTCTTACCATGGTCCCTGTAAAATAAAATTGTGTGCCCCGAAAACAATCTATATCTAAGCCCAACCCATATAATGCCCCCTTTCCTTCAGCTGCCCTTTTTTCTGTAGTGTTCTTCTAATGTCTTGATAAGATGACGGCTACAGAAAAAGGGACATTAATATATCCCTTTTCCTATAGCAACAATATTTTTGAGCAACAATATTATGAGGGGGAGATGAGGGGCCACAATATGAGAAGGAGCTGAGAGGTCACAATATAATGGGGAGGTGAGGGGCCACAATAGGAGATGGCAGAGGCACTGATTGCTTTTAGTAGGTCCTCCCTGATGGTGGACCTTACATCCATGTTTACAAGAGTGAATTACATTTTAGGTGCAACTCGAGAATCTCCTCCCTGAATGCAGGCTTGTTTAGACTTAAATGCTTGCATTGGGTGAGTAGCTACAAAGTACGTTACTACTTACCAAACACAAGCATTTAGATCTAAACATGTCTGCGTTTCAGGGAGATATTCTCCAGGTGCCCCTTATATGCTTTTTAACACACAATTTAATTGCATCTTGTATTACGTTTGAAAACACATTGCAAACACATTGGGAAAAACACACCTCAAAATACATTTGTGTTTTTACTGCCATTAATATTGATATAATTTGGGAGGCATTTTGCCGCATGCATTTTTTGTGTCTTTCAGATGCAATGGGGCAGATTTACTTACCCGGTCCTGTCGCGATCCCGCGGTGTGCTGTCCAGGGTTCGCTAAGGTCGTGTGTCCAATTTCCTGCATCCGTCACTTCTGCACCGAGGTCCGCCGGAGTTCACCTTCTTCTTCCCGGCGCTTGTAAGTGCGTGTCTTGCGACACAATTCTGAATGTTAAATCCTGCGCGTTGTCCGAATCTGTTGGGTTGTCTGATGGCCCGCCCCCGATTTCTGTCGCGTGCAAGCTGCCGCCGGTGCGCCAAAATCCGATCACGTGATGTGCCAAAATCCTGGGGCAATTCGGCGCAAAACAGAAATCGTCGGGAAACCCGACGAAAATGCGCTCCACCGACCCTTAGCAAATGAGCCCCAATGAGGCCGCATTTACAGAATGCGCTTTAAGAACATACAGTTAATATACTATGTCAATCAGCTGCCTCTAAAGCATGCAAGATCTTGTCATGTATCAGCAGTGGTATGGACTCTCGTGATAGGGGTGTAATATTACCACTGTACAAGGCATTGGTTCGGCCTCACCTGGAATATGCTGTCCAGTTCTAGTCCATAAAAAGGATGCCCTAGAGCTGGAGAGGGTTTAACGAAGAGCCACAAAAATGATAAGGGGTATGGAGGGTCTTAGTGATGAGGAAAGATTAAAACAATTAGATTTATTTAGTCTGGAAAAGAGATGAATAAGAAGGGACATGATTAATTTATATAAATATATGAATGGTCCATACAAAAAATATGGTGGAAAATTGTTCCAGATTAAATCAAATCAAAAGACGAGGGGGCACTGTCTCCGTTTGGAGAAACCAAGGTTTAATCACCGGAGGCGACAGGGCTTTTTTACTATGAGAATTGTCACTCTGTGGAATAGCCTTCCTCAGGCGCTGGTCACAGCAGGGACAGCAGAGAGCTTCAAGAAGGGCCTAGATTTTACACCTAAATAACATTGATGGTTATGTTATATAGAATTTTTTGCCTAAATCTTTTCCTCATCCAATCTTGGATGAACTTGATGGATATGTGTCTTTTATCAACCGTATAAATTATGATACCATGAATATTTCCATGTAGCAGTAGGTGGGCCCCGAGAATCAATTTCACTGGTCGGCCCTAGGACCCTGGTAAGATGTTCATGTTACATGTAGAGATCAGATCTAAACCTGTGCATTCCTTGTGCTGCTCCTATCATGAATTCATAAAAAATGTATCCGTGGGAAATATTGCCCCTTCCTCACCTCAGGTCCATTTCTTCCATTTTGGCTTCTCATAATGCCATGCTTTACAATGCCGCCCTTTGTGAGTACAGTGCCCCTCTCATGATATGCAGCTCTCTGAGACACAGCCTGACTGAAGTTATGGAGAAGATAATTGTCTTTAATGAAAATCTTGCCTTCAGTAGTCTGGAGGTTTTCATTGCTGACAGGAGATCTGGTCTAATCTGTCACTGGAGATTAGTTATAATAGATCCTATAGAACTTGTTACTACATATCACTATAATACAATGGATGTTCCCTATTTAGAGCAGCTCAAAGCAGTGTGGTTCACATGACATTGACTGTGGAGGGAAAGGATAATACCTCCTACTCTATGCTTATATAAACTGAAAAAGGTCAAGTCAAAAAAGAACAAAGACATATAAAGAATGAGGTTCCGTATTTAAAGTTGATATATATACGAGTTGTGAATAGTGATGTATGCAGCTGAATGACAACATATTTTGTTTCTATTATTTCCTTCCGGAATTAAATTCCATAAAAAGATTTGAATAACATCAAAAATCTTGTCTTTAAAAAGTTTTCAAAGGACAGAAACATGAGAAAAAAAAAAAACAGAAGAGACAATTTTCATGTGTTACGTATCCACTTGCGGAACAAGTAGGTGCTGCAGAGGAGACCTTTGAGAGGTAAGTATGAGGGAGGCATGAGGTGTGTAAGGGAGACTACAGAAAGAGAGGTATAAGGGGGGACTACAGAAAGGAAGCATAAGATGGGGGCTACAGAAAAGGAACCTTTTTTATGGGGCAAGAAACATTTATTGAGAAACATAAGCATATAACACAGCTGAAAAAAACATGGTTCTACAAGGACCCATTGGGGTAATATTAGTTTAAAAAGGGAGTCTTTTTTAAAAGGGACCTGTCAGGAGCATTTTCGCTAATAAACATAATGATACGTTCCCATAGCACTGTTTTTATCTAAAAAATACAGTGAGTCCCAAGGGGCATGTATTATTCATACGAGGCAGTGTGTCTCAGCTTATGGATTCAAGTCCCTCTCCTTTCGGTTTACGTCATCTTCTGCTATGCTCTGCACTGGCGAAGGGAGGGGGGATTGAGTGACATGCCAGTAGAAAAGAGCTGAGATGAATAACACATGCTTTTGGGGCTCACTGCTGCTTCTGGCACGCTGCCGGGTAGGCTTACAAAGTTAATTTTCTGGGGATAAGAACTATGCAGTGTTTAGCTAAAAACAGTGTGAAAAAGAGTTGGTATAGTGCTATGTGAATATGTCATTAGTTCCCTGCATCATTCAGGGAAGAGAGGCAAAAGCTCTCCTTATGAAGACTTTGCCTTGCAAACATTTGGAGACTTATAGCCATAGATGCTCCACTGGGGGAAGTAGTGGATTATAATATAGGCGGTTTCGGCAATAGACCGAGGCCTAAGCTTGGCCAACCAAACCACCGACCAAATTTTATAATCACCCATGAAATTCTCATACATCTGTTCCTGCTCTAAATACAGGTGATCAGCCTCCCTAACCGCTCCTGTCATGGAGAGGACGCTATTCGCAACTACCACCTTGCCTATGAGATGGCAGGGGTGTTGCACTCCGTTCCCATATTCTAGTACCATATGTGGGAAGGGGCTATAATAGTCATACAGCCCAGGGCCCATGGCAGTCTTAATCCACCCCTGACTGGTGGGTTCTGGAAATAAATAACCCATGTAATAAGTGCCATCACCACTTTCTATGAGTTGTGTAAATTTGTAATGTAATTGCAATGAAGAAAAGCAGAGTGCCATAATAATGAAGTATATTCCAGCAATTAACAGGAAATTCAGCACCCATTTACTAAAAATTTAATTTTCCTGGACAGAAAATAAATTATTTTTCCTAATAGGATAAAATAGCAATAGGGAACATTCTGAAAATAAATTCTATATGGCACAAAAGACATAGATGGACATGGACAGCAAACTGATAATTACAGAGGATCCTACACGAAGCTGTTTTCGGTGGTTAAAATGTTTTATTCCCCACGATCAATATATCACAGCCTGGAAAATTCAGAGAAGCAAATGTAAAAACCTCACACAGAAATTGCTGGTTCTCATTTATGTTCTCTAAAGAAATGCAGCCTCCCACAGGGACATATTCTTCTATATCATAAAAGTGCAGCCTTTGTGTAGGCATAAGAAATGAAGCACCAAGGTGACTACTGGTTGTATTGAAAGCAAAGGTATAATAGCGGCTTTAACCCTTAGTAATTCCAGTACATTGAATATAAAAGCTTCACACGCAGACATGCTGTAATGTATTACTATATTTTTGATGGAAACGTCAACCTGTAAACAGCTGGATCCCTTTAAGGGGTTTCCAGCCTTATAACATTGTGGCAGTGGGTTGCAAACGGGCTAAGAACTAAAAGAACTTCTAGTTACTTCAGCTATGACCCATTGCTGACATTTTGAAGCTGCCTTAATCTCTCCTGATTTCCACTTCCTGTTCCGGATTTGACACACAGGAAGTGCTTAGGGATGATATCTCAACCAGTCGCTGGTTCAGGCTGATTATTGTTTGTTTTGGTTTTTTTTAACCTGACCTCCAGGGGTTATTCCAGGATTTTTAAAAAATTCACCATATCTCAACTCTCCCCTCAAAACAAGGAAAATTCATAGAAAATGGGCTTCAGATAATATAAAGAAAGAAACAGTATTTTCACTGTACTGTTTCTTTTTTATTTTATCTGAAGACCATTTTCTATGAATTTTCCTTGTTTTGAAGGGAGAGTTGAGCGTTTGTGACTTTTTTTTTATTACTGTTGTTCAGCATTTGCAAGAGAGTGTGCTATATTACCAAATTGCTCCTCTCAAGTTCACCTTTTTCACCAGGAAACATATTTGTGACTTCGTTATTCCAGGATTACTGCAAGACCTCTTGTAAAAATCTACCATCAAAATCCATCATGATAACCAGGGACACTTATAAGAAGATTCCTACAGTCACTGAGCCTAGATCTTTGAGTAAGTGTCCCTGGTTATCATGATGGATTTTGATGGTAGATTTTTACAAGAGGTTATCCATGGCCTTCTTTCTTCTAAAAAAAAACCTTTTACAATTATGCTAATGAGTGAGAGGGGCACTGGGGAGGGTTTTACCAGAGCCACTTTGTGCTGTTGATTCACAGGCTGTAACTTGTGTATAACACCTCTCTCACTGTGTAGTGAAACATCCTCTGCTCTGCAGCAGGCAGAGGGAGGGGGACGTGCTAAGTGTACCGTGTAACAGCCAGTGAATCTACAGCATGGAGAGTGCACCCCAGAGCCCTTCAGGCTCATTTGCTTGATTTTTAGAAGGAAGAAGGCCATGGATAACACATATAAGAAAATTACCACAGTCACAGCGCCTGATCTATGAGTAAGTTTCCTTGGTTTATCATGATGGATTTTGATAGTAGATTTCCTTTGGGCACAAATTTAGCCAACATTTTTTCATCAGAAAAGCTACACATTTGTGTAATTTTGTGTTGGACTGTACATACACAGCATTGCAGGGTTTTCCATCAGTATCATGAGGAAGGACACTTCAGAGGAAGAGAAGTGCTGCTGCTGCTCATCTGATATTGATGACATTTCCTGTAAACAAGTCATCAATAACTTTTTACTAGAAAAACCCTTTAAATGAAAAGCAACTCAGACATGTTCCACATCAACCCCTTAAATATTGGCAACTGGAAATTTCCTTAAAATGCTTAGGTCAATAATCAGAAAAAGACAGTAGGAAATGTCAATATATTAATCACCTATTCAGGAAAAGGCTCCGCTGCCTCCTCTATCTTTTCAAGATAATATTTGAACATGTAAGATTTTGTGTTATCAATTAGATGAATTAGAATCTTGTATACTTCAGGCAACAGTCCTGAAGCTGCTGTTTGGCCATAATAAAATAATAATGTCTTTATTTCTATAACGCACACAGATTACGCAGCGCTGCACAGAGTTTGCCAAATCAGCCCCTGTCCCCAATGGGCTCTCAATCTAATCAACCTACCAGTATGTTTTGGAGTGTGGGAGGAAACCGGAGGAAACCCATGAAAACATGGAGAGAACATACAAACTCTTTGCAGATGTTGACCTGGATGGGACTTGAACCCAGGACCCCAGCGCTGCAAGGCTGTAGTGCTAACCACCGTACTGATCATAATAATAATAAAAAAGATTATATAGCGCTATATACAAATAAAATAATACATAACATAATTGGATGGAACAATAGGAGTTCCATCTTGCTCGCAAGAGCTTACAGTCTGTGAGGATGAAGGGGAAATACAGAGGGTGACTTTTTTACACTTTACAAGTCACGTTCTGTGTCACCCTATACATATATACCAAAACTTCTAATGGAGTCATAATTAGGAGTGGACCCTAAATGCTGAAATGTAGAATGGAAAGATTTCTCTCAGCTCAGTTGATATATATAAGAGAAATCTTTCCATTCTACATTTCAGCATTTAGGTTCCACTCCTAATTATGACACCATTAGAAGTTTTGGTCATTAGACCAGAATCAGAGCACCGGGGTCCGGGCTGTGCAGAATAACACAGACACAGTGCTGGGGAGTGGTATGTGATAGAAGGAGTCCCTGCTTCCCCCTGCAGAACAGACCTGACTCTATAACCACAATTACATTTTGGCGCAAAACAAGCCAAATATCTTGTATATATGGAAGATTATTGAATAACAACTTACCCAAGTTTTTTGTAGTTATTGTCTTTAATCCCACGACTTGAAGAGCCCCGGCCCCCAGCACCAGCTGACAACTACGTGAGTTGAAGTACTGAAGGGAAAAAAAAAAAAAAAAAGCTTTGTCGGGTCGTCCGTCAACATAGTTAAAGGGATTGTCCAAAGGTTGAAAAAAAACATGGCTGCTTACCTCCAAAAACAGCTCCATACCTGACATGGGGTGTGTGTGGTATTGCGACTAAGCTCTATTCATCTCCATAAAGCTGAGCTGCAATCCCGGCACTAACCATGGTCAGGGGTGCAGCTGAATTTGGAAGAAAGCCGCCATTTTTCTTTCTACCTCTGGACAACCCCTTTAAAGGTTATCTGCACTTTTTGCTAATAAAAATGTAATATTCTACAGAGAAAAGAAGGTTGTGCAAACCGATTAGCTAACAATATCCTACACCAAGGTAAATCAGGTTGATAGATATATTTGTTTGATATAAGAAAGGAGATTTCCAGGACTTTGGGAAACCTGAATGTCTGCTTTCCATACTTTCCATAATGCTCTATACACAGAGGATCTGACAGAACTACCTTCAAGAGCTCAGACAGACGGGTGAGCATGTCCGTGGTGATGGAGGGGATGTCGTCCACACAGCTGCAATACTCCAGAATTATTCTGATCAGAATCAGGACGGTTCTGTGAGAAAACCAGAGTATATGAGCGGGATGTGTAAAATATGACAAAGAAATTAATCTAAAAAAAAAAAAAAAAAAAAAAAACCAAAAGGCCGCGTACCCCACTACTGCGTACTTCTGCCCTTCAACGGTGAGAAAATCTGAGGGTTTCCGCTCTTCTACACCTGAGGATGAAATATGAGAATGTTGTAGGTAATCTGTCCTCTATATAAGAAGCATACAGCACCGTGGAGGCTTATGGAAATGTATACAGAGTGGGCCAAGAAGGCTTTGATATTGAAGCATCCAAATGTCTTGCCCATAATATGGTTTGTTCATCTTCTAGACACACTTTTAGTTCTTTTAACGCAACAAACAAATGTAATTGCTTTCCTGCAGCCACCACTAGAGGGAGCTCTTTGTATGCTGTTTACAATTCTACGTAAAATTAGCTCCCTCTAGAGGCTCATGCATGGATCCATCACTTCTAGGTCTCTGCCGGTCTGTAAGAAGTTCTAAGGGTTGTACAGAGTTACTGATAATGAAAAAACAAACAAAAAAAATATTTATATATTTATATTCCCCAGGTTACATACAAGATAGGTTTCCTGGGTTTGTACTTAAGTTGAACTTGTATGTAAGTCGAAACTGTATATTTTATAATTCTAGCTCCAGACAAAAATTTTTTTTGTCCCAGTAGGAGTTTTAACATTTTTTTGCTGTAATGGGACGAAGGATTATCAATAAAGCTTCATTACAGACACCTTACAGCTGATCAGTGCAGTCTGGGACTGTAGTAAAGCATCCAGAGATATTCACCAGAGGTCACAGTGGGCAGAGGGGTCCGACTTTAACTATGGGTCGTCTGTAAGTCAGGTGTCCTTAAGTAGGGGACCGCCTGTATATATAAGAATTCAATATGTAGACCCTTCGGGATCTATTCCGGCTATAATGGCTGGACAGTCACAGCACAAACTCTGCCGTTTCCGATGTCCCTAGTTCTATATGAAGTATATAAATATGAGAAACATGATTATGGAGGTAATTACCCGTCTCATTTCCATAATGTATTCCCTGCCGCCGGAGCCATTAGACAAATATTAACCGTAGCTCGGCGCTGCCTCTATGCTAATTGTATGACATACGCTGAATTATTAAATACCGACTCACATCCAGATTTCCTCTCAGGTAAAATTATTTTGCCATCTGTTATGGAGTCAACCAAGTCCTGAAATTCTGCGGGGACGTCGGCCTGTTTCCAGCGCTCATTATCCAGCAGAAGGCTGAGGAGAGAAGAACAGATATCAGGAAGGTTTATCTGTGTATATGTTCTCTACCAGCAGTACTAGAGGACCCCAAAACATCAGTAAGGGATAAAATATCCATATTAGATACCGGGGGGCTTATGGTGGTCCTACAGTGTATTATGTAGACTATCAGGTGGCGCCCGCAGACTATCAGGTGGCGCCCGCAGACTCAACCTACCAGTATGTTTTGGAGTGTGGGAGGGAAACTAGAGGACCTGGAGGAAACCCACACAAACACAGAGAGAACATACAAACTCTTAAACCCAGGTCCCCAGAGCTGCAAGGCTGTAATGCCATCCACTAAGCCACCATGCTGCTCATTAGGGAGTCCTTGAATGATATTTCTGTATGATGCAAAGACTCCCATTTGTTGCAATATTTGAAGACTATGGGATTGGCCCAACATATGGGTCCAATTCCACTCGCCTTAGTTTGAGATTTGCTGGGGTTTAGTCCATGTGAAAAAAAAAATTGCAACATTTTTAAACAGGAACTGAAGTGCAATGAGAAAAGCATTTGGAAGGAGAAGAGTTTTAAAATCTTTAAGTGTAATTATGATGAATAAAATAATTATATGAATTATGGATGTGCATCTGTTTTCAATAGAAGGAAGGCCGAGGATCTGAAATACAGGCCATGTCTAGGTAAGTATAAACTCAATGCCATCTATCACAAAACAGAGCTAAATTAGTTTGATTCTATGATTCACAAAATGTTATGATCTTTCTAAAGTATGCAGTTATCTCAAAGATGGCCGCCATCTACAACTACAAGTCCCATGATCCTTCAGTTCTCAGTAACTCCTCCTCTTATGCTCTGCTCCCAGTGATGATGTAACAGACCGTCTTGCTATCTCCTACCATAGTAATGATGTGTAACTGGCATCACCTCACTGAGACAGCGGCCATACAGGACTGCGGGGACAACTCTTAACCAACAACAACCTAGCGGGCAACAGGCACGCATAACCAAATAAATATCTTAGGACATGCTGGATACTTTGGGTGGCCACAGCTTTATTTAACAGAGTACAACGTAAGATTAAAGACTATTTTGATCTTTGGCCTTAAACTGGAACACCTCTTCTGTGCTGCTATCCCAAATGCCCACCAAGGCACCAAGTTGCCCCTTATTGTCAAGGGCAAGATCCCAACTCCCCCCCAGGTGTGACAGCTAAAAGAGAGGAAAAACCCAAGTATCCAAAAGAAAAACAATATAAGATTGAACTAGAGGGAGGGGTGGTGGAGGAGGCCATGTATACTGACTTTTTGGAAAGAGTAAGATATCTTGTCAACCCCCCCCCCCCCCCTTACACTTATATCCCCTACTGTAACTCCTTTGCAATGTCCAACTAACCAAAAAAAAAACCTGCCTCCCCCCCACAGTCCTGAACTCTTTCAAATGATTTTCATTTGGAATTGCATGACAGAGAATATTACTATAATGCAGACTGTCCACAAAAATGTATATATGTATGTAGACAATATAGAATAAGAAAAGCCTTACTTGGAGTGCATGCATACAATGAGATTCTGAGCCTGTCTCCAGGAAGGTATTGGTTAATAGGCCAAATAATTGAGATGGAGCTACAGTTTACAATGATATCTCCACAGAGGCAGGGGCGTAACTACAGTGGTAGCAGCCGCTATGGGGCCCACAGTGTAAGGGGGCCCGCCATCCGAACTGACACACTAAAGAGTGGAGAATGTGCCTCATTATATCCATATTATGCTGCACATTGTATATAACATATATGTGATGTATATATGCTGCATCGGTGTGTATATATGCTGTTGGTTTGTATATGTCACTATGTGTGTATATGCTCTGAGTGTGCATATTTGTATAATGTGTGATATTTGCATATATGTGTGATTGTAACTTGCATGTGTGAGTATTACAAATCTGTATAATTTTTAAGTTGGAAGGGGGGCCCTGCCACTCCTAGTTATGCCACTGCACAGGGGTAAACCTAGCCCCTGTGTTTTCTGAGGTGAGATAAAGACACCCCCACGGCCCAAAGAGTTACATACTGGGGCAGATTTATCAAGCTGTCTGAAAGTCAGAATATTTCTAGTTGCCCATGGCAACCAATCACAGCTCAGCTTTCATTATACCAGTGCTCATGAATATTTTAATGGGGAGCTGTGATTGGTTGCCATGGGCAACTAGAAATATTCTGACTTTCAGACAGCTTGATAAATCTTCCCCATTGTGCTTCATGGTAATATTCCACTGGGGTACCCACGAATCACAAAATTGACAGAGCAGCTGTCACCCATGTTCCCTGGCATATAAATGTGCCATTTCCAACAACCCCTGGTCTACAATGCCCACTTTTCTGCAGCCACCTCCTGACATAGACCGTGCTCCTTTTTCTGTCTAATAAAAGGGCTACAGCAAAGGGGACACTAGAATAACTCTTTATGTATAGGAAAAGATTACATTGCTCATACCATTTATATTCGAGTATAAGCAAATGCACCCAATTTATCACAAAAAAACCCACACTATAGTTACCTACATTTTCTTCTCTTGCTGGCAGCACTGTAGTGAGCTTTGGAGGTTGGAGATTATAATTGTAGATCGAAGAATTATTTTTTCCACTGGGCTCCAGGAACCTGACTCCGACACCAACACTATGGATCAGTGCAAAGAGTACACCAGTTGAGGTCAGGGCTATGCCATGATCAGAAGTGATCTGAATGACTACAAGTCTGTACCAGGCCAGGGCAGTAATGTAACCAGAATAAAAGGAATAGATTCCTCTTGAAAGGCAACATTTAGCGGCACAGTGTAGCAGAGAGTGTGTGGTGTTACATAATTCATTCACTCCGATTTGTAGAATTAATAGCGTTAATAGATTTACCAGGAATACATTTCTGATCTCCATCAGTAAGACAAAGGCCATAAGCAGCTTCTCAGATCTAAGGTAATTAAGTAACAAGACAAGCGGATTTACAGATTGTTTCCATAAGCTTCATGGCACGTGCAGAGCTGTGGTGCGCCCCGACTGCAATACAGCCTCCTACAGGTATTTTGGTAGCATGTATGCTTTAGGCAATAGATATATCTTTAGTAGACAATGCTGTCCGCTATAGAAAATAGTGTTACAATGTGATCCAAGGGGAGGGGGGGGAGCCAATCAGGCCCACAAAGATCTCCATTACTATACAGCTAGAAGATACCCCATGCCCTGGCTACAGCAAAGGGGACACTTAGAATAACCTTAGTGTACAGGGAAAAAGATTACATTGCTCATACCATTTATATTCGAGTAGTATAAGCAAATGCACCCAATTTATCACAAAAAAACCCACAACTTTGTAGTTACAACATTTTCTTCTCTTGGCGGCCAGCACTGTAGTGAGCTTGTGGAGGTTGGATGATTAATTGGAGATCCAAGAAATGATTGTCCATGGGCTCCAGGAACCTGATCCAGCACAACACTATGGACTCAGTGCAAAGAGTAAACCAGTTGAGGTCAGGGCTTGTGCACACATCAGGAATGATCTGACTGTGAATACAAGTCTGTACCAGGCCAGGCCAGTAGACAAGTAAAGTAACCAGATAAAAGGAATAGCATTCCTCTTGAAGGAATACATTAAGGGCACAGGCAGCAGCAGGGATGTGTTGGGGTTACAAATTCATTCACTCCGATGTGAATTTAATACCGTTCATAGATTTACCCAGGAATACATTTCTGACACTCAACTCAGTTAACGACAAAGGCCATAAGCAGCTTCCAGTCCTAGGTAATAAGTAAACAAGACAAGACGGATTTACAGATGTTTTCCATAAGAATTCGTGGCAGTGCAAGAGCTGTGGTGCGCCCATAACTGCAATTTCGGCCCCTACAGGTTTTTTGTTAAGCATGTATGCTTAGGCAATAATTACTTAGTAGACAATGCTGTCCGCATATAGAAAATGGAAACAGATAATGGTAGTACAGAGGAAGAAAGGTCTTTCTGGAGGGAGTGTTACAAGTGATCAAGGGAGGGGGGGGAGCCAATCAGGCCCACAAAGATCTCCATTACTATACAGCTAGAAGATACCCCATGCCCTATACACATTAGACATCACAGGGACGAGCTGTGATTGAATCCCTTTATGTCAGGGATCACATTAGTATAATTATGGTAATGAGCCTGATGGGCTCAGAAGAGGCATAACCTTAACTCCCTCTGCCTGCTATAATGTGTGTTGTGTGAGCAGAGGGGCTGAGTACTAAGGAGAGGAGTAATCTCACATTTAAAAAAGGGGGGGTGGGGCAGGGAAGAAATAGGACAGACTTTGAGACAACCTGCACAAGTATAGCATTGGGAACCTCAACCCATTAATAAGGAAGCATCTCCCATAAAGAAAACAGCACTAGGAACTTCTTCCTAAAGTAAGCAGCAGTGTTATAACGCTAGCAGACACTGCCGCGCTGTACACTAGAAACAGCGGACTGCTCTCAAAGCGGTCCAGTGTATTCATGAGGGGGCAGTCCGAGGCGCTGCCTCTTCCCCAAACCTCCCCGCCCACTCCATAGACCAATAGTAATTGCATCATGGGGCAGTCACTGCCCCCATGAATAAGCTGGACCTCTTCCAGCGTGGTCCGGTGTTTCTAGTGTACAGCGCAGCAGTGTCTCCTAGCGCTATTCGAGGTTGCCGATAACGCTAGCAGTGTAACACTGCTGCATCTGTTGTAGCACTAGGAGCTGCTAACTTTAGTAAGTAGCTCCTAGTGACGTTTTTACAGGTGACAGGTTCTCTTTAAGTTCCCTGTGTAAAATTGGCCAATATTAGAAATTCAGACACTTTATTGCCTCCTAGTGGCAGACTATGAAACGGACGCTAGAGTTTATAGGAAAGATGTCTATGCAGAGTGAAAGAAATGCATAACCAAGTATACCAATTCACTGAACAAGCAGGGGGGGGGGGGAAGAAAGTGTACGTTCACCCACAGGAAAAGTGTTGCTCATGTATTTCATTCAGCTATGCACGCCAGGTCCCAAGTGGGGAAAGAGGAGAAAATGGTGGAAAAAGATCCCTCAGCACCAGCAGGTAAAAACTTCAAAAGTATTCAAGTTAAAAAAACATGGTGAAAAAAAAAAGACGATTAAAACATGCTGTTTGTCCAAATTAATCAGGACCATCGATGAAGGTCCAAACACTGCGTTACCTTAGTCCTTTTGATCAAACAGGCCATTACGACACTCACCGGCCACTTTTAGAGTACACCATGCTAGTAACGGGTGGACCCCCTTTTGCCTTCAGAACTGCTCAATTCTTCGTGGCATAGATACAACAAGGTGCTTGGAAGCTCCTCAGAGATTTTGGTCCATATTGACATGATGGCATTACACAGTTGCCGCAGATTTGTCGGTGCAATCCATGATGCGAATCTCTCCCGTTCCACCACATCCCAAAGATGCTCTATTGGATTGGAGATCTGGTGACTGTGGAGGCCATTTGAGTACAGTGACTCATTGTCAGTTTCAAGAAACCAGTCTGAGATGATTCCGCTTTATGATACACGAGACTCATCAGACCAGGCAAGTTTTTTCCAATCTTCTACTGTGCCAATTTCGAGAGCTTGTGCAATTGTAGCTTCAGTTTCCTGTCTTAGCTGAAAGGAGTGGCACCCGGTGTAGTCTTCTGCTGCGTGTAGCCCATCTGCCTCAAAGTTCGACCTACTGTGCGTTCAGGATGCTCTTCTGCCTACCTTGGTTGTTAACGGGTGGATATTGAGTCACTGTTGCCTTTCTATCAGCTCGAACCAGTCTGCCCATTCTCCTCTGACCTCAAACAGGCATTTCCGTCCACAGAACTGCCGCTCACGAGGTTTTTCTTTCGGACCATTCTCTGTAAACCCTAGAGATGGTTGTGCGTGAAAATCCCAGTAGATCAGCAGTTTCTGAAATACTCAGACCAGCCCTTCTGGCACCAACAACCATGCCACGTTCAAAGGCCTCAAATCACCTTTCTTCCCCATACTGATGCTCGGTTTGAACTGCAGGAGATTGTCTTGACCATGTCTACATGCCTAAATGCACTGCGTTGCCGCCATGTGATTGGCTGATTAGAAATTAAATGTTAACGAGCAGTTGGACAGGTGTACCTAATAAAGTGGCCGGTGAGTGATATATATGGCATGTTTGATCAAACAGGACTAAGGTAACACATTTCGGACCTTCATAGCATGGTCCTGGTTACATTACTGGTACAAACACATGCTTTTAATCAGGTTCTTTTTTCACCATGTTGTTTTTACTAGTTTTTGAAATAAAATTTTGAAGTTTTTACCTGCTGGTGCCGAAGTATCTTTTTCCACCATTTTCTCCTTATACCAATTTACTGTTACTGGTCATGTGTGACTTGTTCTCTTCCACCGTTTGAAACTATGCATGCATAACAGAATGAAGAGTTCTAGAGCACCATCAGGCTCCACCGTGTTATAATGTAATGTCACCAACTCTAATCTTGTGCTGGGCAGGAAGCAGACACCGCAGGAAATTCGAAAATCAGAGCAATATTTGAAGAAGGACAGATTATATCATCAGCTCTCAGAATGCAGCTGGCACAGCCCTGGGAGGGAGCATAAATGTTATGGTGGACCCAGATTGTGGTCTGCAGAGCACCACAGGGTAATTTGCATTGAAGTTTTTTTTTTTTTTTACACAAATGCTGCCATACAAAGATATAAGAAATTAAGCTTGGGACACAGATGGGATAGGGAGACAAGGTTCAGATTACCTGATGGTAGACTAACTTGAAACCACTTTTTTCTAAACCAAGGCTTTAGCAGTAGTGTGAACTTATGCAATGTTTGTTGAATAGTTGTGAGCTTTGAAGAACTTTATTGAAAGGGGTATACCCATGTCAGCAAATGTTATTGTTTGTATTATAAAAGTTACAGAAAATATTTTGGAAAGTTGTGTATCAATTCCTCAGGGTTTTCTAGATCTCGGCTTGCTGTCATTCAATAGGAAGATTCCATGATTACTTCCAGTGGACAGAAATCTGACCATGGTCACACAGGTGCACAGATTGTTAGCATCAGAGCTGTTTGATTTAACAAGCTGTGCACCCGTGTGACCATGGTCAGATTTCTGTCCACTGGAAGCAACATTGAAGCCTTCTATAGAAAGACAGCAGAGATTTAGAAAAACGGAATTGATACAGAAAGTATTTTAGAAAGTTATGTAACTTTAATACAAACAATAACATTAATTTGCTGAAATAGAACACCCATTTAAGTCTATAAACAAAAGAGCTGGGAAACATTCATTAACCACATGGGGATTTATTCACCATTACTAGGAATGACATCCAACTAGTTACAGATACAAAACTAAATCAGGTGTAACCCTCGGGTGATTCAACTATAGTGAACGCTGGAGACATAAATAAGCGCTTGTTACTAAAACTTAAAGAGAACTTTTCATTTTTTCAGTACTTGAGAGTGAATTTGGATCAATTTCTAGTCATGCAATTTGAAGGAACTGAAAGGCAGTATCCTTCTCTTCTTGAAGTTCTTTGGTGGTAACATCCATCTTTCCACAGGAGAAGTCATCAATTTTGAGGCCCTCGACTATTTTCCAGGTCTTGTCCTGTTCAAGATCAGAATATAAGAAGCTTTACTATCCAAGAAGCTAAGAACGTTTCACCTTACAGGTACTGTAACCAAGAGCATCCTACCTTGATTGTAACGGGGAATGAATAAAGAAGGTCGTTCGGTACTCCATATTTGTTTCCATCAGAGATCACACCCATAGAAACCCATTCTCCCTAAGAGGGAAAAGGCAACATTAACCAGATCCAATAAACCGAGAAAGCAGAAGCAGAGTAGAGTTTTGAAACACTTATGGGGCAAACATTTTAGCACATGCTCCAGGGCCTGTGTGAAAAAAGACCAACCACAGTGCATCATATCACCAGGATACTTTGAGTCCTGTCCTCTGGTCCATTTTTAATGGACCGCCCGATCTGTGCAGTCGCATCAGTCCAACATGGCTGCATTTTAATCTGGCAGGTTTGCATTTCTGCCAAATATGGCATTGGTGACTTATATGCAAGCTACCAGTGCAACAAAACTTGGACCAAGATCATTTTGTAACTTTTAGTTAGAGACAAACTTTTTAATATGACATTTGACCGATGCTTACCCTTAAAACAACCATGAAGATAGTACAATTTAATGCAACTTAAAGGGGTTGGCCACTGACAGAAGTTGCCCTTTTGCCATTACGGCCCGAATGCTCAGCAGTCCTGCTACTTAAGAAGGCAACATTGTGAGAACAGGGAATGGCCGAAGCTCTATGAGGAGACAATGGTGCATATACATGGAGAGATGGCTAATGGAAGAGATTTATTGAAGAGTGTCCAACCCCTTTAAACAAGTTTGCCATAACTTGCCTCTGGGGTTCCGTTCCAGAAGTCACGGGTGTGATCACAGATGGCCTTGGCGGCAGACAAAGCGCTGGATAACTTCCTGGCCGCGATAACAGCTGCACCGCGCTGCTGAACGGTCTGCAAGAAGACAGAGCATCAAAACATACATATAGATTTATTAATTGTGTGGTGCCATTTTCTGTAAAAAAAAAAAATAAAAAAAATAAAAGTTTTACACAAATCCTATAAACAAGCTGTGGGCTAAATGAGCCAGATCACATGAAAGGTCAGACTGATGTTAGCTAAGGGACTACCTTGCAATCTGCATTTTAGTTCCTCTTAAATGAGTTGGATAAGCGTAAAGTTCTGGACTCAAATGGTAAAACTTGACTGAAGCCTGTATGGGAGTCATGTAATGCAAACCAATGGCGCAATCATATGGAGAATTGTATATAGAGGTTTCAACCTGTGCATCTGCAAACCAGCAGTACAGTTTAGCCATAGCACCAGACAAACACAATTTGTGTAGTTTCTTACCGAGATAAAACCTCCCTTCAGCCAGGCGTCATCTTTCACAGCATCAGAGACAGGAACGTCCTTCCCACCCTGCTTTACAACTGCATGGCTAACATCAGCATACTGAGTGGAGGAGTGATTTCCCCAAATAATCACGTTCTTCACTTCATCACTTGAAACTTTCAAGCGCAGAGCAATCTAGAAGAATAAACACAGGGCTTGAAGACATATCCAAGACCATATCCAGACTTGTCCTCCATTATCAGTGGACACACAACATTCTGAAGATTAAAGGAGGTTCCAATGACTCAAATCTATGCTGGGGGATTGCAATCAAATTATAAAACAATGGAATAACATTATTAAAGAGATAAACCATTTTCCAATATTATTTAAATGCCAGTGTACAAGCCATGAAAGGAAACATACCTGAGCTTTTGCCCTGTTGTGATCCAAACGGGTGAGACAAGTGAAGTTCTCTTTGGGAATGGATGGGGCAGACTTTATTGCAGTCAGGCAGTTTGTGTTTGCGGGATTTCCCACTACAACCACCTAAAATTAAAAGGGAAAAAAAAAAAAGAATTTATTTTTTCCAATGTCTGAGAAATGCAGCATTATTTTGCATTCCAAGGGAAAGGAATGAAAAAAAAAAAAAAAAAAAAAAAAAAACTTTTCCCACTGCATCTTGTAATCTTCACCAAGCAGCGAACAAAGTTTTATTCTATGCGTTAGTGTGAACAGAGTTTTGTTTTTTTAACATTAGTACTTTTGCGCTATAATATGTTTGTTTAGGAGAATAAAATAATGCATTTACTTCTGTGTGAGCATTTCAGTATTTTGTGGGAATGTATGCCCCTTTCACATGGATGTTATGGGGATGTATATCAGGCTGGAAATTTGCAGTAGATAGACTCCCGCATAGATTCCTATGGCACCCCGTAGCGGTATGGTGAGCACACACGTGCAACCATACACAGGGAAGAGCATGCACCATCTTCTCCCGTATGTAGAGCCAGACCTTGCAAAGGAAAGGGGGGGGGGGGGGGGTGAGCAGTGCCAAGTAGGCATCAATGCCCTTGTGTCCACATGGAATATTAATTGTAGATAAAATATACATTTGATTTCCTGCAGAACTTGCATAAAATTTGTGCAAGCACTGTTCACATGAATGGGATAGTTGTATAAAATTTTCAGCAAATAAACCTACTGCAAGAGGCATCTATAAGCACCATCCAAGCAAACCAAGAAACCGAAGAACCAAAGAGTAGAGGTCCAGCATCCAGGCAAGTAGTAAGGTAATGTAAAAAATCCACTTTATTCAAAAACTGTTGAAAACAGACGTCCTATAATACGGTAAATCTGACACGTTTCGGACCATTCACGGTCCTTAGTCGTAGCCAACCAAAGTGTGTCCTTTTAAGAGCAAAGTCATGGCACAAAGTAAGATTGTCCCAGTTACCTTAACCGTTTTCTTTGCATATTTATCCAGCGCAGCACCCTGAGACTTAAAGATGTTAACATTGGCCTTCAGCAAGTCCTTCCTTTCCATGCCCTCCCTCCTTGGCATGGAGCCTACCAGAATGGCAACATCTAGGTCCTTAAAAGCCACTTCTTCCTTGTCCGTAGCAATCACCTCTGTGGAGAGATTACAAATATCCTGCAGTGAGCAGGAGGCACTGCAAATACCCAAAATAATGACAATGGGATTATTTTTTTGTAATACACAATATTCTTTTTACCAACATTGCCCCTGAGGCTTCATGCACACTAGGAATTGAGGGGGGCGAACTAGCCGCACAAAGTGCAGTCAACTCACGGCCCTCCATTGAGCTCTGTTGTGCACGGTCCCAGCAACAAGCATTTTTAAAGAAAAATATTTAGCAAATTGCCCCAGGGGTCAAAAGTTAGCGGGCAACGGCTGTGTACGGGGAGAGGAGGAGGTGGTGAGCGCAGCTCACCCCCACCCCTCTCCATAGGAAGTTATGGCGCACGGCGCCATACTACGGACAAAGATAGGACATGTCCCATCTTTTTCCGGGGTACGGAGCCGCACTGTAAAGTTCCTCACCCAGGAGAAAGATGGGGAAAGTCCCATCTTTCCACAGAATACAGCACCATGCAACATGTTTCTCTATGGAAAGGGGCGGGGGGTGAGAAGCGCTATGGTACGGCGGGCACACATTCATCTGAATTTAGCCTCAGATTGTATAAACGAGAGTACAGTTCACAATGTTTCATGCAGGCTGCACATGTAACCTTTGCCTTCCTGATAAAAAAAAATACAAGTCAACAATTTGCTTTGAACTTTGTTAAATAAAGGGGAGAAGAAATATTATCAATTTTTTGAGACATTCAAGCACATATGATGATCTCACCTCTCAGCAGAGGCACAGCAAGGTCCTGCAGCTCCATGACTACACCTTCCAGGACTCCCATCATGGGGGTAATATCCAGGAGGACAAGATCAATAGGCTGAAAACATGAGGACAATGATAAGTACCAAACATGCAAAAACTTAGTAATTGACAGCCATTAAAGGGCGAAAATTCTGCTTCATCACCTGGTCTTTACCAAAGACATCACCGTTGGAGATTCCATACATCAGGGAATAGGCAATCTGGCCGGCAGCTCCGGTGATCAGGACTTTGATGGGACTAGGCTGAAGAATAACAGGAAGGACAATCAGCATTTCATGAAGTGCTGGAGCATAAAAATGTCAACAGGATGACGCTTGTTCCATACAATAAGTGGCAGACGTTCACCACTGTAGTGATACTCTGGTCAGTCTAGTTATCCAAAACTTATTTGCAACTTCAAATGCCAGATTAAAGGAATTTCATTACAGGAAGATTTTACATCACATCAGGTTTTATTATTTGTAATGCCTTGTTTATGTAAAGCCACCAGCTACTGTCTCTACTTTCATTCCTCAGAGCAGAAAACATCTTTCTACAAGAGTAAAGGGGATGCAAGCAGTCAGGCTGGAGTGAAAGTCACCTCTGCTGGTACAGTGACAAGTTCTCAAGTTACCAGAGCTGGTCTCCAAAGGGAACCTGGCAGGCATTTGTCTCCTTCCCCCAAACAGACCCTAGCAGGTGCAGCATCACTTAATCACCTCTGATCTATGGGGCAGCAGGGCACATGCTGGTCATAGGGTGGAGGGGGTCTGACTGCTGGGACCCCACCAATAATCAGCAAGTTAGTTCCACTAAATTTTCTATGTGATAGAGCTTGTCCACTTCTAGCAGTCCCATAAAACTTGAATGGAATTTCACGGAGTATGTTGACCCATGACTTCATCCCTTAAACTCTAGACATGACTTTGAATCTAGGAGGAGTGGGATGGGGTGTTAAGCAATCTAGGGAATAAGCACTTTAATCTGGAATACATTAATGCTAGAAGTACAATAACTGAAATACCATAAAATGCCTTTAACAGAGTGGGATATCTGCTAGCAGTTCCCCTTCAAGTTTTCTTTATGTTTTCTTTAGTCTTGCTAAACCTGTCCTTAATCAACTCCATGTTTTATTAATTATTGTAATGTTGTAATCGCCTAAAGATCAGAGGAAGACAAGTCAAGACCAACTGAATGGTATGTACATTATCCCACTGATACATATATAGATCCAATATTGTGACAAAGTGTTGGACTATGGAAAGACCTAGCGATGAACCATTATATCTGTACAGGTAACTAGAGCAGAAGCCATAGAATAAAGTCATCTGCCGTAACAAGGAGAGCACCATGCACCCCCAAATAACAAACATCTCAATTAAAATTTTGTGCATACAAGTCCAAATTTGGAACAGAGATTTAAATTACCTGGAGTAACCAGAATATTTGACATGCTGGGAGTTGCAGCTGAGCCGGTGTAGTGACGTACACTGAATGGTTTACCTTTGCCCAACAGGAGCAAACCTCTGATAAACAGGACTTGTCGACCAAATAAAAAGAGTGCAAGCTTTCAATTTAAATGCTTATTCTTCAAAGCCAATAAGTGAACATAGCACAAATTGAATGTGCAACTACCACCCTAGCTGCAGGCGCATGGAAAATTTAGTAGCAGTATATAACCTGGTAGCTAGAAACAAGTATCTGAACTCATGCCAAGTCTTTGCGGTACTGCTACCATTACGCCCAAGTGCAACGTCAGGACAGCCATAGAGGGTCACAAGCGAGTATATTTGCTGAATCAGCCAAATTTTTTAATATTTATTTTTTTAACACTGCAGGAGGCAAAACATAGAAGGAATTGTGGAATTGATAAATAAGCACTTTCCAAGTACGAAAAATAAATAAATTAAATACCATCAGTGTGGCAAAATCAGAAGGTAGAATAACTTTTTAAATTCATTAGAAGAAGTGTTGTAAGTTAACAAGGAAAATTATGATGTGGAAAAATCCCACTTCCCTCAATGCAACTGCATCTTTTATTCACTTCATAAACTTTTGAAGGGGGTGCTTAAAGTCAACTTTCTGAAGTCCTAGATGATTATTATTATTGTAAAGTGAAAAAAAAAAAAAAAAAAATATATCAAGCAGTTATCCTAATGGCTAATCATACAAACCATGTGCAAAGAAAAAAAAATTGGAGATTACTAAATGAGATTTATGGTTGAACTCTGACCTGCAGCATTGTAACAGTAAACATGTTTGCCTCATGAAATGAAACAAGGTGACAAACAGAACATTATAAAAGAAAGAAGGGAACTTTTTTAATCTGGTTTTAGAAATCTTTGTACAGATTTTTGGTAGATACACTGCAGCATCCCCATCCTATAGTGAATTGCTCTATTATTTTACAATAGTTGGAAAAAAGTTATAGTGCAACCTGTGTATAACAATGTATCCCATCTCCATGTACACAGCAAAGCTTAGAAGCAGTTACACACTGTATGTATATTATTGTAGCATTATGTGCATTTGTTACAGGTTACATAGCGCTCCCTCTCACCCAGGGAGCTCACAAGGTTAGTGACTGCAATGGTAGCCTCCTGGCAACGTGCCACAGAGCTACCGCACAGGCCACGGGACTGCAGGCTGCATTGTGCGACTAATAGAAGGCAAGCTACAGAGTAGTGCAGCCATTACATAGCAGGCGGCGGAGGAGTCATACACACCATGATGCTCGTCAGGCAGTAGATAGAGCAGCAGGCGGAAGAAGATGTGTCAGGTCTCAGCAGCTTCTATCACACTGGCTGCAGGTCACCTTTACCAGTAGTTCTACAGCCGGGCAGACCCACGTGACCGACACACCCCCTCACAGCGTAGGTCTTTTCTTCTCGGCGTGACGGGAAACTGTAGTCTTCAACTTGACCGTGGTGTTAACGTTCCAGTGGTAAGAACACGCCCACCGGACTACATTACCCGGCATGCTTAGTGGTTTAGTGGCGTGACAGAGCACTCCGCCTCTAAATTTTGTCCAAGCGGAGGCGATTCTCGCGTTATAAAACGTGATCTATAGCGCCGCGGATTAGTGTGAATGGAGGAGATTTTGGGATGATTTTTGTTTTAACTTTGAAATAAAAACTAATAATATTTTCAATGTATGATATGGTCAGGTTTGATGTCTTTGCAATAAATACATGGTCCGCCTGAGGACTCGGAGGTCGATGGATTTTTTTTTTTTGTAATTTTTTTTTTTTGCATTTCCATTTTTCATTTCCACTGTTGCGTTTTTGACGAAGCAAAAGACCAGTTTGCCAATGCGATTTATAATATTAATCAGATGAAATCAATTGTTTTCTGCACCCTTTAAAAAAGCATAAAAGTTGGGACTTTGATAAAAAAAAAAAAAAATTATGGGTGGTGTCACCCGTGACATTTTGAATCTGTTTTAAGCATGTGTTTAACCCCTTAGTGCTGTACTGCGCTGAGTCCTGCGAATAGCGCTCAGTGCAGTGCAGCTACTGCGCGGAGACGATGCCGGTTCAGCTCTGCACCGGAACCGAGCCGGCATGGGGGGTCACGGGATGTCAGCTGTAATCTACCGCTGACATCCCCGGCTAACACCCACGGTCAGAGTGGGCTCCGATCGCGGGTGTTTAACCCATTAAATGCCGCGGTCAACGCAAACACGGCATTTAACTTGCCTTCCGGGGGTCTTTCCCCCACGATCAGCACCCCCACACCGTTTTCGGGGGCGGCGATCGTTGCTATGGCATCTCTGGGGTTCCGATCGGGACCCCAGAGATGCCTGAAGGCGGTGCCTTTAAGATGGCGTCTGACACTGCTGATACATGAGTATTGCAGAGTATTATCATGAACAAGCAATCAGATGATTGCTTGTCTGTGTCCCATAGTGGAACAAGTAAAAAAAAAATGTTTTTCAACAAAAAATATGTTTATAAATCACTAAAAATGCCCATAAGCCCCAAAACATATAAAGGTCTAAATCATAACACAAACCCCTAATATATAGTATCACCGCGTCCGTAACAATCCGTAGAATAAAATCAAATAACTATTGAACCTGTGCGATATACGCCGTAAAAAAAAACTTTAAAAACCCGCCAAAAATTATGATTTTTACCTATTGAATCCCACTAAAAATGCAATAAAAAGTGATCAACAAACATATGTACTCCAGAATGATAGTGTGGCAAAGTACAACACACATACGTTTTTGACAGGTTTGACCGACTATCTTAATTCAAACTGGTCAAAAACGGATGCGGTTTTTAATGGACTGCTTAACGGGTTCAAAACGCCACATGTGGCATCACCCTAAGGCCGGAGGCTTGTGAGTCCTCTCCATGCACCTGCACTCAACGTGCACCATACTATTAAGCGTACGTTGGGAAGGGTTTATTTGAGAGTATTAACAGGGGCGGACTGGGAATTTAAAACGGCCCTGGAAAAAACTATAAAAGTGGCCCCATTTTATGGGCGGAGTCAAAACAAGTGGGTGTGGTCATATAATGTGGGTGGGGTTATAACAGACAAATTGTTGGTAGATGGCCTTAATGCAAAACAAGAACATGTTTTGCTAGTAAGTGAATCTAATGTGCAAAGAATGTGACCTGTCGATCAGTAAATGATGCAAACACACGACCCGATAAGCCTTATATACCTTTCCCCTGTGCCATACATGTACAATTCAGAGATATAATATATTGATACTGCCTCCTATGTACAAGAATAATGCTGCAATAACACATTTAGAATAACCCATTCAATCCTGCCTTCTGTATACAAAATAAAACTACTACAATACCTTCTCCCATATACAAGCCAACTACTATAATACTTGCCCTATGTACAAGAATATAACTACTGTAATACTGCCCCCTATGTACAAGAATATAACTACTGTAATACTGCCCCCTATGTACAAGAATATAACTACTATAATACTGCCCCCTATGTACAGGAATATAACTACTATAATACTGCCCCCTATGTACAAGAATATAACTACTATAATACTGCCCCAGTGGGGGGGACAGAGTGCTGTGTGTACATTGGTGTGGGGGGGGGGGGGGGTCACTGTACTGGTGGTACAGGGGGGGGGGGGGGGGGGGGGGGGGGGGGGGGGGGGGGGGGGGGGGGGGGGGGGGGGGGGGGGGCGCGGGCTGCCCTGTGTACAGTGTGTGTGTGTTTGTGGTGGTGGTGGGGCGCACTGCGGTGTGCGGTATGTACAGTGGTGGTGGTGGGGAAGGGCTGCAGTGTGTACAGTGGTGGTGGTGGTGGGGAAGGGCTGCAGTGTGTACAGTGGTGGTGGTGGGGAAGGGCTGCAGTGTGTACAGTGGTGGTGGTGGTGGGGAAGGGCTGCAGTGTGTACAGTGGTGGGGAAGGGCTGCAGTGTGTACAGTGGTGGGGAAGGGCTGCAGTGTGTACAGTGGTGGGGAAGGGCTGCAGTGTGTACAGTGGTGGTGGTGGGGAAGGGCTGCAGTGTGTACAGTGGTGGTGGTGGTGGGGAAGGGCTGCAGTAATATATAATGTATATAATGTTGGGGCTCTGCAGTAACGTTAATAATATTGGGGGGCTGTGGAGGAGAGGCTGCATTATTAAATGTATATAGTGATAGGGGCTGCAGTATTATATATGTATATACAGAGGAGAGGCTGCAGTATTATATATGTATATACAGTGATGGGGCTGCAGTATTATATATGTATTAATCATATAGGGTGATATGTACACCACCAGTCACGTACCACTACCAGTCCAATGCAGATTGTGTTGGCCATGAATGGATGTAATTTGCAAATATCTATCCTAATAACATATTATTAACCCCTAGGCGCACCAGGACGTTATAGAACGTCCCCGTGCGCTAAGCATCTAGCCCCGGGGACGTACTATAACGTCCTGGTGCGCCTAGGGGTTAATACAAGCAGCAATAAATATGTATAATTACATTACCAAAAGAATATTCCTGGCAAGGTTCCTAACGCGACGCTAGCGCACAGGTGGAGATCCTCAGCCCGAACGCACATGTGTTTCCACAGCAACGCACTCGATCCCCGGGGACGTACTATAACGTCCTGGTGCGCCTAGAGGTTAATACAAGCAGCAATAAATATGTATAATTACATTACCAAAAGAATATTCCTGGCAAGGTTCCTAACGCGACGCTAGCGCACAGGTGGAGATCCTCAGCCCGAACGCACATGTGTTTCCACAGCAACGCACTCGATCGGCTTAACAATCGCATGCGTTTCCCTGGAACCGCATGTGCGTTCGGCCCGAGGACCTCCCCCTGTGTGCTAGCGTCGCGTTATGACGGACGCCTAGCGGTGTGACCGCGACTTAAGGCTCAGCCTCATTTTTTGTATTCTGACTTGTGTGACCGCGACTTAAGGCTCAGCCTCATTTTTTGTATTCTGACTTAGGTTTATGCCACACGTAGTATTTTTGTTCCGTTTTCAAGCATGCATTTTCAGTCCATTTTAAAATCCATCTGTTTTTACTGTTTACCATGCGTTTGGCTGCTTTGAACCTGTTTAACTGCCAAAAACGGATGCGTTTTGAAAATGCATACTCAAAAATGGACCAAAAAACGCCACGTGTGGCATCATCCTAAGGCCGCGGTCACACGTTCTGCTAGAGATTGGTAAACCTAAACCTGGTGTCCATAGAAACATATATGCGATCTGGCCGAGGCTGAGTAAACGCAGCTCTAGCGTACAGGTGCTGGCCACGGCTCAGGAAATGCGTCTGCATCCACAAACATGTCTAAACGTGGCCTCACATTAGGAAAACATGTCTGTGTGTATGAGTCCATAGAAATACATGGGGGTCCTGTAGCCACAGCGGTTAGCACAATATACGGTTGTGTATGTGAGGCGGTGGGCACAGCTGCCACACTTACTGCCCATATTTGTAGGGTTATTTTAACCCTTTGCTTCCTGACTGCACCTACTGAGGGGGCACAGTACAGTTAGTAGGTGCTGCCATGGAGGCTGACTAATAACATGTGGCACAGAATAAAGGCACAGGCTGGCAGCCATCATGCTGTGCCCGCACACACCCGAAGGCAGTGACGAGCAGCCTCCCGCCCTCACACCAGGCCGCCGCGTTACTAGGAGACGGCGTGAGGCCTGAGCCCGCCGCCCCCGAGCTAGAGGCGGGAGCGCCGGCTACACAGCGAGCCGTGCACCGGAGGACCATCCCCGGTATCAGGACGGGAGGTAGGAGCCGGGGCTATCCTCTCCTCATATACACCGGGCACCGGGCCAGGGATCACTGCACTGATTGGACATTAATATCGCTCCTCATGTACTTTCATTCACCACAAAATCATCTACACAATTACTTAGTTCTGGTTCCGGTCCCTTTATTAGTGTTTTTATAGGAAGGAACATCTTAGGGGCTTAATTTTAGGCATTTATTTTTTTTATTTATTCTAATGTATTAACTTTAGTCGTTTTGTGAGCTTTTTGTTTTAATGTATACATTACTGACTTGAACCAGTGACTATGATCAGTGGTTATTTAGTTCAATTACACTGCTCTACAATTACTATTTTATTGTAGAGCAGTGTAAGTAAACTGTAGCTGAGCAAGCTTGCGCCATGCTCGCAGTTTCAGTCAGACCCGGAAGGGGTCTTGGCTGCCATGGAGACCGGCAGCTCCGGGCACAGCCAGTCCTCGGGAGCTGACCCAGAAGTGTGGATCGGAATGCCCAGGTAAAGCGGCACGGGGATCCGATCCCACTCAGCGAGCAAAACACCCGTACACGCCAGAGCGGTTCATGTTTGGACCCGGCGTCGGGTGTAAGGGGTTCGTTTAACACCCGCGAGTCAGAGCGGGCTCGACTTTCGCGGGTGTATTTTTTGTGTTCTTGGGGGTGTGGGGTGGGTTGCGCAGGCGTCAGCTGTACTAGACAGCTGACAGATCCAGCCTGCTTACTACAGGGACGCTTCGGTTCGCTGAGCCCGGGAAAGAGATCGTGGGCTTACGGGTGCCGAAAGAAGCAGGACGTTATAGAACGTCCCCGTGGAGACTAAGCCACTAATCAGCCACCAACCTTGGGGGAACGTACTTAAACGTCCAGGGTTGTGGGTGGCTGCGTCCGAGGGAAGGTTACTACAGAAGAGCAATAAATATGTATAATTCATACAAAAAGAATATTCAGATGGGCCAGGTGGTTCCTAACGCGACGCTAGCGCACAGGTGGAGATCCTAAGGCCCGAGACGCACATGGTCCACAGAAACGCACTTCGATCGGATTAACCAATAGCATGCGTCCCTGGAATCCGACATGGGCGTTCGGCCCAGGACCTGCCCCCTGGTTGTGCTACAGTCGCGTTAGTTGACGGGAACGACAGCGGTGGACCGAGACACTTAAGGTCCAGCTCCATTTTGATTCTGACTTAGGTTTATGCCACACGTAGATATTTTGTTCCGCTTTCAAGCATGCATTTCAGGTCCATTTTAAAATCATCGTTTTTACTGTGGTTTACCATGCGTTTGGCCTGCTTTGGAACCTGTTTAACCCCTTAGCGCGCTCTGCCGCCGTGTAAGAATTGACTGCGATGATGAAGTCCCGCGAAATTAGGCGCTCAGCGCAGTAAGCGATCGCTGTCAGAGAGACGATTGCGGTTTCAGAGCTGCTATAGGCAGCCGAACCGGCACTTCGTTAAGCCGCGGGATGATTCAAAGGTAATCTACCGTTTTGACATCCCGGCTATCAACCGCGGTCGGAGTGCGGACAGCGGGCTTTCGTTCTGCTTTCGCTGAGAGTTATTTTTTAACAACGTTTTTAAAATGCCGCCGGTCACCCGCCGTGATCCGATCCCGCTTGCATTTAACATAGCTTCGCGACGCCGTGGTGAGGGGTCTTTACCCCACGATCGGGAACCCCCCCCGCACCGTTCGTTTTCGGGGGGGCTGATCGCTTGTTTGGCACCTCTGGGAGTCCGATCGGGACCCCAGAGAAGCGGAGGGTGTCTACCTTTAAGGATGGCGTCTGTGACGTCATCTCTAAAGGCAAAGTTTAGCAGCAAGGTCCAGCCTACGCATCTGCATATGCTGGCAGTGCTAATAACCCTGCAATTTACATTCACGCTATTGTGCGGACAGTATTATCAAGAACACAGCAATCAAGATTGAATTGCTGTCATATCCCATGGGGATCATGTAAAAAAAAGTGAAAAAACAAAAAAATGGTTTTCAATAAAAAAAATGTACTTGAGTAAATCACAAAAATGCCACCATAAGTGCCCCAAAACCTAAAATAACGAGACATTTTACAGGACCATATAACTCTTCTTCAAAAAAGCGCCTAAATGCATAACACAAACGAGGCCCACCTAAATGATCACCGCGTCCGTACAATCCATGCATATAAAAACTAAATAACCTATGAACCCATTGTGAACGCCGTAAAAAAAAACGTTTTAAACAATAAAAACCCTCCAGAAAAAATATGATTTTTACCTATATACCCACTAAAAAGCAATAAAAAGTGGATGAACAAAAACATATGTAGCTCAAGATGATGATATTGTTTGCAAAGAAACAAACATCATGTCCGCACAAAAAAAAAGCCCATCGACCCTTCTGTTTAGGCCAAAAGAAAGTAAAACAACTGTTAGCCACTGGAAGGGCAGGATTGCTCAAAATTGATAGAATTAGAACTTTTTTCCCACATTAGGTAGTGGTGTTATTGGGCAAATTTAGTCTCAAAAACATAAGAAAAAATATTCATGTCGGTATCCCCGTAGTCCGTACGGACCCATGATAAAGATAACAGGAGTTAGAGGAATACGGTGAACACCGAAAAAGGCCGAAAAAAAAAGAAAAAGAAAAAAAAAAAAAAAAAAAAAAAAGTTAAAAAAATCCAGTATACAGAATTGATGCATTTTATACTCATGACCTCAAAAAACGTTCGAACAATTTTTCGAAACAATAGGTGATACCAAACCCCAAAATGGCGGACCAACTCCAACAAGTGACACCACTGGAAAACAAAAGCATCTGTACGCAAAAAAAAAAAAAAATGACCGTTCACATGGCGAATGGGCCCGCAGCAAGTCCAAAGAACGAAAAAAGCGCAAAATTTGGATATCTATAGCCTTCAAGACAATGGAGGGCAAACCAGCAGAAAACTAAATCCTGGCAGTGCAGGGTGGCTTCTCCCTCGGCGCACTTTGCATGTGCCCCCTAACACATCGTAGAAAGTAATGCCACATGTGGGGGGGTCGGCGAAACTCAGGAGAAATTGTAGAACAAATTTCCTTATGTTGAGTTATCTCCTTTTTACGCTTTTGGGAATGGTACATATTGGTGCTAATATCGAACGTATAACCGACAAAATTGACCATTTCTAAATTTCACGCCATTTTGATTGAGTACTATATGAAATCTCAAGGGGTTAAACAATCTTTTGTAACACTGTTGTTTCGGATAGTTTGAGGGCGTGCAGTTGCGCAGATTTGAAAATGGGTGGTTTTATATAGGTGGGTTTTGGTTTTGTTGCTACATATGTAAAAATTTGGATTTCAAACAGTATTTAGCCCCAAAATAATTAGTACAATTCCGAAAAAATACGGGAAAAATCGGCCTACTATTGCGAGGGCGGATTGTAAAGCCGCGTGACATCAAAATAAAATTAGCCAAAATTTAAAAAATTATTGAAAGTAAAAGTAGACAAATGGGGAAATGTTATTCTTGGCAAGGTGTATGTTAGGGGTGTAAATCGATCTGCCTGAAAACGCGAAGGTGATTCTGAATTTCGAAAAGGCAAATTTTTCAAAAAATCATCATTTTTTCCCTTTTTTGTAAATATAAATTAAACGCGAAAAACTGTGATCAGCCAAATTTACTACGAAAAATGAAGTTACAACATGTGGGGAAAAAAAAAAAAAAAAAACAACAAAAACCAATCTCAGAATCGCTTGATAAAGAAATAACAGCGTACAAAAGTTATTAACCACAGGAATGGGAGCCACTGGCAAATTTCAAAAAAAAGTTGCGAGCCTGCCCTTAACTGCAAACAGGCTGCGTCCTTAGGGGTTCAAGTGGTAATGCCAAAAAATAACGGATGCGGTTTGAAAGATGCGATACTCAAAAATGGGACCAAAAAACGCCAACGGGTGGCACATCTAAGGCCGCGGTGACGTGACCATGCGGGCGGTGGGACACGTTCAGCTAGAAGATTGAGATGGTAAACCTAAAACTGGTAAATTGTCCATCATAGAAACATATAGCGAAGCTGGCGAGGCTGAGGTGTGTAAACGGAGCTCTAGCGTCCAAGGTGCTGGCAACGTCTCAGGAAATGAGTCTGCATCCACAAACATGTGTGAAAACTGGGCTCAAATTGGGAAAAAACATGTCTTGTGTATGAGCCACAAGAAATAAACATGGGGCGGGGGTGAAGGACCTGATAGCCACACGCGGGTTAGCACAATCAATATACGCGTTATGTATGTGAGGCGTGGGCACAGCTGCACCCCACTACTGCCATATTGGAGTAGGGTTTTTAACCCTTGGCTTCTGGCGCACCTACGAGGGGGCACAGATACATTAGTAAGGTGCTGCATTGGAGGCGACTAAAAAGTCGGCAACAGAATAAAGGCACAGGCTGGCAGCCCATCATTGATGTGCCCCGCACACACCAGCAGGGCAGTAGTGACGAGCAGACTCCCGCCGGCCTCACAACAGGGCGCCGCGTACTTAGGAGACGGCGTGAGGCCTGGAGCCGCGCCCCCCGCCGCGAAGGCGTATAGGAGGGAGCGGCCGGTACACAGCGGAAGGCCGTTGCACGGTGGGACCTTCCCCGGTTCTATCAGGACGGGAGCAAGGTGGGAGACCGGGGCTTGGGAATCCTCTCCTTCATATACACGGGCAAACGGGCCAGGGCAATGTCAATGCACTGAGTTTGGACATTAATATCGTTCCTCATGGACTTCATACACCACAAAATCATCTACACAATCACTTTAGTTCTGGTTCCGCGGTTCCAGTGAATGCTAGTTGTATTGTTCTGGAAGTGCGGTGACTACCCAGTGCGGCTGATTTACCCATGTGGCACATTGTGATTGTTAGCCTGTGGTTAAGAGTGGCTTGTGTGTGTGGTCAGAGTGTGTGTGTGTAATATAATATATATAGTATACCATATATATCTATATAATATATATAGATCACATATA